>VWZX01010241.1:355067-524477 GCA_013399015.1 Galbula dea
TGCCCCTTCCCGGACCCCGTCTGGCACCCTCTTGGGTCCTCCTGCCAATCCCCAGCACCTCCTAACCACACCCGCCAGCATCCCGCGGACCCTCCTCAGCGCCCCCTGCCTCCAACCCCGGACACCCTCTGGCACTCCCCAGACCCCCCAGGTAACACCTCTGAACCCCCCTCAGCACCCACAGCAGCCCCTGAACCTCCCATAGACCTCCCTCAGTCCGCCGTCCCCACCCCCCCGACCTCGCTCCAACCTTTGCGAGGGGCGTGTGGGCTCTGCTCAGCAGGTGGGAGGGGGCCGGGGGAGGAGTCCTGGGGCCTTAAAGTGCTAGGCAGGGGAAACAGGGAGAGAGGTGAGCTAGAGAGCGAGGGAAAGAGAAAATGAAACCGAACTGGGTCAGAAATAGAAATAAAATGAAAAGTTACAGGAAATAAAAATTGAAATTATGGAAAAATTGAAATAAACATTTTAAATAACGAGAAATAAAATTAAAAAGTCAAAGAACTGAAATGAAAAAAAAAATTTAAAAAAACCCCAAACAAACAATAAAGTAGAATTAAATTATAAAAATAAATGAAAAACTCTGCTGTTCCAGGATGCTGCTCCTCTCCCAGGGATGCTCAGCATCCTCTCCCACTGCCTTTGGCAGGGCCATGTTGTTGTTTCACTGCTGGACTCACACACCATGAAGGGTGCCCAGTTGTGGACACGGGGAGGTGCCGGTGAGCTTACCTTGTCCGCTCAGCTCCTGGTGGGAAGCCGAAGCTGGTGGGAGGTGGGGAAGGGGTGGCTGAAATGTCTGGTGACTGCTCAGGAATGGGTGACTGGGGGGCTGCGGGGAGCTCGGCGGGTGGCAGCGGGGGCTGCAGGGCCGGAGGGGTGGACGAGGCTTTGCGCACCACTGAGGTGCCTCGGCGAGCCACCCACGAGGTGTCCATCACCCTGACACCCATGCTGGGGGGACACAGAGACAGGCTCTCAGCATCCATCCGGCAGGAGGGGACCATCTCCCCGCTCCTTTAGGGTGCCTGGTCCCCTAAAAGGCCTCTTCCACCAGGAAGCTGCTGGGAATGAACCTCCACAGAAAGAGGTGTCACCCACTGGCCACCTCTCCCTTCCCCAGGGACCAACAGGCAGGACCCTCCCAGTATCCTCCCAGCAACCACCCAGCACCCTCCCAGCAGCTTCGAGCTCCACTGCAGGCAGTACAATACCTTTGGATTTTCCTAAGGCTGCGTGGGCAGAAACACAATTGTTAGTGTAGACATTCCTGAAACTCAAGAGGGTGCAGGGTGCAGCACCCACTGCTCAGCAAAGGAGTCACGAGGTCAAGGGGCTTCAAGAGAGGGCACATGGCAGAGACCAGGCTAGGCTGATGATGGGGAGAGCTTGAGGTGTTATTTTGGGGATGGGAAGAACTCTGGGGAGGTTCTTTCAAGATGGGGAGAGTCCTAGGGACATATTTTTGAAGATGGGGAGAACCCTGGGTGTGGGTTTTGGAAATGGGGAGAACCTTGAGGACATTTTTTGGAGACAGGGAGAGCCTTGGGGTTGTTTTTTGAAAATGTGGAGAGCCTTGGGATTGTTTCTTGGAGATGAGGAGAAGCCTAGGGACACTTTTTGGACATGAGGAGAGCCCTGGGGATGTTCTTTGGAGTCGGTCTGAGTGTCTGTGGTCCCTGTGAAGTGGTACGGAGTGCAGACACGCACAGGCTATAAGCGAGGAGCTTTCCCCTAGAGCAGAGCCTGCAGATGCTCGGGACACCAGGACACCCACCCCCAGCACTGCCCCAGTGTCATGACACAGGCCACCCCGCTCCCATCTCCAGTGGGCTGGGGGCAGGCATCAAGACCTCTTAGGTGATGTCTCCCACCCCAGGCTCTACCAGCTCAGTGCCACCCCCCATCCCAGGGTGGTGGCAATGCCACCACTTCCCTTTCCCCAAATCCTGGCTCCACACAGACCCTACCCATCCTTCTTGTAAAACTCCAGCATCATGTTGTCCGTGGCTACGCTGAGGGGCCGCCGTGCCTGGTCGTGCTGCCGGCGGTCTGCATGGTCCATGTCCGGAGAGGGCATGGAGCTGTAGTTGGCATTGTGGTTGACATGCATGGGGCTGCCATAGTTGCCTGTCACGTTGAACTCGATGTCTGGGGTGGGGTGGGGGGGTAGAAAGGAAAGGGGAGTAGGATGTTGGGTTGTGTGTCCTCAGTGGGGACTGGGATCATAGCATCTCCTGAATTGGAGGGGACCCACAAGGATTGTTGAGTTCAGCTCCTGTCTCTGCAGAGGACAACCCCAAAAATCACACCATATGCCTAAGAGCATTGTCCAGACGCTTCTTAAATTCTGTCAACCTTGGCACCATGACTGCTTCCCTGAGGAGCCTGTTGCAGTGCTTGACCACCCTCTGGGTGAAGAGCCTTTTCCTACAATTTAACCTAACCCACCCCTAGCACAGCTTCATGCTGTTCCCTTGGCTACTATCACTGGTCACCAGACAGAAAAGATCAGCTCCTGCCCCTCTGCTTCCCCTTGTCAGGAAGCTGTAAACCACAATGAGACCTCCCTGCAGAAATGCTCAGATGGGTCCTGGAGCAGCTGGGTGGGGCTCACTGCTGTGATGAGCCTTGCCAGATCTCTGTCAGCCCTCCCAAGTCAAGGCAAGAGGAGGAGACCAGCAAAAATAAACCTGGGAGCTTAGCAACCCCTCCCCAGGGAGAGACAGGAGGTCCCAGAAAGCCCATCCCATCACACCCCACCTTGGCTCTGGGGCAAAGCCTACCTCCAGGGAAGAACCAGTCGGCATGCTGGATGAGGGGCTCGATGATGCCCACGATCTGCAGCGAGACAGTCGTCATCATCTCTGTCATGTTCCTGCAAGGCGGTGGGCACAGCCTCAGCAACCCCACCACAGCCAGGGCTTATTCCTAGTGGGATTCTGGCCCTAGACCCTCAACCATTCCTTTCCCCAGCATCCCCCTAGCACAGTAGCTTTCCACCTTACCCATCCGCCTGTGGCCAGAGCAGGTTGGGTCCCAGCACAATGGCCACGTTGCTCGGTGTCATTTTATTCATGTCTTGGTACTCTGTCAGCTTGGCCAGGAATTTAATCAGGTACCTGGGAAGCAGAGCCGACCCATGTTGGGGTATCCGGATCCATTCCCTTCCCCAGGTCCCGCTGGCCCCAGGCTCACCTGATGTTGTTGTAGTTGGCTTTGGGCAGCTTCTCACAGGCATTCCAGAGAGCCTGCAGCCGCTTCTCCTGCTCTGGGATGCTGCAGGAAGGTAGGTGAGAGGGTCATCCTCCACCCCAACCCCAACCCAGGGCTTGTCACGCCCACCAGCCCTGCCCTTAGGCACCCTGTGAGACCCTCGGGCTACCACCAACAATATATAAGGATATAATATATAAGCCCAAAAATCTGGACAGACTGGGAAGGAAACCTCTTGGCTGTAGGCTAGGTGCTGGTCTTCTCCCTGCCTCTGTGCAGCCCCTCTGAGGTTTGTGGTTTGGGGCTGTGCTCACTTTGGAAGGGGAAATTACTGCCCAAACCCCCCCAAAACAACAGATCATTCTGCCACATGTCATCCTCAGGGACTGTCCCCTCCAAAAAGCCACCACTGCATCCCAGGGCAGGTGGGGGACATGGTCAGACCTACATTCAGGTACCACCAAGGTGGTTCTCATCCAAAAAAGAGATGCTCCTTCTCCCACCCCACATCTCTCTACCTAAAACATCTCCCATGAAGGAGCAGACACACTGGTGCCACCTCAGGTGGCCCAATCCTACTGGGTTTGGCAGTTCCACAGTGCAAAGCACCCCAAACGATGCAGACAGGAGCTTCTTCAGCCAGCTGTCCCCAAGGGACTGCACACCTGTCTAGACATGGCACCAGTGCCTGCCACCCAAAGGCTTGCCAAAAGATGCTGGGAGAGCACAGCCTCCTTGGCCAAGATGCCCTGGACCATGCTGAGGACATCAAGATTGGGGAACACCAAGGCCACCCTCACTGCTAGGACCCACAATGCTCAAAGAGCACCACAGGATCCCTCCTGGCTCTCACACCCTGGAGGAAACAACTCAGATGCTGTGACCCATGTCAGAAATAACTCATGGGACCCAAGATGCCACCCCTGCATCATGGAGGAAGTGGAGGAATGTCCCAGACTCACTTGGAGGCTTGGATCCACTCCTCATACAGCTCAAACGTCATGAGAGGCTCTGGCAGCTCTCGCAGGTAGGACTTAAGGGCTCCTGTGGCACACAAGGGACAGAGGGCTTGGCACTGCAGGTGGCACTGGCCAGTGGACACCAAGTGGTTTCACTGATTAGCATTTTGACACGCTTCCCTCTCAACTTTCCCATCCACCACATCCCAAAGCACCTGCTTCATCTCCCCAGCTTGATGGAGCCCATAGCTACCTCTGACCCCTAGCAACCACCTTGCCACCTCCACCTACTCCCTCCTAGCACCTTCCCAACTCCCTCCATCACCTTGACTCCACCACACATTCACCCAGCTCTCCACCACTCATTTTTGCCTAGGATGTTCACAGCTCCTTGTGCTAGAAGAAGGTTCCCACTGCAGTCAGTAAGAAAACAGGGTCCCATCCTGTGCCCACCAGAGAGCCTAGCCCAGGCAGGGGGCAGCTGACTGGAACTGAAACCCAATGAATAGCAGCCCTGTGGGTTCAGATATGCTTGAGAGGGTCTTCACCCCAGAAGAGGTAGAGAGAAGATGGCAGCTTGATGATAATGTGTGAATCTTCCCAATCACTCCTTGGTCCTCTGGCGCCTCTCCTGACCAGCATCACCCTCGTTAGTGTCACATGTCTGTGTCCTGGTGGCTTTTGAGTATCTCCAAGGATGGAGACTCCACCACTTCCTTGGGCAACCTGTGTCACTGCTTGGTCACCCACACAGTGACAGTGTCTCCTGATGTTCAGAGGGAACCTCCTGTGTTGCAGTTTGTCCCCATTGCCTCTGGTCCTGTCACTGGCCACCACCCAAAGAAGCTCTGTCTTCTTTAGACACTCCCTGCAGGGGACCATCTCTTCTCCAGGCTAAGCAGTCCCAGCTCCTTCAGCCTTTCCTCCCAGAAGTGATGCTCCAGGCCTTTCATGATCTTCACAGCCCTTTACTGGGCTCTCTCCAGTACATCCACCTGTCTCTTGAGTGGAAAGATCACCTCTTTTGACCTGAGAGGTCTTCCAAGCAGGGTGGTCTCAGAATGTCCTGGTGCCTGGGGATGTTTCTCCACAGTGACAGGACTCAGCAGTTCCCCCTGCTGAACTTCACTAGGTGACTCTCTGGTGCATCAGCCACTCCTCCCAGTCCAGTGTCATCTGCCAATCTGCTGAGGGTGCATCCTGCCCCACTGTCCACATCATTAACAAGGGTATTAATCAGGACTGAAATCTACTCCTGGACTACAGCACTAGTTACTAGCCTCCAAACAGACTTCACAACCACTCATGACCACCCTCTAGTGACCTCATTTGGCACTTGGGGAATGGATGGACCACCACCAATACCACCAATCTCCCCATCCTGAGGCAGCCTCTACCTGCAATGGCATGTGGGTCAGCTGAGTACTCCTGCACATCCACCACGCAGCAGTCCAGGGCAGCCTTGAGCTTCTTCAGCTTGGAGGCCGAGGGAGCCACGCGGAAGAGACCCTTCACAGAGGAGACATAGGAGAGCACTGAACAAGCTTTGGGGCCAGGGATATTCCCAAAGCCTCCCAGTTCCTCATCTCTGTCCAGAAGACATCCATGTCCCCTTCCATCACACCTAACCGAGGGTGGTAGGACATGGGACCCACCTCCTCCTGCATTCCGCACTCCAGCAGCATCGTCACGCATGCCTCCACAGGGAAGGCAATCTCCCGTCCGCTGACAGCCAGGTGTTCCTCCAAGGGCTTCCCAAAGGAAGGCTTCTCCATCCATGACTCTGTGATGGGCAGAGGGGGTGAGAGGAGGGAGAGGACACAGTGGAGAAGGTGCTGGGTCCAGAGTCTCCTCCCCAAAAGGCTCTTGGATGACAGCATTTTGGCAGCTACAAGAGCAGGACCCTGCACCTCTGTCCTGTGTGGCTCAGGAAGAGCTTTTTAAAGATGAAATCTAAACAAAATGTTTTCCAGTCACCACACAGGACATTTCAAAGGGGATGGATAACACTTTCCAGGGGGAGCAATCATGGGCAAACCTTTGCAATATAGTCCCCCTTCTTCCATCACAGTTTGAGGCAGGAATATTTTGTGGGATCAAGAGAGAAAAATAAAATAGGGATCACACCCTGCCCTGCTGCAGCAACAGCAGCACCCTGAGCCCTGCCCAGGCACAGGGCTTCCCCCCACCTCGCTACTCTGGAGGGTGCAAGCCCCAAGACCAGCCCTTGGCACTGGGTCCCAGCCTTGATGCTGCGCTTGATGGGGATATTTGGGTAGGTTTTCCCCCTCTCCATGAAGCTGCCTGGATTCTGCCCCCAAGACGAGGAGGTCTGGGGATGGATGCTTTCGTCAGTGCCAGAGCAGTGGGATGCAGTGGGGTGAGCAAAGGGAGGATGCTCAGCCACAAGCCAAACACCACATCGTGGGGTCACGCCAGAGCTGTTTCATCACCATAGCAAAGCCTTGCACTGCTGGTGTCACCAGCAGGAGTGGGACAGACCCCAATGGCACTTACCCTGCTGGGCTTTGATTTGAGGCAGGACACTCTGCAGAAGCGCTAAGGATTTCCGATGGTACTCTGCCTGCACCTCGATCAGCTGTGGGGAGAGATGGCACCACTGTCACCCCTGGGGGAGACAGGGACAGAGGAGTCCCATGGGGACAGGTGGCACTTACAGTTTGGAAATAGTTTGCATAGTCTACTTCTTTGGCCACAAAATTGTACATGTCAGCTGAGAGCTGGTCCTGTGGAGAGCAGAGAATTAGTGTTGTCCCACTCACAGAATGCCAGAATCTCAGCATGATGGGGGTTGGAAGAGACCTCTGGAGATCAGCTAGTCCTTAGCCCCCTGCTAAAGCAGGGTCACCCAGAGCAGGTTGCCCAGGATCATTTCCAGGTGGGTTTGGAATCTCTCCAGAGAAGGAGACTCTACAACCCCTCTGGGCAGCCTGGGCCAGGGCTCTGGCACCCTCACAATAAAAAAGTTTTGCTTCACGTTCAGATGGAATCTCCTGGTTTGTGCCCATTGCCCCCTGGGCTGTTACTGGGCACAAGTGGCAAGAGTCTGGCCCCAGCCCCTAGTCCCCACCCTTTTGCAATTGCTAAGCATTGTCCCAGGGGTTCATATTCTGCTGTCATGCAGACCCTCACCCTCCTTGTCCTTGCAGAGCCCACAATTAGCCAGTACCTTGTAACGAGCTATCTGGAAATTAGATTTACTTGGAAACAACCTGTCAGCCAAAGGCTGCACATCCTGGTGAGCTGGACAGCCCAAGTCCAGGTTGAGGATGGGTACAGAGGAACTGGGGATGTCCTGCTTGGCTGGCAAGCATCACCCACATTGGGCAGCTCTGGTGGAGTGGTTTTCTCTCCAGGCTGGCACGTCAAGCACTGAGGGAGCTCCAGCAGCACCCAGTGGTTATGGGGAGAGGGTCAGGGCTGCTACTGGGCTGCCTTTGGGCATGGGGATCCACCAGACACGGGTTTATCATGGGCAGTGGAGTAAGAAGAAGGTGAAGAATGGGGTAAGAGGAGAAGCTGCAGGTTTTCTGTGGTGCCCAGGATGCCAAGGTCCTCCCATCCTAGCCCGGAGCAATCCCCTCAGGTACCCTGCAAATCTCCACTCTGTTGGCTGCTTCCTCCATCTCCTCCCTGAGAGCATCGGCTTTGGCCCCTGAGGGCTGCAGGTTGCTGGCCAGACCCGAGGACTTCGCAGACTGCTGCCATCTGCAGAGAGAGGGCAAAGCTGTCACAGCAGGGACAGGGACCAGGTGGATCCCAACGGACTTGGAGGACAGCTCAAGGAACCTCCTCAGCCAAACCTGCCACAGTCCTCAGGGCTGAGCACCATGGGAGGGTCCCAAATCAGGCTGGGATGCAGGATTCAATCCCAGTCCCCACAACTGGGCTCTAATTAATCTTTTCAGCAGGGAATGAGTCTCATCCATGTGGGAGGAGAAAGGAAGGTGATGAGAGACTGGACATGATTCTGGGGACTATGGATGCCCCTAAGACATGTCCCTGGGGCATGCCATGACATTGTGTGGGGCTTGGCCAACCCAACAGTCCCAGGCAAACCCCAAAGTGCAGCCCAATGGGTCCTGCCACAACGTCTGGGACACTGGATGGTCTCAAAGGTCTTCCCAGCTCCACCTCAGCACTACTCTATAGCAGGAGGAGCACCCAGCTCTTTGCTTTGCCACCATGTAAGAACTCACCAAGACAGGGAAAAGGAGGAAAAAGTAAAGATTTATGCCAGAAAAAACCCCTCTTGTCTGCAGAGAAGAGATCCATGGATTTTGCAGATGAGCAGAAATCTTGGCTCATTGCAGAGCTTGATTTCGTGGCACATGCTGACATAGCTGAGACTTACTGTCCCAGGGAGCCATGGTACCAGGGCTCTGGGATGTGCCCTACCCATCACTTGGGAATCTTTTTATCTACAGCAGCTTTGAAGCCACCTCCTACCGTGTCCTGGAGGAGTCCATGTCCAGCACAAGTTTCGCCAAGTGCTTCCTCTGCTTTTGGATATTTGGGATTTCCACCTGCACCAACACACAGTAACAGGAGTAGATGAACAGCCCCGGTGGGATAGGTCACACCTGACTGTGACACTGGAGTTTGGGTTGGTGCATGCCAGGTGGTTAAGGATGCAGCTCCTTATTTCAGCATCATCAGGGACATGGCACAGCTCACCCCTCCTCTTGTGTCCCCCCCCAGGCTGCGCCAACCCTTGCCAGCCCCAACTGCAGAGCCTGCATCCTGAAGAGGAGCATCCTCAGGGGATCAAAGTTCCCTGCACTGGGGAGCTGGCTGAAAGCACAGGAAAGGCTTGTGGGGGTGGCAGTGCAAAGCCTCCCACACGTGGGCACTGTCTGCCAAGGGATGTGGCTCTGCTCGCCCACCCCAGTAACACCAGCAGTGCAATAAAGCTCTTGCTGTCTCTGCCAGGGAAGAAAAGAATCAGAACCAAGCTCATTCTTGTTTTGCAAGATAGAAAAGAGGGGGAAAAAAAGCAGTGGGTGCAATTGAAAAACAAAGGTGGCAGCAGGGGGGAAACAGAGGCAAAAAGCATGTTTTGGTTTAGAAGGGACCTTTCAAGTTCATCTAGTCCAACCCCCTGGCACTGTGCAAGGACATCCCCAAATACATCAGGTTGTTCAGAGCCCCCAACAACCTGACCTGGAATGGTTCCAGGGATGGGACATCTCCCACCTCTCTGGGGAACCTGGGACTGTGTCTCACCACTCTCAGCCTAAAAATTTCCGCCCCCCCTCACTTCTTTTGGATGCCAGTCCCCACCATGGTGACACTCTGACCCAGTGCTGTTCCCACCATGGTGACACCCCGACCCAGTGCTGTTCCCATCATGGTGACACCCCAACCCAGCACTCTCCCCACCCACTGCTCACCTCAGCCAACACGAAGAGGGGCTCGATGACATCCCTCTCCACCTGCAGCTCGAAGTGGATGAGCTCCTGAGCCAACTTGTCCTCTGCCTCTCCACACAGCCGCAGCATCTTCCTGCAAGGGCAACGGCAGGGCTGGGCAGTGGGGAGGGGAGTGATGGGTGGTTGTCCTGCACCCACAGGGGTCAGTGATGGGCACCCAAACCTCTGAGGGTGTCAGTAGTGGCATGGGGCAGCCCTTCTTTGGCAGAGGGATGGAGGGAGTGGGGGGTCCCATGGGTACCCAGGGTGTCAGGAAAATCCCATTCTCTTAACTGTTGCACCAATTATAGTCTGAAATTGCATGTGTTTCCCTAAGATACATACATATATGTATCTCACATATAATGCATGACTAAAGGACTCCAGCTCACTAACAGGAGAAGAGTAAAGGAAATCCCTGGACTACCAAGATCACATCCCAGCCCCTCTGACACCACTGTGGACTCTCCCCATTATCCAGCATCACAGATAAGGAGCTGCAGCAATTCCCAGCAGTAGCATCCATGCAGCATCCTAACAGCATCCTTGCATCCTAGCCACATTTTGGCATCCCAGCAGCATCCCGGCATCCCAACAGCATCCAGGCATTCTGAGCAGCATCCCAGCCACATCATGGCATCCCAGCATTCCAACAGCATCCTGGCAGCATCCCAGTAGCAGCCCTGCATCCTAGCAACATCCCAGCAGCATCCCAGCAGCCCAGACACACCCCAGGAGCACCCCTGCATTCAAGTCACAACCCGGACTCCTAGTACCCCAATAGCATCTTGGCAGCAATCCAGCAACATCCCAGTCACCTCCTGGCATCCCAGCTGTTGCAGAGCACTGGGAGAGCCCTGGTACCCCCTTACCCCAGGAGGGAGTCCTCGCCCAGCACGGCTGATCCCTCCATCAAGCACTGTGCCAGCGTCGTCAGTGGCAGCTTCTTCTGCAACGAGAGGGCTGTGATTGCCACCTCAGGGTCCTGCCAGCCCAGCTGAAACCCCCCCAAGCCCTGCCAAAGCCTCACCGAGCGCTTGTCGGCATCCACGCCCTGCTGGCCCTGCAGACATGCTGTCAGCTTCTTGTGGGTGCTGTGAGTGACCTGCTTCACCAGCTCCAGGCGCTTCTCCACCTGTGGGTGCAGTGGAGCCCGTCACCGTGGTGTTGCACCTGGTCCTGGACCCACCACACAGGGACCTAAGGGACTTATTGCTTGTCAATCAAAGTGATTTAACTGCTGCTGGGCTGGATGCAATATCTCTAGAGCCCAGACCTGTGCCAGGGCAGGGATGCTTTAGGCAGGAGAGGGTTTCACCAGGCTCAGGTTGTCCCATCTTAATCCCCTGAGAAAGACTGAGCAGCCTCCAACACCCTGGAGTCCCTGGGTGAGGGCAGGAGGTGTCTATCCTCAGCCAAGTCCTGCCACAAATCAAGCTAGCCACTGTTTTATTTGCCTCTGCATGGCTGCCCAGGGCAGTGGTGGAGTCACCATCCCTGGAGGGACCGAAAAGCTATGTAGATGTGGTGCTGAGGAACATGGTTTAGTGGTGACCTGGCAGTGTTAGGTTAACAGTTGGCCTCCATGATCTTAAAGGTCTTTTGCAATCAAAATGATTCTGTGATTCTATGATCATAGCCTGGGCAGCTGCTTTGCTCATCAGTGCCTGAGTTACAAGGATGAAGTTACAAGGGGAAGCCTAATGCGTCAGCCTCGGGGAAAGTCCAACCCATCAGCTTTGGGGACTGTCCCCTGCTGCCACGTGGCTGGTCCCCAGAGCAGGTTTTGCAGCAGGAAGGGGAGATACAGGCACCTGCAATCCGGCTGGCTGTCTCAGGTTGCCATTCTGGCAGAGACAAGACTGGATCTGATTCCAGGTGACCTGAAAACTAGGCTGGGAAAGGGCTGGGAGGGCACCTGGGAGAGAGTCGATGCTGCTTCCTATGCATGCTCCCAAGATCCTCCTCCTCTCATTGCCACAGGACACCGTGGCATTGACATGCATAGAGCTGCCACTGCATCCAGCACACATGGGTGGGTGCCTGGGCACCCTGAGCATGGGTCAGACCAGCTGCAGAGGATCTCACCTGCAGGAGATCTTCACTCAAAACCTCTGTCTTCTCAGCCCTGCAAGATAAGAAAGAACACAAAGCATTGGCAAAGGGTTTGGCACACATAGCAGGGCCAGGGCTGCACAGCATGGTACTGGGCACTGCTGCATGTGTTTTTGCATCAGGATGCAGCCAGTGACCTAAGGCTCTCTGGCCACACCAGCCATCTCCTCACCTCCTTAATGTGCAAAGGATGGAGCTTCTTCATGGCTCACCATGAGCATGCCACCTCCCACACTAATTTGGGCTCCTCCTCTGATTCCCTCCATATTATTCCATTTTACTCAACAAAACAGGGAAGCACCAAGGCATCTCCCTGGCTTTGCTGGGCTCCAGCACACCCTCAGCACCGTGGATTTCAAGGAATCAACCTGTCTGCACAATTCTTGGCCCCAAAGGCACACTGCTGGCTTATGGTGAACTTGTCCACCAGGACTCCCAGGTCCTTTTCCACAGAACTAGGGCTGCTCAGGTTGTCCTCTGCAAATCCCCTTTGCTATCATTTCTGGACAGTGTTGAAAATGCTGCAGAATTAGCTCAGACAGGGAAGAAAGCAGCCAATATCCAGCAGCACAGACCAACATTTGTCCTCACTTCCCTGTCTCAGCTCAGGCTATATTTATCCTCCCAAAGGAGGAGGAGGTGGCAGGGATGCAGGCGAGCATCATGCACACGTGCAGACACCAGCACACATCCCTACTTGCTCTTCACCCTGGAAATTGTTTCCAAACCTTAAAAAAAAAAGGCAGGAGGAGAAAGAAGTTCCTCCTGTCCTTGCATCATTGGGAAAATGTACCCCAAAAGTGATGGGTTTAGTGCATTTGCTCCCCTTCCAGCCAGGTTTTGCACACCCCATGGTCCCACACCAGCAGGTGTCTCTCCCAGCAGCCACAGACCACCATGTGCCACTCTCCAATGGGCATCTGGGAAGCAGAAAATGATATTTCAAATCAGGTAACAAAAAAATCTGCCCTTGTTCTGCTTTTAAGCATATCCTCAGCATAAGAAACCTCAGTGGCTTTTAACAGAGAGCATTGCTCAGCCTCAGCCCTGGCACAGACACCCTCACCAGCACTGCCACATCCAGGGGGCTTCAGAAGGTTGAGAAGCCTGCCCTGGGGTATTTTTTGGGTCTCGAGCCCTTGCCAGCACTGAGAGATTCTCAGGAAGACTCTAGTGTCCCAGTGCCACCTCCCTGCTCCCCAGGGATTACCCCACCAACGATGGAATAATATCATCCTGCTGCCTTTTGGGGGTGGGAGGGAGGATGATAGCACCTCTTTGAGGCTCTTGCCAAAGCATCTTCAGCAGGCTCAGAACTGGGTGTCTCCACTCAGCCTTGACACTTTAACAGACCTCTTTGGTTGCTGCTTTCTTCTCCCTCCCTGTACTGCGCTCCAACCAGTATCCTCTTTGCATCAGTTTAAGCCAGTCCCAGCTCTGGGCAATTCTTTTCACCCATTCATGTTTCCATGGATATTTCCATTCCCACAACTCACAGAGTGGATGCAGCCAGGGCTCCTGCACTGGGACATGACCTCTCTCAGGGAACTGGAAATGGTGGGTTTTGCTCATGTAGGATGGCCTCAGCAAACAAGAACATCCAAAAGAGGGGTGCAGGAACCCCCTCAATTTCCCTGGCTGGTCCCTAATTCCCCAAAACATCATCCCTTATGAGTTACATGCCTCCTGCAGGAGCATCCCTTGGAAAGCAGATCCCAATGCTTTCTTTCATCTTTCCATTGGGCAAATAAAAGCCTGCTATTCTCCCTCCCCTCCAGACTTCCACTCTAGATCTATTTTTTTCAGCAAAAATCCAGGCAGTCCTCAGTCCCAGCAAATGGGGAGGGGACACAGGTACAATTTGGTCAGGCACTCACTTCTGCAAAAAACTAATTGCTGCCAACAGAAATCAACACCAAGCAAGAAAATTAAATCATTTTTCAAATAAATACTAAGTGAGCTTCCAGTGCCTTGGCTTGGAGAGCTACTGCAAAGTCAGTGCTTCCCTGGAGCTTCTCCTGGTGCCCAACATCTCCCTCCGGCTGGACCATCCATCAGCAGTGCACCCCTGCCTCCCTGCCACTGTCCCACTCTGATGCTCCAATCACCCAAGACAAGGAGCCCCTAGCCTTGCATTTGATCCTGAGCCATCAAAACTCCAGCACGACAGGGATTTCACAGCAGGATTCTCTCTCCACAGGAAATGCACCCCACCCGTCTGGCAGGCAGAGCTTCACCCAGCACAGAAACAAGCAGGAACAAGGATAGGTTGCCTGAGGCTGACCATGTTCACAATGCCCTGAGGAAACCCTTGCCCACACCTCCTGCCCAAAACATCCCTTTCACCCCCATGCCTGGCCACCCCCTCACTGCAGTATGCCTCTGAATATTCCATTGCTGTTAAACTACCAATGCTGGCTGGTTCCTCTGGTTTCTGTTTGCTCCAGCCTAAAAATAGCCTCATAGCAAGCGCAGGCAGAGGGAGGCACAAGAACCTGGCCAAGGCCAGCCTAAGGGTTAACTCCCACAGACAGGTCTGTCCTGTCATCCTACACAGGGACAGTGGCCAGCTCCATCCCAATCCCCAGTCCTCCCTCCAGTCCCAGTGTATGTGCCTGGGGGGGGGTACCCATGAGGAAAATCAAGGTCCTCGAGCCCCCAAAGCTCAGAGGTGATGGTGGAGAGGTGAGGTTCAACCACACAACTCAAATAAGGCACTGAGCATCCATCAACTCCTATAAGGCTCTGAGGATCCATCACATGCATGCCAGAGGGAGGAGAAAGCTCCTCAAGTCTCGTCCTGGTGACCCTTGGAACACTGGACATCATGGTCCAGGATGGGTGCTGGCACAAGGACCACACCATGCCCAGCTTCTGCTGCTGCTGAGCTCTCCTCCCTGGGGACACACACCCCGACAGCTAGGAACCAAGATCCAGCTGAGGTCAAACCAAGCTGCAGAGTTTTCCCAGTGCTTTTTTAGCAGGTGAGAAGAGAAACATCAAATATTTATATTCTCAAATTGCTGCTCAAATCCTCTGGGGAGACAACTCCGAGATGCAGCATCCAGCGTGATGTGGTGAGACAGCCCTGCTGGCACCTCCTCCAGCCCATCCCAGGCTCATCCTACCCCAGCAGATGACCTGCAGTGAGGGTCTCCATGTCCCAAACCCCTGGCTAAGGGCAGCAATGCCCATCCAGTGAGCACAGGGACAGGGCTTAGCCCCCAGCAGCTCATCCACCTTCAGTCGAGCCAGGCTGGGAAAATAGGAGGAAACAGGGTGGGGGGAAGGCTGATGCAGCTTTCCTCCATCCTTCTGTCCACTGCTGGGAAGACCAAAAGAATCAATGCAAAACAGGGCACAGATTTTAAAGGCAAAAAAGCCTTTTTAACTCATCTCCTGCCCCTTTCCTGGCTGCAAGCTCTCTGTGTCAGCCCTGAGGCTGCTGGCTGCAGGGATGAAACCTTCTGCCTGCTCCATGAATATTCCAGTTTGTCAGCACTGCTGCCTAGTAAGGAAGACAAAAATATCCCTGGAGCTGCAGGGATGCCGCTGCCAGCACCATCTGAGGGGCACAGCATCTCTTGGCAAAGCCAAAAACCTGGGGAGGGGTCTGCTGATGGTGAGCCACCAGCATCTCAAAGCACAGCCATGGAACCCAGCTATTTAAAGAGTGTTGTTCCCTCTGCTAATCGCGTTGGAAAAATCCCAGTGGTGCTGTTATTCCCTCCACCCTTATTTTGCAGGTGCAGTTTAAAACACCCTTATTTCTTGCTGAATATTCTTATTGCATAGAGAATAAATACTGACACACAGATATCCTGTGGCTTGGAGAAGCATCTTCCCTGAGGGTCACCAAAGCCACATCCAGCCCAAAATGCCACTGCTGTATCCCAGGATGGAGGATGAACCTTGGGAAGCTCAGAAGGGACTGGCAGGATAAAAACAACCTCTCCAAGTTGACACTCTCCTCCCCCATGTCCCTTCATCACCTGCTGTGCCATTTAGGAACCTGGCTGAGCCATCCTGCACATGGCTGCAAGTGGCTGTTTTGTTCCCAATGGAAAAAAATCCATATTGAGGCAATTCTGGGAAATTCAGGGGGCTGTTTCAGTTGCTGGAGTGAGCACTGCAGACCCTCATGCCTATTGTCCCATGACGTTGGAGTGAGCTCCCTCTGCCTCAGCCACCAGAATGGATAAATAAATAGAGTAAATAGAGAAAAGCATCTTCAGAATGTTTTACATCCACTTATTGACTTCTCTTCCCTTTTTCCAGTCTACAGAGATAAATATTACAGCTCTTTACAGACTGGGAGCAGCAATTCTCCCAAAGGTCAGGGACCAAGCATGGATCTGGGCTGGGTCAAGCATTCCCAGTTTGCTCCATCTAGTGAAATGACCTATATAACATAAATAATGTAAATAAAATAATACAAATAATAAACTAAACTAAAATAAAATAACAAACATGCTCAGGGCAGAGCAGAGCAGACTCTGCTCCAGTTAGCCCTGTCACAGCCACAGACCAGGTACCCAGTCCCTACAGGTGCTGCTGCCCTGCCCAAGGGGCTCCCACTGGCTTCTGGCATCACAAAGGGAGCAGCAAAGGAATGGGATAGACACTGGGAAATAGAGCTGAAGACTTGATTTGGAGAGGTAATGAAATGTACTCAGCATCGTCACCTAACTCTGAGCCTGGCCTTTATCCTGATCTTGACACTAACCTTTATCCTCATTCTAACCCTGATGCTGATCCTGACCCAAACCCTAATCTCAATTCCGACCCTAACCTTTAACCCTGATCTTAATCCTGATTCTGACCCTAACCTTGACCCAAACCCTAACCTTGACATTAAACTTAATCCTAACTCTGATCCTGATCCTAACCCTGACACTGAACCTTGTGCTGACCTTGCCACTAACCTTAACCCTTATCTTAAACTTGACCCTAATCCTGACCCAATTTCTCATGTTGCTGGGGAGAGCATGGACACCAGCAGGATCTTCTGGGTCAGGTGCTGTTGGAAGGAGAGACACTAGCTGGATGCCACCACTGCCACTGTCACATGCAAACTGTCCCTAACACCAAAGGACAACCTCTATGTGCAGTGCTCACCTAGCCCCAGGGCAGCACCCAACCCAGCGATCCCTAGCAGGGGACTCAGCCGTGCCAGCACCATGAGGTGACAGTGACACATTGGGGTTTGGTGATGAGCAGGAGGGGACATCCATCAGACACTGAAGGGTTATGGCACACCTACCCCAGTCAGCCTCTCCCAGGGGAGACAAAACAGCAGGTTTCCAGTGTTATTTATTATTTCCACTAAATAAATTCCTCATTGCCATTAATTATTTGTTTCTATGTATTATTCCTCATTTTCATGTATTATTCCTTATTTATTTTTTATTCCCTATTTCCATCTATTATTCCTTATTACCATTTTACTCATTTCCTTTAGTTATTCTCATCTATTATTCCTTCTTACCATTTATTATTCCTCAGTTCACTGTCTTATTCCCTCTTTTCCTTTAATATTCCCTACTTCCATGTATTATTCCTTATTACCATTTATTATTCCTCATTTCCATGTATTGTTTCTTATTTCCATTTATTATTCTCTCTTTTCTTTTATTATTCCTTCTTCCCTTTTATTATTCCCTATTTGCCCCTCTTGCTCCCTCTTTCCAGCTGCCTGGAGAGGACTGCTCAGGGCTCCCCACTGGGTAAGAAGGATAAACCCAACATCCCATGTTTAGATGGGACCAGCAGAGCCCAGGTGGGAAAGCAGGTGGTCCCCAAGCTCCCACCAAGCCCTGTAGAGGCTCCATCACCCTGTCCCAGCACTGAGCAAAGGAGGGGTCATGCACCCCAGCCCGAGGAGCCAGGCAGTGCAGGCAGCTCTGCAGGCAGCAGCCATGCCAGGGTTTCAAAGGAGCCTCCCAGCTCCATCACGGGCTGGCCTCACAGCGAGCCCCTAAGAGGATTAGGAGTTTAGCAGCTCCAAGCCCCATGGCCACTGTGGGTCGAACGCTGCAGGGATCCCAGCATGGCTTTTACCATGTCACCTGGCATGGACCCTGCTCCCAGGGGATACAGGAGGAAGATAGGACTATCCTTGTACGTGGCACTATTTTGCAGCAGGGCACGTGTGCAGTGGCTGGCTCACGTCTACGACGAAGGAGCTGGGGTCACCCCTCCCCTGCAGACCCCCAGCACGGGTTGGAGATGTGTCAAACCATCACAGTGCATCAGAGAGCAGATCTGGCCCGGTGCAGATGCAAGAAACCACACGCTCTGTCCCCAGAACAGCCTCTTCCAGCCACTCCCCCTCCAAGGGAGACAAGCGCCCGGCTCCCAGCACTCCCACAGCTCCCACACTGCATTCCCTGTACCACGCTCCCACACCATGCTCCTGCACCACGTTCTTGCACCACATTCCTGTACCAACATCACGCTCCCACACCATGCTCCCAGACCACATTTCTGTACCGTGCTCCCACACCATGCTCCTGCACCACACTCCAGCACTATGTTCTTGCAGTGTGCTCCTGCATTGCATTCCTGCACCATTTCCACACTGCACTTGTGTAGCAGATTCCTGCTCTGTGCTCCCACACCGTACTCCTGGACCATGTTCCTGCCACAGTACTCCTGTACCATGTTCCCACAGTGCTCAGTCCCTCACCACATTCTTGCACCATGCTCCTGCACCAGATTCCTGCAGCATGTTCCCAAACCATGTTCCCCCATCACTTTCTTGCACCGTGGTCCTGCACCAAGCTTCCACATCACATTCCTGCACTGTGCTCATGCAGCAGATTCCAGCAGCATGCTCCCAAACTGTATTCACACACAACATTCTTGCATCATGTCCCTGCTACTGCATTTCCACACCACATTCCCACGCCACACTCCTGCACCTGTTCCTGCTACTGTGTTTCTGGTACCACATTCCCACACCAAGCTCCTGCACCTCATTCCCACACCGTATTCCCACACCAAGCTCCTGCACCACATTCCCACACCATGCTCCTCCTGCACCATGCTCCTGCACTGCATTCCCACACCATATTCCCACACCTCACTCCTATACCATGTTCCCACACCACACTCCCGCACTGTGCTCGTGCACAGTCTCACAGCCCAGCCAGTGCCCTGTTGCCACCCCAGCCCTGTGCCCACACACCGGAGCCACCACCACTGACCACATCCTGAGCCAGTGAGGTGACCCCTACCACCATGGGATGACCCCTACTGGCATGGGGTGACCCCCACTGGCATGGGGCACAGGGCAAGAGGGCACATGGAGGATGCCAGCAGAAGGCCAAGCCCTTGGGGATGCTGAACCCAACACTCCTGCCATGCCAGTGCCCGTGTCAGTGCCAGCACCCAGCACTGCACTGGGAAAGAAAAAACAAATCAATCCCCATCCAGTTGCAAAATCTCCAGGAATTCTACAACGGGAACCACCACAGCCTAGGCCTTGCCATGTGTTGGGCATCCCTGTGAACACAGCCTCTCCACCCACACCCCTATGTGTCCCCCCACACCCTGCCTGCCCCCCAGCCAGCCAGGACCACCCATGGGTGCTGGGGAGTGGTGGGCAGACAGTGGGGAACCCCACAGCAGGAGGGAAGCAGGTGTCTGGGAACGGGCAGGGACATGGGGCAGGCAGGAAAGCAGTGGTTAAAAGATGCCAGGTGTGTGCAGAAGGACAAGCAGGGATTAACAGGCAGGCAGGATGCAGGCAGGGAATGGGCAGGATGGAGGTGTGGGCACTGGGGCAGTGGGGCAGGCAGGGAGTAGGCAAGGAGCAGACGGCAGGGTATGGTGTGGGCAGGGTGCAGGCAGTGAGCAGGCAGGGTGCAGGCAGTGAGAAGGCAAGGATCAGACAGTAGGGTATGGTGTGGGTAGTGAGCAGGCAGGGAGCAGGCAGCAGGGCCAGGGGCATACAGTGAGCAGGAAGGTTGACAGCTGGGAGTACAGGCAGTGGGGCAGGCAGGGTGCAAGCCAGGAAGCAGGAGCAGTAGGGTAGGCAAAGTGAGGGCATAAAGAGGGGCAATAGGAAGAGGACAGGCAGCAGGCAGGGCACAGGCAGGGAGCAGGAGCAGTGGGGCTGGCAGGAAGCAGTTAAGGGGATGGTCAGGCAGGGAGGCAGGGAGCAGGGAGGGGCAGTGGGTTGACAGGGCTCAGGTAGCAAGCAGGCAATGTGTGAGATTAGGGGCAGTGGGACAAGCAGGGCTCAAGCAAGGGGATAGGCATGGGGCAGGGGAGCAGGCAGAGCACAGGTGGGGTGTAGGATCAGGGCAATGGGGCAGGCAGGAAGCAGGGGCAGCAGGGCAGGCAGAGAAGGGGCAAGATGCAAGTGGCAGTGGGGCAGGCAGGACATGGGGTTGAGACTCGTGGGGCAGGCAAGGATCAAGCAGGGTGCAGGGTCAGTGGGGCAGGCAGGGAGCAGGCAAGATGCAGGCAGAGTGTAGGATGGGGGCTGTGGGGCAGGCAGGGAGCAGGCAGGACGCTGGCAAGGTTCTGGACTGGGATAATGGGGCAAACAGGGAGCGCGCAAGGAGCAGAGAGGGTGCAGGATTGGGGCTGTGGGGCAGCCAGGGAGCAGGCAGGGAATAGGGGCAGCAGATCGGGTAGGACACTAGGGAGTGCAGGATCAGGGCAATGGGGCAGGCAGACCACAGGTGAAGCGTGGGATTGGGGCTGTGGGGCAGGCAGGGAGCAGGCAGGATGCTGGCACGGTGCTGGACTGGAGCAGTGGGGCAGGCAGAGAGCGGGCAGGATGCGGGCAGGATGCAGGCAGGCAGCGAGCAGGATGCAGGCAGGATGTAGGCAGGGTGNCGCCACGCTCCGCGCCCCCCGCTCCGCTCCGCTCCGCGCCGCTCAGCTCCGCACCGCCCCGCACCGCCCCGCACCGCCCCCGGCCTCGGCGGCCATGGGAAATGTAGTCCGGGGCTGCCCGTTTCGGAGGGCTCTGCCGGGCAGGGGGAGGCCTGAGCCCAGGTATCCCCTCGGCATCACCTGGCATCCCTCCGGCATCACCTGGCATAGCCCCAGCATCTCTCTGGCATCCCCCATCATCCCCCAAGCGTCCAACAGCATCCCTTGACATGGCCTCAGCATCACCTGGCATGAACCCAGCATTCCTCTGGCATGGCCCAGAATCCCCCCGGCATCCCTTGGCATATCTAGCATCCCTTGACATGGCCTCAGCATCCCTCCGGCATCACTTTGGCATCCCTTGGCATAGCCCCAGCATCCTCCCAAGATCCCCTGGCAGCCCTTGGCATCCCCTCAGTACTCCCTCAACATCACCCCGACATGTCCCCAAGCATTTCTTGGCATAACCTCAGCATCCTTCCAGCACCCCCCAGCATTCCTCAGCATCTTCCCCAGCATGCTCCCAGCAACCCCCATCTCCGCTCCCCGCAGCCCCAGGGATTTGGGGCACTTGAGGCTGTGGCAGGTTTAAACAGCACCTTGGTGCTGGGCATCCCTGGGCAGTGTTGAATGAGCCAGAGCAGGAGCTGGTCTGCAGCCCCTGGGCAGGGCAGCATGAGCTGGTCCCTACCTGGGAAGAGGTCTGGGGTGGCCATGGGACCTCACTGTCTGGCTGCTCTGTGCCACCCAGGCTCTTCAGACCCTGGGGAAGAAGGTGGGGTGATGCTTGCCCCTGTACCCTGGCTGCCCTGAAAGGGCTGTTCTGCCCACGCTGGCATTGCTCCTGCTTTGAGGGACACTTGATTGGTTTAACTTCTCTTTAGCTTTTTGGGGTAGAAACAAAAAAGTATAAAGCACTGATCCCTGTGACAATATGAAACCTGCTTAGGAAAAGCTCCAGTGATGGTCTCTGAAGGTCCCTGCATCCTCCTTATCCTGCTCTGCCTGTCCTGCATCTGGATCCAACCCTCACAGATGCACTCAGAGGAGAGCGCAGGGCTATGTGAGTGGCTGCTCCTTCCTGAAGCAGCAGCAGGGCTCAGCTGGCAGACCTGCACCAGTTGTGAGCTCTGCTTTGGAACCTTCTTACCCCCAGACCTTTTCCATACATCCATGTTTCACTCTGTAAAACCAGGGTTGGGAAGCTCACACTCACTATCAGACCGTGCAAAGCATCTGTGCTGTCTCAGTCCTGTGGCCATCAGCCTTGGTCTTCCCATTTGCACAGTGGGGCTAGAAAGGTGCTCCCAGGATTTTTACAGCCTCTTTTAGAACCAACAGGATTTTCTGGTAGTTAGCAGCTCCTCTGAGCTTCTGGGCACACTGTGGATCACCACCCAAAATTAAATGATGGGATGCTGTAGTTGTTCTTTCAGTCTGTCCAAAGAAACCCCAAAAATGGTGTTTCCTCCCCAAAAGAGCCATGTGGAGTGCAGGCAGTGTGTGATGCTGAGTGCAGGCTTACTTGCTCCCCAAGTTGTGTAGTCCCTCTCCTCTCCCTCTGCTTGCTGCCATCTGAGGACATTCCCAGGGTTTTTAGGTTTTTCCATTATTTGTAGGTAACGGTCCTTCCTCCCATTTCCAGTTCCTTGCCAAACCCATGCCTGCAGGCAGCACTTCCTCTCCCTGCTGCCTCGCAAGCTCCTCATTCAGGCAGCTCCCCGGGGTGTTTCACTGGAGGTCTGACACATCAAAGCTTACAAAACCAAGCCATTGCTGAGCAAACCCATAATAACCCCCCTGGAGCTGTTTAGGGAAGAGCAAGGATGCTCTCAGTTCACATTAAGCACTGAGGAGCAATGACAGGCATCGAAGTGACTGAAACCCCCCTGAGACTGCCTGGAGGTGACAAAGCAAGAGGAATATCAGTGGAAACAGCATTGCTCATGGTAACCTCAGGCTTGAGCTCAAACTTAGTCCAATTATGTGCTGCCACTTCCTGCAGCCCTACAGCAGAGCCCTTTCCCCTGCACTGCACCCACTGTGAGGCTGCACCCAGCTGCCCTGGGAGGTGAAGCACCAGCCTGGTATCTCCCGGTCCAGGGGAGTTTGCAGCACTCCAGGGACAAGGGGTCTGTGTCTGTGCCTGGGCAGGTCACACAGAGATCCCCCTGGTGTGGAAGGGCAAGGAGTGATCAGGAAACATCCCCCTTTTTGGGCTTGTGGAGGGTCTGGGCTGCTGGTGGGGAGCTCTTTGTTGTGGGGAGCCCTGGGACTGACAGTTAAGGAGGATGCTCCAGAGCTTGCACAGGTATCTGCTACTAAATTTGTCATGAAAAGGCTGAGATCAGGTACTACAGGCTGTAGTGATGGGACAAATGTGCCATGTTCCTCTGCTAGGCTAGGACACATCAGGAGTGATCCCAGCAGCAGCTGCAGCCCTGCTCAGCCACTCCTGAGCACTTTCATCTGATGGGATGGGGGTGAGGGACCAGGGCTCCAGCTGCAGCTACCTAAAGCCTCTGATGGTGCCCCAGTGTAGAGTCTTCCCTGTGGACTGTGCCCATGGGAGCAGGGCAGAAGGCTGCAGCCAGGGGTGCCTCTCTGCTGCTCTCAGCTCTCATGCTGCTGTGCTGCTTTTGGTGCATCACAGGGCACAACCTGTCTGAGGATCCAGGAACACTTTGTAGTCATGGAGCTTCTGGCATCTACCTTGGCTTTGCCTGGTGCAGGTCCTGTATTTTCTCTTTGTGCTTCCACTTGTAATTGTACTGTTACTGTGGGATGGCAAAAGAGGACAATTTATGGGGTGTCTGGGAGTCTATGCAGAGAATTTTGGTTCCTTCCAAGAGGTCCAGAGAGCTGCACAGTTCAGGGCTGTGGTTCCCACCATGTGATGTTTTGAGACATTGCTGGAGAGATGGTTTACAACCACAGACTCAACCTACACAATCCCAGGAAAAACCCTGTAGGACACAATAATGGTGACCACCTTCTCCTAACCCAAAGGCAGCTTCAGAACACCACATCAGGGTGGATTATTCTTGTCTTCACCAATGTAGTTGTGCCAATAAGGTCAATCTTGTTTCTGGCTTTAACTCTCCTCTCACACACATGGTGACCAAGTTCTCCCTCTTGTTCACCCTCTCACCATCTCAGCACCATTAAACCTCCAAGATCAGATAGTATTGGCCCAAATGGGTCAAAGCAAATTAGCATCAAAACAATCCATTTTAGTGGAAACCATAGGACAGTTAAAAGTCCTGACTTGAACCAGGCACTGGCCCAGTTGCCCCTACCCACAGGTCCATCGCAGGCTCCTCCTGCCCCACATACCTCCCTCCATGACCCAAACTGCTCCCAAAACAAGTCACAAGCAAATGTCACATCCCACCATGCCTCTTCCTGGGCTTTGGTAAGTGCTTAGCTACGTGGTGGGAACATACCAGGAGCAATAGCCCCTGCTGTGTTGACAGCAGCCCGGCAAGCACCATGGATGCTCTCCCCCAGATAATGTCCTTTCCGCAGGCTGATAAGTTCTCCTGTGAAAGGGCTTTAATCATGTTTCCCTGTTTTCTGTTTCGGTAGGCAGAGATAACAAAGGCAGTGATGGAAGCAGTGCCTGTGCAATCCTTGAAGCAGAAAAACAGGAGGAAAGGGAGGCAGGAAGAAGGGAGGTAGAAAGAAAGCTCCCAGTAAGGTCCCACACCTTGTCATCTGGTTTCTGGGCACCCAGGTGAGCCTGGCCGAACCTGGCTGGCACCAACCATCCTGTGACCATCATCAAACCTCTCCTCTGTCCTGGCCAAGCTGCTGCTGGAGCACAAGATTTATCCTCCACAGGACACTGTTCCCCAAATACTTTGGTGTCCTCAGCACAAGAAGGACATAGATCTGCTGGAACAGGTCCAGAAAAGAGCATATACATTATGATCCAAGGTCTGGAACCCCTCTGCTGTGAGGACAGGCTGAGAGAGCTGGGGTTCTTCAGCCTGGAGAAGGGAAGGCTCCAAGGAGACCTTATTATAGCTTTTCTGTACTTAAAGTATTGTAGAAGAAAGATGGGGACAGACTTTTTAGCAGGACCTGTTGGGACAGGACAAGGAGTGATGGTTTGAAACTAAAAGAGGGAGATGTAGATAGAAGGAAGAAATTTTTTAGGCTGAGAGTGGTGAGACACTGTCCCAGGTTTCCCAGAGAGGTGGGAGATGTCCCATCCCTGGAACCATTCCAGGTCAGGTTGCTGAGCAACCTGATGTAGATGGGGATGTCTTTACTGACTGCAGTGGGGGGGGTTAGAATAGGTTACCTTTAAAAGTCCCTTCCTACCCAAACCGTTCTGTGATTCTGTGATAAAACCAGGAGGCACCAGACCCTCTGCTCTGTGGCTGATTCCTATGCAAGTGTAAATAACCACTTGGCTGCTAAGAAGCAATGAAGGAGCAAATTCTCAAGCAGCAGGCCTCCACTGCTATGCTGTGCCCTGGCAACTGTGTCCATCCCTTTCCTCCTCCCACTCGTGCTTGGAATTATCTGCTTTTGCCTGGCATGCTGCCCTGCCCCTGAAGCCACACTCCAAGGGAAGGGCAGCTCTGCTCCACTTGCCATCTGCTTACCTGGCTCAGCATCTCCTGTCCTGCTGCACCGCACATGGCACCAGAGATGACCTTTTCTGGATGAGGAGCAAGTGATGCTGTGTGCCAGTGGCTCCTGCAGAGAAATCAGCACCTAGCTCCCTCCTTTTCCACTCTGCAGGGATCCCTCCCTGCCTTACCTGAGGCTTGTGGGGACACAGATGCCAGGGGTTAAATTCCCAGGGAGAGGAGACCTGTCTGGTGTATCACAGGAGATGTAGACATGGCCAGAGTCCCTTGTCCCCAGCCCAAAGCCCTCGGGATCAGCTGTAGGGGTCTGTAGGACACACTGAGCCCCACTGTCCTCCCCAGCCAGATGGAAGGGGCAGGGAGCCCCAAGTCCAAAACCCAGGACCTGTTACCCATTACAGAAAAATAGAGGATGGTGTTTGTACTTCCAGGTGGAAAGCCCCAGAAGAGGTGATCTCCATCCCCAGGGAACATGCTATGCTGTCTGCAGAGACACAGTGCCAGTGCCAGGTCACCAGCCCAGCTCCTGTGGTGCAGCTCTCCCAGATGTGCTCAGGAAGGTGTGAACACCACGCTCAGGGCTTATTTTTCCCTTCTTTGGAATTAACATATTTTAATGAGGTTTACAGACATGGCAAATACACACACTTGCAGAGCAAAGAATCAGCAAGCCCTGGATAAGGACACAGCTTGTTTGCAAGGTGGCAGAGGAGAAGGGGAGTCAATTTTTTCCCCCTCTCCATAATTATTGCAGGAACAGTGAACAGCAGGACAAGGAGGTTTCAGGGCAGTGCAGCTGTTCTAAGAAATCCAGTAGATTTTCCATCCTTTAAAAGATATTCATCTCACTCACATGCCCATCTTCCTCAGCTAATTTCCCTTCTGCACAGCACAAGATTTGCTCTCTCCAAACATTTCTGGATGGTACTTGGGCTCCTGGCATAGTTTTATTGGCACCTCACAAGGTAACCCACCCAGGAAAGCTGCATCATCTTGTTTAAAAATAGAACCATGTTTACCTGGGAGCAGGTTTCACTGGGAGTTTCATTAGGAGAAAGGGCACAGGCAGACCAGCAGGTTCCTTTCTGGGGTGATCCAGAGCACAGAATTGCCCCTTTTGTCCATAATTCAGAACCAGGACAAACAGCACAAACCAATTCCCCCTTCCACAGCCAACCTTGCTCTCCAGGAAATTAGAGGGGCAGATGAATGCTGTGTATTTAAGGCTGCATGGGAAGTGCCTGACATGGCTGTAAATCCTCCCCAGCCACCGCTTTGTTCCTTGCACCCAACACACATCAGACAGAGGGCAGGGAAGTGGGGGAAGGTTAAAAATTAAAGCATCATAGAAAAGCTTAATAACATTTTTTCATTCAGTTACAACTGTGGCACTTGTGATCGTTTCCTGCAGTGGTGATGAATTTCCACAGCTGGTGACTCACTAGCTTCTTTGATTTACAGCAGCAGGGGTCGACATGCACCCACAGGGCAGGACCGTGCTCTGTCAGTGCCTGGCTCCAGCCAAGCGGGCTGTCTTCATCCCCAGCTCTCCTTCAGGGCATGCTCATCTCTGGTGTGCATTGCTTTTAGGCATGGTTGATCCTGCAAGAACTTCAAGTACACTCTACCTTCTGTTCAACCTGTGATTAACAGGTCAACTGTCTATCTCTCTGGTTTTTCTGACCAGCAAAGGATGACAGTGCCCGATGAACCACCACCCTTTCCACAGCTATTCCCTATGCCAGGATGATAGCTATTACAGAAGCTCAGCATGGTGGGGGTTAGAAGGGACCTCTGGGGACTGTCTAGTCCCAACCTCCTGATAAAGCAGGGTGACTCAGAGCAGATTGCCCAGGATCACTTCCAGGAGGGTTTGGAATCTCTGCAGAGGAGACTCCACAATCTGTCAGGGTATCCTGTGCCAGGGCTCTGGCACCCTCACAGCAAATAAACTTTTCCCCATCTTCAGATGGAACCTCCTGTGTTCTAGTTTGTGCCCACTGCCCCTTGTCCTGTCACGGGGCATCACTGAGCAGAGTCTGGCCCCATCCTCTTGACCCCACACTTTAACTCTTGCTCAGCATTGAGCAGATCCCCTCTGGGGCTACTCTTCCCCAGACTAAGCAGCCCCAGGGCTCTCAGCATTTCCTCCTCCCAGAGATGCTTCAGTGCCCTCAGCATCTTCCTAGCCTCTGCTGGACTCTCTCCAGCAGTTCCTTGTGTGTCTTGAACTGGGGAGCCCAGAACTGGACTCAGGACTCCAGATATGGCTTGACTAAGGCAGAGTAGAGGAGGAGGAGACCTACCCCCTTCCACCTGCTGCTCACACTCTTCTTAAGGCACCTGGGAGACCATTGGCCTTCTTGGCCCTGAGGGCACATTGCTGGCTCATGGTGAACTTGTCCCCCAGGATTCCCAGGTCCTTCTCTGCAGAGCTGCTTTCCATTGTGCTCTGCTCTCCTTTGCCACCACTGTTCAGATGACCTGCTGTGGCTACTCTATTAAAACTAAAACCATGGTGGATCAGGAGCAAGCTGATGCTGATGTTTACTGAACACAAACTGGAATTGTTTAATTTTCCTGCTTATGTTTTCCTGCTTGGTAAGCCAGGAGACAGGACTGCCTGCCTGTCTTTCCCTCTTGCAGCAGGACCTGTCCCTGGTGTCCCACAGGACTCCCAGGGACCTTTAGGGTTCTTCATGGATGTTAGGGCCAGGATTAACACCCTGGCATAGGAGAAAGCATTGTCCTCCTTGTGGGATGACAAACCAAGGAGAATCAGACCAAGCTACCTGCATGGTTTAAAAATGACAGGTAGATGGGTGAAGGAAGGACCTGATGCTCTTCCAGTGCTGAACCCTCAAAGGGTGCAGGGTTGGGCCCACATGTACCTTCAAGCCCAAAGCCCTGCTCCATGCCCATGCTGCCAGGCTGATCAGCAGCAGCTAAGGCCACAACATGCTGAGTCCATCCATCTCCAAGGAACATCTGCCACAGCAAGCACCCAGCTGAGAGACTCATCTAAGACACACAGGTGAGGACTAACAGCACAGGGATGATGAAGAAAACCTGCTCCATTATTTTGTCTGCCTCACCTGGGACCAAACAAAACACATTTCTCTTACTGAGACAAATCAAACTATGCCTCTTCCACACCCTGGGGCAAGTCTGGGTTGGCCAGTGGTGTAAAACTGGATTTTCTTGAGGGACCCCATAGCAAACCCCAGAAATGACACCTCAAGAGTGTGCAAAGGGCTTTAGCATCACAGAGCTGTAGAGCTACCTCCCAGCAAGTGGAGATGACAGCGATAACAAATGACACTCGCCCTATAATCATGGCCAGACGCCGATGCAGTGAGTACTGCTGCATTATTAAGAGCAACCAAAAATACTCCCAGCTTAGTCATTAGCTGGTCTAGGCTATGCAGCAAGTGGCAGCCAGGGCTGCCTCACCCCTGGGCTTGCAGAGGGGAAAGGGGGAGAGATTAAAATGGTTTGCAGCTATTTTTGCACATCTTTTGTTCTGCATGCTCAGGACCCAGGGGTGAGCTGGGCACCCCCAGAGGAGAGGGAGAATTGCATTAGGATAATATTAATTGCCTTAGCATAAATGCAACAGCTTAGGCTAAGCCAGCAGAGCTGAGGCAAAGCATAAGCTCAGGGGAATGCAAAGGCACAGCTCTGCTTCATTCCCAAGGTGGGATCTGGGCATCAGCCTTGGAAAATAGCTTCAGTGCAAAGGGTGTGAGGAGAGGGCATGGAGGTGGGTGGGCCTGGAGCATCTTTGAGGAGAGGCTAAGAGAGCTGGGATGGTTCAGCCTGAAGAGGAGATGGCTCAAGGAGATCATAGCCATGTGGATCATGTGTTCTCTTCACAACAAAGTCCCCTCCTGGGTCACTGCACTGGTAAGCAAGGCAAGGACAAAATGAGCAATGACCTCATGCTGATATGGGAAGTTTTCCAGGACAGTGACAACTTCCATCACATGGAAAGGCAACAGGCACAAACCAGCACCCAGGAGGTTCCATCTGAACAGGAGGAAAAGTTTCTTTGCTGTGAGGGTGCCAGAGCCCTGGCCCAGGCTGCCCAGAGAGGTTGTGGAGTCTCCTTCTCTGGAGAGATTCCAAACCCCTCTGGACATGATCCTGGGCAACCTGCTTTGGGTGACCCTGCTTTAGCAGTGGGGTTGGACTAGCTGATCTCCAGAGGTCCCTTCCAATCCCCACCATGCTGGAATTCTGGAATTCTATGGCACCAAAAGGGAGCACAGACCAAAAGGTGACTCAGCAGCATGGGGAGAGCTGTTACCTCCCCAGCACACTTAGGGGCTTTGCAAAGCTTGCAGCACCACATGTCAGCTCTTTGAGACTCATGTTACAACACAGCAGGGCCCCAGGTATGCACATGGCTGGGAGAAAACAGTGTTTCTGTGTCACTGACCGCCCGGGGAGTGGCTAGGGGACACACAGGAGATGACCCTGGGGATCTGGGAAGGGCTGTGCCTATAAAGATCACCAGGGTGGGCAAAGGCAGCAGTTTCGGCTCCTCTCCACTCGCTGCTCATTTGGGATTTTCTCTGTGGAGGGGAATTTTTTCGGTGTTTTCCCTGCTTGGCAGTACAGACAGGCATGGATGTTGGATCAGCTGGGGTGCTTCTCCTCCTCCTCCTCCTCTCCATTCTGTGGTTCCTAGTCTGGAGAGTTAATAAAAGGAGAAGCCAGCTGCCTCCTGGACCGGACCCATGGCCCATTCTGGGCAATCTACAACAAAAGGATGTCCTACCCCTCTACAAGACCTATGAGAAGGTAAGATTGCAGCTGGCAGTGACAGATTTGCTCCCAGCCCCAGCAGGAGAGAAAATGTGAACATCCCATGTCCATGTGGCTCTGGGGAGTCTGGTCTAGTGTGTGGTGTCCCTGCCCATGGCAGGGAGATAGGAACTAGATGATCTTTAAGGTGCCTTCCAACCTGGGCCATTCTATGATTCTATGTCAAAATAAAATGGCAATCCTGCAGGTGATTCTTTTCCTACCTTTCTTTTCTCTCTTTCCTTCCCTTTTCTCTTGCTATTCCAGAATTGCCTAAATCCCTGCCACTGAGAGCATAATTGATACTGTTATTGGAGTCTTTCTCCTCCTGTAAATGACCCATGGCAGACACCAACCCCTCTCTGAGCTGCAGCACTGCTGCCATCAGAGCTGCTGCCTGCAGATAACAGAATCATAGAATCGCAGAATCATTTGAGTTGGAAGGAACTTTTCAAGGTCGCCTAGTCCAACCCTCCTGCAGTCAGCAGGGACATTCCCAACTACATCAGGTTGCTCAGAGCCCCCAGCAACCTGACCTGGAATAGTTCCAGGGGCGGAACATCTCCCACCTCTCTGGGAAACCTCTGCCAGTGTTTCACCACCCACAGCATAAAAAATTTCATCCTTCTATTTATTCTAAATCCCCCTCATTTAGTTTCAAACCACCACTCCTTGTCCTGTCCCAACAGGCCCTTCTAAAGACTGCTGTACAGTCTGCTTCAAACCCTCAAAGTGGGATTGGGATCAGAACCCCCCCAGGGACAGGACTAGGATGGGAGCTGGGTGAGAATATTGGCTTTGAGGGTGGTTCTTTCCCAACATGCAAGTGTTCACCAGCACAGTGGCCATGAGGCCCAATTTACAGTGAAACAAAAGGTTGGGTTGTGGGGCCCTTGTTCACCACAGCTTCCCTGTCCCCCCCAAGCTCAACAACACGTACGGCTCTGTCTTCACCATCTGGCTGGGGCTGACACCCGTAGTGGTGCTCTGCGGGTACGAGGCAGTGAAGGAAGCTCTGGTTGGTCAATCTGAGGAGTTTGGAGGGAGACCTAGAATACCTCTTCTGATACAGCTGTCAAAAGACTATGGTAGGTTCTAGATATCTTCTAGTCCCTATTGCTTTCCAAATGAGCATAATGTCCTCGGCTGCAGCTGGTCACTCTCAAGCCACAGAATCCCAGAATCTCAGCATGGTGAGGGTTGGAGGGGACCTCTGGAGATCAGATAGTCCAACCCCCCTGCTAAAGCAGGGTCACCCAGACCAGGTTGCCCAGGTCCACATCCAAAGCCTCAAGAAGAAATCCAGAGTCTAGGGAAGGACTCAAGACCTCAAACAACTATTTCCCCACTCTGCAAGTCTCTCCAACTATTTAATTTCTTGTCCAAGGACAGTGTTGATTATAGTTAACTAGTCCCAGCTTTGTTCTGAGCTTCTGTGGAGGTCCTCAGCCTTTCAAGGACGCTGTGGACACACCAGGACCATTCCCTGGCTTATTGCCTGATTCCTTCACAGCTGAGCTCAGAGCAAGGTCCTTCATTTCTAGGGAGGAGTGCTGGAGCTGGCAGGTGAGTAGTCTCCACTGTCTCTCTCCAGGTTTTGTCTCCAACAATGAGAACAAGTGGCGTGAGCTGCGGAGGTTCACGCTCACCACCCTGCGGGACTTCGGGATGGGGAAGAGCTCCATGTCAGAGCGGGTGCAGGAGGAGGCCCAGCACCTGGTCGATCTGCTGGCAAAACTCAAAGGTGACATAGGTCCTGTCCACCCTGGCCCCTCAGGCAGGTGGAGGACACACAGTAGCTTCTTCACAGGACATATGTGGTCCTCAGAACCGTTTGTGGTGGTTGGTTGCAGATATCATCTTTGTAGAGAAAGGTCTTGCACCTAGACCCAGCCAACCTAGAGACAGCTGCAGGGGTATGGTATGGTCATGGCTTAAAGGCCATGGTGGGGAGATCCTGCTCCTGAACTCATCTAGGAGGTCGTAGTCACTGAGGAATAGCTCATGCCAAAAGACCAGAAATAGAAAATCAAACTGCATGGCATCAAGAATGCACAAATAAGATGCTGCCCTGGCAACATAGGGGTTATCAGGGTGATGTCCTCCTCCCCAACAGAACTGAGCTTCTGCCAGTACCACCACCTCTTCTGGGACTTCCTGGATATGAAAGGAGGGGAAAGCTCAGTTGTATGTTGGCTCCTCTGCCTCTGATATGCAGTGCTGGCAAGTGGCTGGCTGCTGCAGGGAGATGGTCTGCAGCCCCCTAGATCCTCAGGGCATGCCAGCAGGAACCCAAAGTGCCTGGAGATGGCTCTGCATTCCTCAGCCTCAACCACTGGGGAGGGATTTAAGAGCAGGGAGGTAGGTATAGGACCCCAGAGCTCAGTGGGGCTCTTCACTTTGGCTGTCAGACCCAGTAGATTCAATCACAGCTCAGAGCCTAAAGAACAGGGGTTCAGAGGTAGAGCAAGAGTGTTTTCTATGTTGAAGCAGATAAATACAGACTTTCTGATGCCTTTTTTGTCTCTCCTTGGATGCAGGAGACTCCTTTGAGCCAATGACCATGTTCAGACATGCAGTTGCTAATGTGATCTGCTCTGTTGTCTTTGGGAGCCGTTACAGCTACAATGACACAGCCTTCCTGGATCTACTGAATGCCATTGGGAACTACATCAGCTTCTTCCTCTCCCCCATTGCCAAGGTGGGTGTCCTTGCTGCGTTCAGCACCCTCATATCTGATGCACTTGGATGGTTGAGGGATGCTCCTTGGCTTTGGGTCACTCCTTGGATTTGATGGGACAGCATGGCTTTGAAGGAAGGTGCAGGAGGCTCTGTCCAGGCACTTGAGCCCTCCTGTGCTTTCTCTATGCACAGGTTTACAACACCTTCCCCAGCATCATGCTCCGTCTCCCGGGGCCGCACCAGAAAGTCTTGGATGAGTGTGAGAAACTGAAGGAGTACATCCGAGAGAGAATCAGGCTTCACAAGCAGACCCTGGACCCCAGCTGCCCCCGGGACTACATTGACTGTTTCCTTATGAAAGCAGAGAAGGTAGAGGTGGTGCAAAGTGCGGTGAGGGCTGCCCTCCAGATCTAGCTTCAGCCTGGAAAATCACCCATACAATACTGAATCTGCTCCCCACCACATCCTTGCAGGAGAAGGACAATCCAGAGAACTTGTACACCCATGAAGACTTGGTTATGTCAGTGTTCAACCTCTTTGGTGCTGGGACAGTGACCACTAGCAACACTCTGGTTTTCTCCCTCGTGATGCTGGCAAAACACCCCCATATTCAAGGTAAGGGCAGCTAAATGCAAGGGCTACCTGTGGCCAGAGTTCACTGTGCAGCAAAGGCACAGAGAGTCCCAGCCCTGGAGCATCCTGTGTGAGGGGAGACCAAAACCATCCTGTATGGGTCACCCAAGGGTGAGAGCCATTAGACACAGAGGGATTCAGGTACCCAGTCCCCTTTCTCAACTCCTGCCTGCACAGATGGACTGGCCCGTGAGAGATGCTTTGAACCTGCCTGATCTGGGGAGGCATGCGACAGAGACCCAGAATTATCTGAGCTCTACAAAAGGTTATGCCAGGTTGCTCCCTCTCTGCTAGATCATTCTTTGGCAGGATAGGTGTCCATGGAGGCCACTATGAAATTAGGTGGGGTTTTGTACAGCAAGCCCAGCAGATCCAGGCCTGTCTTGTTCTCAGCCAAGGTCCAAGAGGAGATCGATGCGGTGGTGGGCACCAGCCGTGCTCCCAGCACAGAGGACAAGCTGAGGATGCCATACACCAATGCAGTGATCCATGAGCTGCAGCGTTTCCACAGGACCCGCATCGAGAACTTCCCACGGATGACAACTCAGGACGTCGTGTTCAGGGGCTACACCATCCCCAAGGTAGACATCATGGCCCCAGAGTCTCTGTGTCCCAAAGGGGAGGGGTAGTAGAGGAGGTTAAATGAGATTCACCTTTGTCCCTGAACTGTTTGCTGTCATCAGAAGGTCCCAGTTCTTTCCCAATCCTCGGTGGAAGGACATGGTGATAACCTTTTAGCAGAGGAGTAGAGAGAGGTCAATGCTGCTTCTAGTTCTCCCCTCACGCTCATGTCCCTTGTTTGTCCTGGAAAACACCATGGAGATGAGCAGGTAGCCTGAGTTCGTGCTGTTGCAGGGCCGAGCCAGCCCCCACCTCCTCAGCAGAACTGGGAACAGCCACCAGCCCAGGTTTGACTGCAAGCATTTTGTACAGCACCCAACTCGAAGGTGACCTTTGGACTTCGTGCAGTGAGAGGGTTTTGAGCACAAATCAATTGGAATAACTCAGTAACTTCTATTTCATGGCCTGTGTAGAGACTGGCAGGACCATGGGGACAGAGGAGCCCCTCATCAGTTGTCCCTGCCTGGCACAGAGCCATCACTCCCCATGGCATTGATGGATGCACCTAGCCTCCCTCCATTCTCCCCACGTGCTAACCCATCTTAGGAGAACCCAGTGTCATAGTGCTGATGTCCCTCCTTGCTCACCTGCCCCATCCCTCTTCCACAGGGCACAGCTGTGATTCCAGTATTTTCTTCTGTGCATTTGGATCCAACCCAGTGGGAGAACCCCAAAAATATCGACCCAAGACACTTCCTGGATGAGAACGGCGAGTTCAGGAAGCGCGAAGCCTTCATGGCTTTCTCAGCAGGTCAGTACTCAGCCCTGCACCCTGTCTGCAGCAGCTCTGTTCCAGGGACACCAGCATGAAGATTAGTTAGCACCAAAATTACACCCTTAATATGAGCTCTTTTGTTATCCTTTTATGCCTTCTTTTCCCCATGTGCTGGATAAAGCCATCAGTCCAGTGCTCACTCTCCCCTTTCTGTGCCCCAGGGAAGAGGGTGTGCCCAGGAGAAGCACTGGCCCGCATCGAGCTCTTCCTCTTCCTCTCCACACTGCTGCAGAACTTCACCTTCCAGCTTGCTGTCGAGTACAAGGAGACTGATTTATTCTCCCTGTGGCTCGAGATAGAGAGGAGGGCAGTACCGTGCAAGTTCTTTGCTATTCCACGCACAGTGTCCTCTTAAGCCAAGAGCAGCAGGAGAAGGAAGAGGTCTTCCAGGTGCCTTCATTTCTGCTGAAACCAGAGCAAGCCACACGACCATGAATGTTACAGCAGCAGCCACCAAGCAGGAGGGTAGCTTTGAGTTTGTCCTCAGAGAACTGCCAGGTATCTCAGCCACCAGCTCCATGGACAACCTGCTCCCAACCCTTCCCTTCACATCTCAGTAACATGAGGAAAAGGGCATTGGGTTTCCTCCTCCTCTGCTGTTTGGCTCAGTTTAAGCCTTGTGGCAGAGCTGCCTGTAGCTCCCTGGGCTGAGCTGGGCACTCTCATTTCTGTGAGATTAAGAGTGTTTCTACAATAAAAACTGGATCATAACTGGGTGCTGATGTTTACAAGGACACTCTTGGTGTCTCTGAAGGTAAGGCTGGTGATGCTCAGCTTCCCTGCCCTTCACGGGCTGGTGGTGACCCGGTCACACCATCCACAGTGACAAGCACCCAATACTTTGGCTTCCTTTGTCCCCTTTCTGTGCTCTCCTGCACTACACAAAGTCTGTGATGCTGCCAATCACACTCACTCCCATCCCTGCATTCCACTGAAATCCTTTTGAACAACCTTTAGGGCACCAAAATGTTATAAAATGATGCGTTGGGGGAAATCATAGAACCATTAAACATGGAAAACACCTCTAAGATGATTAAGTTCAACTGTCAACTGAGCACATCCATGACACTAAACTGTGTCTCTAAGTGCCACATCTACACATTGTTTGAACACCTCCAGGGATGGTGACTCCACCTCTGACCTCAGCAGGCTATTCCAGGCCTTGACATCTCTTTTAAACAGTAAACTGTTCCTAATATCCAACCTAGACCTCCCCTGGAGCAACTTGAAGCTGTTTCCTCTTGTCCTGCCACTTCTTCCTTGGGAGAAGAGACCAACTCCCACCTTGCTTCAACCTCTTTTCAGGGAGTTGTAGAGCAAGAAGGTCTCCCCAGAGTCTCCTTTTCACCAGATTAAACAATCTCAGTTCCCTCAGCTGCTCATCACAAGAGTTATGTTCTAGAACCTTCACCACCTTCATTGCCCTTCTCTGGATGTTCTCCAGCACCTCAGTGTCCTTCTTGCAGTTAGAGGTCCAAAACTGAACCAAGGATTCCAGATGTGGCCTCACCAGTGCCCAGGGGCACAACCCCTCCCCTAGACCTGTCAGCCAAAGGAGAATGGTGTCATGCTGGGGATGCAAGAAGTATTTTGGCACCAAAGTCACTGTGTCCTTCTCAGGGTGCTCACCATGTCTTCTGTGCTTGCACTGCATTAACCAGCCCTGCATGAAAAGGGATTTACTTGCTAGTCCCCAAGCATGCTGCAGCCTATATTCCAAACCATTAGGACTTTAATTAAAACCATTTTTTCTTTAAATATCTGTGCAAGGAAACATGACCCAGACACATGCCCACCCTGCATAGCCTCAGTGATGGCCTGGGCTCCTTCTGCCACCAGTGGGCAGCTGGAAGAACAGTGTTTCCTTTTGCATCTAGTTCTTCCCAGTGCAAACCTCCGAGATATGGGACTTCATGTCTGTTCCTGGGGTGTCTTCATCTTTCCCAGGGTTTTTATGTGTCCCAGGATAGATTGAGCCAAGAAAACATTCAGTTTGTTTTAGCTGATTTGCCTCCTAGGCTTTAATCTTCAAATGAATCTTACACATCCCAGGAATTTATTGCTTGCTTAAAAACATTAATCCCCAGGCAGGCAGGGACAGGCAGGGGCAGGCAGAGCCACCTCAGCTCCAGCAGCAGCAGCAGAATGGTTTCAGCTGGGGAAGGATCACAGCTTTCCAATAAAAGGGCTGAGCTGCAGCACAGAAGAGCTGTAGCTCAGAAGGACTATGTGGGAGAGCAGAAGAGATAAACAAAATATTCAGCTTGCTATCTCAGCTACTGAGCCTCTCCTCTCTGGGGTCCTTCTTGTCAATATTTACCTCTAGCAAATACCCTCAGGTGCTGATTTCCTGAGGTTCAACTCCGGGTACTTGTGTGCAGCTGGTAGAGTAATTCTGGGGGTTGTCAGAGGAGCTGGCAGGGTGGGACATGCTCCCAGCTCTCCTTCTCCCTCTGGCTAGGGGGTTAGGCTGGTTGCAGAAGGTGCTGTCTCAGCAGTGGGGCTTGAGGTCTCTTTGAAGCCTGGGACTGGAGGGCAGGAAGGCAACTGGGGTTATATGGGGGTGTCAGGGCTGGTTTTGGAGAGTGTTGCCTTGATAGAGTGCTTGTATGGAGAGGGGGACAACAGGGAGCCTGTCCTGGGGAGAGGGGGCTGTGCCCTCCTAGAGGGAGGAGAGATGGGGAATGCTGGGGACTTCCCCACCCTGGGACAGCAGCTTCTCAGTGGCAAATGCAAGATTATTTCTTAGATACCACTGTGAGAGAAGCATTTCTGTGCATGGGGAGTGAAGTGCATCTCTGGGAGGATTTGTGGTCTCTTCAGAGAGAAAGTCTCAGCTTTGATTTGGTTAGACAAACAAGGACACAGAGACAGCCTGTAGCTGGGTTTGGATCTGGTGAAAAGGGGGTGGGTTGACTTTAAGTAGCTCTTTGTGGCAGGAAACTAACCCTGTACTGGAGAGGAACGGCTGAGGCTGGAGCCCCTGCTTTCCTCTGCTCCCTCTGCTGCAGACTGGTGTTAAAATCCTGCATGGAGATGTGTGTGGGATGGTGGCCAGGTGCTCAAGCCCACAGGGCTGCCAACTTTACACAGAGGGCTTGTTCTGCACACATCAAACGAAACCACTGCAGGGCGAAGAGTTATGTCCCCTTCCGGCACTGTCTTTGCCACTCCTTCTTGCAACTGGAAGAGCCTGATGGGTATGGTGAGAGCCCCTAACCTCTTGGGCATAGAGGGAGACCCAGGTACGTAGCCCTGCTGTCCTGAAACATTTATGCCCTTCTCTGCAGGGGCCTGGGGGTATGAGTTTATTGCTGCTCTCTCTGTTCTGCAGCTTTCCTACCTGGGCTGTTCTGCAAGGCTCTTTTTGTCAAAAGGGATTTTTTTTTTTTGATGACCTAGTTAATCCTCCTACCTTCTCCCAGCTGATAGATGAACCAGCCCTTACTCATATTCTACCTGCACTTTTGACTCATTAGATAACTAAATTAGATTTTTTTTTTTCAACCTGGGGAAGCTTGGGACTCAGGAAACTAAAGCAAAATGTTTAATGGAAGCAAGCTGGTTGTGAAGCACCTTTGCACAATATCTTCCAAAAGAGCCCCTGGATCAGCACTGTCCAGCTAACATTTATTGCCTCTGGGCTTCTGTGTCTGAACCACAAACACTAAAGTGTTCAAAGGTCAGCTGTGCTCACACTCCCCTTGGATGTTTTAGGCCTGTTTGCATCATTTTCCAGGTGCCTTGTGGTGTGTGAACTCTGCAGTGTTTGTGTTCCTGCCTGTGAACTCCCCACACTGAGCAGAGCTGAAGAGGGAAGCAGTAGTCACCCCAAAACCTGCTAGCTGCTATTTAGTGGGACCTACCTGAGGGATAGGATTCATCCAGAGGGGCTTAGACAAGCTTGAGAAGTGGACCCGTGTGAACATCACGGGCTTCAACAAGGCCAAGTGCAATGTCCTGCACCTAGGTTGGGGCAGCCCCTTGTATCAGTACAGGCTGGGGATGAAGATACTGAGAGCTGCCACCAGGAGAACGACTTAGGGGTATAGGTGGGTGAAAAGCTGGACATGAGCTGGCAATGTGTGCTCTCAGGCCAGAAGCCAACCATATCCTGAGCTGAATCCCCAGCAGTGTGGCCAGCAGGTTGAGGGAGGGGATTCTACTTCTGCTCTGCTCTGGGGAGAGCTCATCTGCAGTGCTGGGTCTGGCTCTGGAGTCCTGAGCACATGGGAGACATGGACCTATTGGAGTGGGTCCAGCAGAGGCCACAGCAATGATCTGAGGCCTGGAACCCCTCTGCTGTGAGGACAGGCTGAGAGAATATGAGTTCTTCAGTCTGGAGAAGAGAAGGATCCAGGGAGAAATTATTGCAGCCTTCCAGTTCTTCAAGGGGCCTAGAAGAAAGATGGACATAGATTTTTTTTTATTATTATTATTATTTCTATTATTTTTAGCAAGGTCTGTTGGGACAGGACAAAGGGTGATGGTCTGAAATTAAAAGAGGGAGATTTAAAATAAACAGAAGGAAGAAATTTTTTACACTGAGGGTGGTGAGAACCCTGTCTCAGGTTTCCCATAGGTGGAAGATGTCCTATCCCTGACCATTCCAGATCGGGTTCTCTGGGGCTCTGAGAAATATGATCTAGTTGGGGATGTCCCTGCTGACTGCAGGAGGCTTCGATTAGATGACTTTGAAAGGTCCCTTCCAACCCAAATCATCCTGCGATTCTCTGATTGCATTTAGGCTGGGGCGGCTATTCGCAGCCATACGGGGTTAGGGTTGGAGGTTTACGGTAGCGGTTGTCTCCTAGCAGCCAGGACGCGGTGGGAGATGCTCGGGGCGGGGCCGTCCCGGGAGCGGGACCGAGGACAAATGGTTCTATCTACGCCTGTGCCCGGGGGTGCTGGGACCCGGCAAAGATCCGCAGGTGATGCCTCGTCTACTGCCTGTCAGGCAGGAAGAATCTGGTCTGCCTGCGCTGCTCCTACTGCCCTGAAAAGGTACATCCCGGGTAGAGGGTGGGCTGGGGGCAGTGGGGCAGGGAGAGGGCAGGATGCTGGATTGGGGTAGGCAGGGAGAGAGCAGGGTGCTGGCTTGGGGTGATGAAGCAGGCAGGATGCTAGGTTGTGGCAGTGGGGCAGGCAGAGAGTAGGCAGGACACAGGTAGAGTGTGGGCTGAGGACAGTCCTGTTGATAACTACCAAAACTCAAGCACTTACAAGACTAATAGTTCCCCTGTCTTCTAGGAGATCAACCATTAGCAATGTTCTTCTGTCCCCAAGACACCAAGTGCTCGCCCATAATGGTCCTAAAGAAGAGGACAACTCACCTGTTATGTCCTTGGCCAATCAAGATATCACTGTGGTTTCTACATCTCTTCAGTCACCCATTAAAGTCAACCTGCCCAAGGACTTCATTTGCTGCCTTCCACTTCACCTGTCATTGTTCATCCTGGGTAAAGCTACTCTGGCTTTCCAAGGGTGGTTTCCAAAGGCTGACAGATGCTCTCTAGCGTGGGGAGGCAGTAGCCAATCTGTCCCTTTAATTTCTCAGGGCTTTTGGATCAAAAATCCCTTGAAGCCTGTGTTGCTGTGAGTAGACACTGGGCTCTTCTGGTTAAAGAAGTCAAGAGGGAACGTGTGTATCAAAGCAAAATACAGGAGAAGGTCCCCTATTTTCAGGTATGGTGCCTGGGTTTCTGCCATCATTATGTACTTTCTGCTACTGCACAAGCCATTAGATAACAGAATCATACAATACCATGTTAGAAGGGACCTCAAGGACCATCTTGTCCAACCTTGCTTGGCAAAAGCATGGTCTAGACAAGATGGCCCAGCCCCTGTCGAGCTGAATCTTAGCAGTGTCCAGTGTTGGGGACTCCACCACTTCCCTGGAGATTATTCCAAAGGCTGATTGTCCATGTTGTGAAAAATTTTCCTCTTGCATCCAACTGGAATCTCCCTAGGAGCAACTTGTACCCATCACCACTCATCTTTTCCATGTGACTTCTTGTAAAAAGGGAGTGTCCATCTTCTTTGCTGCCACCCTTTAAAACTAGAATGTGGTGATAAGGTCCTCCCTAAACCTTCTTTTCTCAAGGCTGAACAAACGCAGTTCTCTCAGCCTTTCCTCAGGAAGCTTCCTAATCCTGGGTCATCCATGTGGCCCTTAGATCCTAGGTGCTTTTATTAGAGGTTACCTCCCAGCTTCACTCTGTTCCTTCTTCCTCCATCTCCAGAGCTAAGCCAGGTTAGATACTCCTACTGACACAAGCAAGCACAACAGAATAGCCTTTACTGTCCTTTAGAGAGCCTGCGACTCTAAATGTGGACCAAATCCTTCTTGGATTCAAGAAAGCAGACTTTGGCATGCAGGATCATCTGAACATGCACCTTGAACTGCTCTAAATTCTGTGGATGAGGAACAAGCAGTAATTTTCACTAGTTAGTTTTGCTGCATGCTGCTTTTCTGCACTGTAACTTAATGTTCTCTGAAACACATTTCCAGAGGGCAGAAGTTTCAGTTAACCAGTCTGGAAAGGCAGAATTCTATTGGAAAGCAGTGATGCACAAACAGCATGACATTGCAAAGCCAAGTGACAAATGAATCACTCTGGCAAGGCCATGGGACTGAGCATCTTATGCAGCCTGTGACATAATCCCCATCCAGTTCTTAGTCAAGGGCATAATCACACCATGCATCTTGATATCTGTCATACAGCATAGGTCACTCCCTAGGTCCCCTGAGGCAGCAAAGCTTGGCTGTGAAGCAGGTCTTGTGATTTCCAACTCAAAACACAGCTCTGAGTAGGAATGGTTCAAAGCAGCGCTCAGGTGGTGGCTGCTGCAAAGATTTCTACCAGGAACTGAACTGATCTTGAAGCTTTTCCTGAAGCACAAACTGTAGGACAAGTAAGGGGTGCATAGGAAGAGGTAGTGAGGAACCCAACTTCTTTTAGAAACCATGGTTTCGAAGAAGGTGGATACAAAACCATCCACCCACAAAGACAATGTCTGTTCCAGAATCTGACTTCAGTGTGACCTGTACAGGCCATGGCAAGTAACACTTCTCAGTCAGCCAAAGCAGAGTTACCTCTGGTGTAGGCAGCACCATTAGTGAGGCCAAGGATGAACAACCTGAAATGGGCAGTACTGGCTTGTAGCTTTCTAAGCTGATAAAATTGGATTGTCCATATCCCTGTCAAGCCAGCACCCATCTCTGATCTTAGAGCACTACTTAGCCAACAATGACCACAAAAACTATCTTGAATTTCAACTGTATTTTATTTTTGGAAACAGATAACATATCCAAGCATGGGCCTTCTTTCTATGCACCTGCACATCCTGCCAGGGCAGAAGCCACTTTGCAGCATGAAAAGAGACTAAGTTCAATGTCCCTTGACAAGCTCCTCTTAACCATCAATACATGGCAGAATACTTGCAAGGCAGCCTCAGTCAGCTCTGTTACTAAGCACACTGCAGGAGTCAGGACAGCATGGGAATCTGGACAGGAACATCAGCAGCACCACTCTGGAAAGGTACAAATACACAAAACCCCTCTGCAATACAGAGAGGATCAGACAGTCCAGCTCCAACATGCAAGACTGCACAGTGATCCTCTGACTATGAAAGTCATTTCTATACCCTTTGAAACCAAAATGCTGTGACTCAAGCTGAAAAACTCTTTGCATAGACCCAGTGTGAAGTCCTCCATCCCTGCTCCCTCTGTTGTACCTCCCAAGACTTGCTCTGGTTTGCTGCAAGAAAAGAAAGCTCACAGTGGTCACAGTAAGATCCTTCCTGTCCCTGAAGGTGGGGTTCAGCTTATTGATCCCTTTACAGCTTCTTCTGAACTGATCCAATCAACACATGTGATGATTGCACAAATGAAAAAGGAAGTGGTTTCTGGGAGGAAATATCCCTTTTGCCCATATGCTGCAGGCCCTTTGCAGAGTGACTGTGTCTTCAGGCTTTTGACAGGAAAGCAGAAGGAGGTATCTGAGGCAGCTACTCAGTATTGGGCACACCAGACAAAGCTCAGAGAAGATCAGCAAAAAGCACATAGGAAGGCCTGGTTAAGGAAAATTAAAGGCCTACCTGTAGATTATTTTACTGGAGAGGGGAAAATAGCTGCTCCTGAACTTGGGCTTAATACATTCATCTGAGGTAATCCCTTAGTCCAATAACCAACCGGTATCTCAGGATTCTGGTGTCTAGCTGCCTCTGCTCTGTCAAGGTCCCTGTGGTTTCTAAGTACAAAAAACATCTCCACTGTAAGCTTTTCTTAGTATTATTGCTATATTCAGCTACTTCTCAAGGCAGTGAATGGGCTGAGTCCTCTCCTGGATTCATTTTGCTAGACCTGCTGTTACCACAGACACACAGCACTGTTTGATGCCAATAGAAATGCAGCTGTCTGAAAAATAAGGAAGAAGTCTTAGTCGAGTTTGTGTGGACTGGTTAGAGTTTACAAGATGAAGAAATGTGGACTGAAAACTGGCTGGGCAACTGAGCCCAGAGGGTGGTGATTGGTTGCATAAAGTCTGGTTGAAGGCCAGCAGCTCATGGTGTAGCTCATGGGTCGATACTGGGTCTGATCTTGTTTAACACTTCATTAATTAATGACCTGGACAATGAGGCAGGGTGCACCCTCAGCAGGCTGTCAGAGGACACCAAACTGGGAGGAGTGGCTGATGCAACAGAGAGTCATACTGCCATCCAGAGGAACCTTGACAGGCTAAGAGAGACCTGATGAAGTTCAGCAAGGAGAAAGGTAGAGTCTTGCCCCTGGGGAGGAACAAATCCAGGCGTCAGGACATGCCTGGGCCACACAGCTGGAAAGCAGCTTAACACTTAATTTGTATTAAATGGTAAAGTTAATGGTTTCTATTTCTCTGGTTTTGTAGATAAAATGCCTAAATATGCTTGATTTTCTTTAATGTTCAGGATCTCAGCTGGCTTGAGTTGGGAAGACAGAAACCTGTCTAGTTGTCTAACTTTGAGTACCTGGGCCAGGGTACCAGAAATATCATTTTCTTGCATTAGAGGCTCCAGGCAGGACACTCCTGCCCACAAGCCACATCAAGGTTCCTTTCAGCAGCAAGTTCTGGTTTGAGAGGAAAGTCTGTGACACTCTCCATAGGGTGATAATTGGTTTTGGTTTGTTTGTTTTAACATAATCTTCAACTTCCAAACCCTGTGATTAAGCCAGATCTTGCTGGCTTATGCAAAGTTGCAGATAATAAGAGCTGTCCCCCAAAGAATAATAATAAGCAGGTAACAAAAACTAAGTGTCCATGTTCAACTTTGAGAAAGCCAAAAACCAGTGAAGAGGTAGGAGCTGGGCTGTTGTAGTCCAGGTCTGGGGACGAGCGAGGGTGGGAGGTGTTTGTGCTATGGGACAGGGATTACAGTTATCTGAAGTGGCTTTGCCCGAGGTGTTTTCAGCAGGAATTTCACGCTCAGCCACAGGATGGCACTTGCTCACAAGAAAGCAACCGTAAGCTCCGGCCAGAGGTCCTTTGGCACAACCCCCTGGAAAAAAAAGCATCCAACAGAGGAAGCCTGGTGACAAAACATTACGGAAAGGCTGATGCCTTTGTACTCCTGACGAGGTGAGGAGGATTAGAACCTTGTCCTCCTTTCTGGAGCCAATGAATCAGAATCTCGCTGCAGCTAAGGGTGCTCGGGCACTCGTAAGATGCTACAGCTGCTGAGGAGTTGTGAAGCTATCTCCAGTGGCAGAGCTAGACCAAGACCTCCTGTGAGCAGGTTTAGCTCAGCACAGCAGAGGCAAAGCTGGGAGCTGGGCATCGGAGATGCATTGGAAGGGAATTGACGTCTGGGAAGATGTTATGCACGGTACCTGAAGTCACTTATGAAGACAACTACGAGAAGGTTATTTTACTATCTGAACAATTCACTTCTGGATTAAATTGACCTTTCTGGGTGCCTGGCCTTTGGGCATGCAGGGGTGACAACCTGGGGGTGTGGGGGCTGAGTACCCACATGCAGAGACAAAGCCAGATAGAAGGGTGGTGAAAGAGTTTCTGTGGAGTTTTGCTGTAACTAGGAGCCATTAGTTCTGTACTTGTGTCATCCACAAAATATAGTTCATGTTATCCTGGTGTGATGACGATACCGTGTTGACATCACAGCAATTCTGTCTGCACAGCTTGGCAGGTGTTTCTGAATGAAATTGTAGCTAGAAGCATCTGTGTTGCAGCAGAGGAACAGTGCTTGATGTTGTGAAAACAAGCAAGACCACATTAAAGAAAGGCCACAGCAAAGATGTAAAAAGTAACTCGAGGTTTTGTGTAGTATTGTATTTATCAGTAACAGCTTTAGGTTGCCTGGGAAATGGCACGTTGACTTCAGTGAGCATTGCAACTGTGTTAACAAGGTAAACAAAGTAGAGAGTTTAATGCTGTCTTTAAACTGATGTGAAACCAGAACTGAATGCAGGGAGTACTGACATGAAAGGGCATTTTACTTGTTTGTGGCTGGATCACACTCCATGAGATTAGATCATGTATGTCAGCCTTAAGACAGCAGAAATTCTAATAACTCTGTATCTGCCCTTTCTAAGTTAAATAAAAAATTGAAATGCTATGAGAGAGACCATTAAAGAGCCAGGTCTTTCCAGGATGATCATAGTCCTCTGATTTATTGCATAATAGGCTTAGTTCCATGGTGCCTTGCTGCTGTGGTTTGTCAGGTGTCAAGTAATTTTTAAGTATGTGTTAGTGTGAATCCAGGAGAGCTTTTGAGGAAGCCACAAGAGGGAGGACTATGTCACTCATGGCACTAAGTAGGCAACGAGAGCTCTTTATAAGCCAGTGGTGACATGAACCCTGGAGCATAGGTGAATGCGAGCCTCAGGGTTACACTCTGCATGTCCGATTTGCGCTGTAGCAGCAGCCCCATGCCTTGATCTGTCTCTCCTCGCCCAACCTAACTGTAGGGTTTGGGGCCCCGGCAGAAAGGTGGGATTTTGGGAACAGCACACACAAGAGCCGATGTTTTGCTGCCCCCCAGCAGGTACCCGGGTGGCATCACCACCCCTGAAGTGACTGAAAAGCTACGGAGATGCAGTGCTGAGCGACACGGTTTAGTGGTGACCTGGCAGAGCTGGTTAACATTTGGACTCGATGACCTGAAAGGTCTCTTCCAACCAAACGATTCAATGATTCGGTGATAAAGAGGCACCCGCGGGGTCCATGCTGGTTGCCCACCGCAGCAGGACACTCTTCCCCACGGACGAGCTATATTCCCGGGGCCCCGGAGTGGGAGCACTCCCCCTGCGCAACGGGGCAGCTGCCCAGCGGTTCCCCCCCCCACCCCCGTGACGCCACCGCCGCGACCGGCCACGTCTCCCGCTCCCGACCTCCGGTGTGCATGGGCGTGGGAGGGGCGGGGCCTGCCGGGATTGGCTGGCGGAGTGACGTACGGGAGACAGCCGGAAGTGAGGAGCTCCCGCCATGCTCCGGCAGGTGAGGCCTGAGGGGCAGCGGGAGTGGGGCCAGGACCGAGGCTAGAGGTGGTGGCGTTCAGGCACTGGTGCTGTGGGGTAGCCGGTAGCTTTCTGAGGCCGTAGACTTGCGGGGCTGCGCTGTCAGCGAGTACTCTGATGTTCAGTAACGTTCGCTGACGTGTGCGGGCTCAACGCCGTTGGGGAAGGGCTGGGCTCGGGGGAGATCTGCGCTCGTAGCCCAGCAGCCAACCATATCCTGAGCTGCGTCCCCGACAGTGTTGCCAGCACGTCAAGGGAGGGGGTTCTGTCTGTCTCCCTGCTCTGGGGACACCTCACCTGCGGTGCTAGGTCTGGCTTGAAGTTCTCAGCACAGGGGACACGTGGACCTGTTGGAGCAGAGGAGGCCACAAGAATGATCCGAGACCTGGAACCCATTTGCTGTGAGGAGAGGCTGAGAGTTGGGGTTGTTCTGCCTCGAGGAGCCTCCAGGGAGACCTTGTTGCAGCCTTCTAGTAGTTAAAGGAGCCTGTAAGGAAGGTGGGGATAGACATTTTAGCAGGGTCTGTTGTTACAGGACAAGGAGTGATAGCTCCTCTTCACTCTGAGGGTGGTGAGATCCTGACCCAGGTTGCCCAAAGAGGTGGGAGATGTCCCATCCCTGGAACCATTCCAGGTCAGGTTGTTTGGGGCTCTGAACAACCTGCTCTAGTTGAAGGTGTCCCTGCTCACTGCAGAAGCAGTGGAACTAGGTGATCTTTAATGTCACTTGCAACCCAAAGCATTCATTGATTCTATGAAAAGGGTTTCTGGGTGAGAGCACTTGGTCAGTCTGGTGCTAGTGGTATCATGTTTCTGCAGGGTCTGCAACAGAGGTGCACCCTGTCTGTAAAATGATTAATTCTGATTCCATAAGCAGTATATAGACTGAAATGCAGGAGGATGTGAATCTGTTGGCTGACAGAAATAGCTTTTCTACTTCTAAGAGAAATAAAGAATTGGAGACCACAGACTGTGGTCTTCACAGGCTGTGAAGTGAATTGCTTGGGTGCCCAAAAGAGCCTGGACTCACACTGTGAATCTGTATGGTTTTCACAAAGCACAAATCCAAACTTTTAGTACTGGTGATTTGGTTTTGTATGTGGCTAAATCTTCACTTTCCTCCCAAATTCATTTTGATCTTAAGGTGAGACTAACACTTCTGAGTCATCAAAACTTTCCCTGCCTGAACTTGAAAACAGATTCTTTTCTGATACAACTCTTTGTTCCCTGCTTTAGGACAGCAGTGATGACATTGAAGATGTGTCTCTCTTCGATGCAGATGATGATGTATCCAGGAGATCAAAAAAGTCAAAAATAAGGTCAGTGGCCAGAGGGAGAGTTTCTACATAAGTTGTAGGCTGAAGTGTGAGGAAGGAAGGACTGCAGTGTGTCATCAAACTCTGTCATGGCAAATACCTTTTTTATGTACTTGGTAGTAATGGAAAGTAGTTTCTGGATAACTTCCAGAAGCTGGGTTGGCATCTGTAGGTCTGTGCCTTCATGCATCTGGGTGCCTTCACATTCAGTATGTGTTTGTATTCCTGTGTGTAAGGGATCCACACTGGCACAAGGACTCTGTAACAGGAGGGTCTCACTGTGTTGAGTGCTGGTTCTGGGTTAGGCCCTTATCTCTTCCTGGTCTTTGTTCTTGAGTAAGTTTGGTGCTGTCCTGGTGTCTCTCATGTCTCAGTGTAGTTGGTCCAGCCACCTCTGTCCTCCTCCTGCCCAAACTCCTGCACAGGTGCTGTGGTGAGCCTGGCTCTGTACTGCACACCTCTGACCTGGAGCCTGCAGAAGTCAGATAGAAGGGCAGGTTTGCTGTGTGGAGAGATGTGAGCTTTCCTTCAGTTTTCTTTGTCAGAACCTTTTCAACCCCATAAAAATTATCTTGGGCTGAACACAGGTAAAACTCCCTTGTGCCCTCCACCCTGAGGTCTGTCTCCAGGTGGGACATGGCTGCTCATGGAACAGATCTTCCTCAGGAGGAGCTGCTAGTCAGTCTGTTTCCCATATTGTCAGCAACTGTTGCAGGCTGGCTCCATGTGATGATGCTGATCATTAGCAAGTGAGCTGGTGGGTGATGGCCTTGGCAGTGTCATTTCTCTGCAGTTGCTTCAGTCTTGTCTGAACAAGCTGTGACTGTGCTGTACTTCATTCCAGGCATCCTGTGGCATCATTTTTCCACTTATTCTTCCGAGTGAGTGCAATTGTTGTCTATCTGCTGTGTGAGCTCTTAACTAGCAGCTTTATTGCCTGCATGGTGACAATTATCCTCCTGCTGTCATGTGACTTCTGGGCTGTAAAGGTAAGTTCCTCTGATGGCTTTTGTTATCTTCATCCTGCTGCATAAAAGTAACTGAACAGTGATATTGATGCCACAATAAAGTCATTTCTTTGTGCCTTTCCCACAAAAACACCCTTCAGTACTGGGGTGTATTGCAAAGCATTATGAAATAATAGCTTAAATCTCTGTGTCCCTAACTTCTCTTTGAATGTCAGACAGAGAACTTATTAGGCTTTCTTTCAAGGTAACAGCAGCTTTGTTATCAGCTCTCTTTAGAATCACCAGCAATAAACCTCATTGGAGTTTGGGATTGTACTGGACATAGAAGAAAAGGGATGGCTGTGGATATAGGAGCCTTGAAATTTTGTTTTCCCATGCATGGGGCAAATGAGCACCACAGAAAACAAGAGCTGGACTTTTGGCAAATGGTTTCTTTCAGCAGAAGATAGAGAGGTCACTGTTGCTGTTCTGTTTCAGAATGTCACAGGGAGGCTGATGGTTGGCCTTCGCTGGTGGAACCAGGTGGATGATGATGGTAGGAGTCACTGGGTGTTTGAAGCCAGGAAGGTAAATTCCTTTTTGGTTTTTAATTGTTTCTGTTTTCTGAACCCCCTGTTAATTAGTGAGTGTGCTTGTGATGGTAAATTGCACAATGTGAACCTTTACTTCCAGCCACAGATCTGTTGCCACAGGCCTGTTTCAGGTGGGCTGCTGAGGGAGCTTTCTGAGAGTTGGACTGTTTAGCAGTTCTCATGCTGTATGAACCTGGCTTAACATAAGTAACCTTAAAGTTCCATGTAAAATGCAGGAAAGGTTCTCATGTTGTGTCAGTAGCCTACAAGCTTTCTGGTATGAGTTTGGAGCAGCTGATGTAACTTTTATCTGTAGAAAAACTATTGGAAGTAGGACAAAACATGCATAGCATTTGTCATGGCTCTGGCTTTGCCTTTGTGCTCCTGATGGCAGCTGCTCCCTCTCCAGTATGTGTCAGATTTCCTCCTTCTGATCCCTATCTCTTAGCTCTGTCTGGAGCTAATGGCATGCAGATCCAAAGTGAGGGAGAGATGATTTCCTAGCTTTGGGAAGTCTGCAGGGACTTGAACCTAAACCTTTCTCCAGCCAAGTTTGTGCCCTTCCTACAGGCAGCTTCTTTCTCAGAAACATGCTAATTTAGAAAAGTTAGAACATAGTGGGGCAGGGAAGGGAAAGGTAGCTGAGCTGCTGCTGATGCTGTAAATCTGCCATGAGTTATTAACCCAATCCAGGTTTTTTAGCTGTTACAGGAAGAAGTGAGTGCTTGCCTGGGATCTTCTGCTCTGCAAAGACTTTTTTAAGATCAGTAGTGTGGAGTGAGTCAGATCTCTGCCTGTGTAGAGAAAAAATTCCCTACTTTGATGCCCAAGAGGATCAATATTTAGTTCTGCCCATGCTAGGATTAGTGGCATTCTAGTTGTCTGTGCAGCAGTTTGGAGGTAGAAAGCATGACCTGTTTGGCTGTTTCTAAGCTTTCTGACTGAACCATGCGCTAAATGTCATGTTTCCCAAACTTAACCCTTTATCCTCAAGCTTTCCAAGAGGATAGAAATTTTCTGCCAGAAAACTGACCAAAGGGTCCCTTAAATGGTAACACCATCTGTTGCAGAAAGATCTTGATGTGATGTGATCTTGAAAGCACCCACTACTGTTGTGTGGAGGCAGAACCCAGGGGGCTTGCCTATCACAGAATCCCAGCATGCTGGGGGCTGGAAGGGACCTCTGGGGATCATTAGTCCAACCCCACTGCTAAAGCAGGGTCACCTGCTGCCCAGGATCACTTCCAGTTGGGTTTGGAATCTCTCCAGAGAAGGAGACTCCACAACCCCTCTGGGCAGCCTGGGACAGGGCTGTGGCACCCTCACAGCAAAGAAGTTTTTCTTTCTGTTTAGGTGGAATCTCCTGGGTTTCAGTTTATGCCTGTTACCTCTGAACTGTCTTTAATGATGATATGATCTGTGCAATGGAGCAGCCTGTTGATCTCCATTTCCTTTCTGTTTCTAGGTACCAGCCCAAGGGAGTAAAAGCTCCTCAGAAGCAGAGTCTCGAATTTTCTGGCTAGGTCTAATCACCTGCCCTGTCATCTGGGTGATATTTGCCTTCAGTGCTCTCTTCTCTTTCAAAGTCAAGTGGCTGGTGAGTGACTTCCCTCAGCTGGGTCCCAGATCCTGTGTGCTACAGGAAAAGTGCTGTAAAGCAGTGACTTTATTTTCCTATGTCTCAGGCAGTGGTTGTGATGGGAGTGGTGCTTCAGGGAGCCAACCTTTATGGTTATATCAGGTGTAAAGTGGGCAGCAGAAAGAACTTGACAAGCATGGCAACCAACTACCTGGGGAAGCAGTTCTTGCGACAGGTAAGCTCTCCAAAGGGCTTTGGAAACCCTCCAGCCATGTTTGCTTCTGTCCCTCAACCTCCTTCCTGCATGGGCTGTGAAAAGGAAGGCTGGAAAAGCTGTTGGTTGTTGTTCTGCAGAAGGAATCTTCACACCTTATTTCCTTGTGCATTTGAGCCACCTGAGTAAAGTCACAGAGCAGCTCAGTCACGATTGGCATCAAGTTCCATTTGCAGCACACCATGAGCTTGTATGATTTGCTGGTGCCAGGGACAGGTGCCAGAGGAGTTACTGGAATACAGCTGGTGTGTTGGAAATGAGGAATAAGTGGATGTGGTGACAGAATGAGATGTTTTTTTGATGAGCTACTGCTCCTGGATAATGTGTTGCTCAATTACTCCTTTCATTGCACTGGTTCATCTTCAGACTCTGCTGGTCACAGAACCATCTGGAAGGATGTTGCCTTGGTCTTTGTCCTTCAGCACCCAGCTGCAGCACATGTAGCTCTTAGAATACAAAAGGCAGTGACAGGCCTTTTGACTTTCTCAATTCCAATCAGCTCTTCTTGAGATCCTTTGCTGCCCCAGAACTGGATTTTCTTCCATCTGTGGGTCCCTGGAGCACAACCATCCCCTGCTCCACTTCCAGGCTGTCATTTAATGCCAGCACTTACCAGGTTTCCTGACTGGGGCTTGTGTTATGCAGATGACCATGGGGACAGGTGGTCTGGCTGCCACAGGTTCCCAAGTTTGCTGGTATTGCACTCATTAGTGTGATCAGCAGCTCAAACACTGATAAACTTTCTTGGCAGTCCATACTGGGACTGTCCTCTTCTGTAGCTAGTTTCACTTCTGAAAGCTTTTCCTGCTGCTGTGGTTACCTAGAGGCCTAGACTGGGCTCAGCCTCTGGCAGAAATGGATGTCTTGGCCCTGAATCCTGGCAGTGAGTCACATCATGCCCCTGTACTCCTTTTCTTCTCTTTTTTCCTTCTGCAGACTGTGGCTAAAGAGGACCAAGCAGCTTCCTGAGCATGGTGGAAGGCTCAAGGCAGGCTGGATTGACAACAGTGGACAATAAAGAAGACTGCTCTGACAGTGAGATTTGGGAGCTGCATACATGAGGTGTGAATTTAAAGAAGTAAATAAAGAGTGCAAGACTTCAGGTTAACACTCCTAGCAACTTATATTTCCTTTTCCACTAGCAGATTGTGTTTCAGTCCTTTCTTTAGCTTGATTAATTAGAATTAATTTGCCTAAATTTTAAATGAAAAAATATCCTAGGTGGCTCTCACACAGGTTTAGGACAACTAGATGAATTAAGAGAAAATTACTGGACATCCTTCTTGAGAAAAGCCATGCAGAAGCTGAAGCTGCTGTTCCCCAAGAACTCCCCCAACTCCTCTGGCTGTTGGTGCCTCAGGTGGTTTGGTTTGTGGATGTTGCTGCATTTTGTTCTGAGGAGTCATTGCTGCTTCTGTGACAGAGTTCAGGTAGTGCTCTTTTGACTCTGCCTCTCTCATCCTGTGATGGGGACAGTGCTGAGGTGGTGGCAGTGAAGGACATCTGGAGGAGGTGTGAGAAGATGATTGAAGTCTTGTGGAACCTGCAGGAGGTGACTTCTGAGCAGCTCTGCTTTTTTATTGATCTGAAACATTCCTGGAGGTCTCAGCAACAACTTAAGCCCCTGGGTTCATGGAAATCTCTCTTCTGCCTACAGGGCTGTGTCTGTGCAGAGAGCAAAGGGCATAGCAAGAGTAAAGCTAGGTTAGGGGGGGTGCAGGCACAATTTTGGAGGCAGTGGAGCTGAGAGCAGCCATTGGATGACCAGTGCTGTTGAAGGGATGGCACCTGGGCTGTGTCAGCACTGTGCAGTAGCATGTGTCCTGTGACATGGGTCTTGCTTTCTGGCACCAGGTCACAGGGGATGGGACTGACAGGGGTTTGCATTTCTCAAATTCCTGTGCTGTCCTTGAGCTGTGCTCCCCAAGGAGTCCATGGGTTGGAAAAGCCTTTTGTAAGCCTGTGAAATGCTGGCAGTGTTCACTTGGATGGCAGAAAGTGGTGTGTGTTATGGGAAAAGCTGTAGGAAAGGGGTCAGCTTCTTCTTGTCCTGTAATTCTGTTCCAGGCAGATTGTGCTTTTGCAACAGCAGATGTTGTAGACTTTGGGTGAGGTATTTGGAATGAAGAATGTGATTTCTTTTTTGAGTAATGGGTGTTGTACCTTGTGGGATGGCTTTAACATGATTTCTCTCCCTGTCCTGTAGCAATACTTGGGAGCTGTACATTTGTTTAACTCTTTGGATTGATAACCTTCCTTTTGTAAATATGTATTTATAAAATCTTGAAATTAAACCATGTTTGTTTAACCAGACCAGTTAGCCCTGCTATGATCTGTGCCTGAGCTCTCTTTTCACACTGTATTCTTGTAACATGCTTCTCATCAGGTTAAGTGGTGCTGTTCAGCCAGCTCTTGCCTTGGTCAGTTTTTCCTTGTGCAGACACTTTCTCTGTAAGCATGCTGGAGTCATTCCTGTGCAGAGCTGAGGTCACTTTTGCTCTGAAGCTGGGCTGGAGTGGCCAAGAGGCTCCTTCTGAGGGCACTCACTGGGCCCTGCTGCCTAGCTCCCTGGCTCACTCCCAGCAGTGCTGCTGTAAATGCTTGTGTCACCCTGCAGCAGGAACTTCTCAAGGAATCATTAAGGTTGGAAGAGACCTCTAAAATCATCAAGTCCAACCATCAACTTAACACCACCATGCCATTAAACCATGTCCCTTAAGTACCACATCTCTATGGTTTTTAAACCCCTCCAGGGATGGTGACTCCACCACTGCCCTGGGCAGGCTGGGCCAATGCCTAACCACTCTTTCAGGGAAGACATTTTTCCTCCTATTTCTGTGGAAATGATGATTTCTTTCTAAGGAATGAATGCATGAGGCCAAATGAAGCCAATCACTGAAGTGAAGATGCTTCTGCAGCCACGTGGGGACGTGCAAGGGCAGTGCCAGGCCCATATCACGTGCTGGATCACTGTGGATCCAAAATCCTCTCTGCTCCAGTCCAGCAAGTGCCCAGTTTGCCACTCTGGCACTGACTTCAGCAGCACTCCAGCCACCAGGTAGCTGTTTTAAAATATGTTGAAAGTTTTGGACTTAGTGTTTATTCCCCTGCTGTCAAAGCTGCCCCAAACTGCTGGAAAGTGGAAGGTGATTTTCTGGAAGTTGCAGTTGATTTCATCAAGGACAGAGGCATTTAGTAGTACATGCCTTTAAATATAGCCCTCTTGGGCTTATTTTTAGCCTCTTGGCAACCATTCAGTCTTAGCTTCTGAGAATTTGGCATTTTATTGCATTTCTCCACGGCATGGATCAGGCCCAAGTTTCTTATCACTGCCCCAGTTGGGTGTGAGTCTCGTTTGATTTTTTTACTCTCTGTCTGCTGGGGTTTCCTGTGCAGCAGGAAGTGGGAGTTGCCACAGAAATTCTCTGAATGTGCTTTTTTGTTTTTTCCAACAAGCCTCAGGAATTCAGGCTAAGGCAGTTTCTGGAGCATTAGCTGTGTAATGGTGGCTCCACCCAAGACCTCCAGGCCTGGGTGGTGGCTGAACTTTCAGGGTTTACAGAAGCAGAAATGCTCCAAAAGCAATAATAATAAAATAGTATTTGTTCTGAAATAGCAAAGTACACCTTGGATGTGGCAAGTGCAGCTGGAAGGTGGGCTGGAAATCATACTCCTTTCACAGTCAGAGTTGTGTTGAGTCCTTGGAGCATAGTATCTGGGGCTGGGGGGAGCCTGTACAATGAGCTGGGGTCAGAACAGGCCCTGGGGACGTTAGCTGTCTGCTTAGGGGTGCATGTGGCCTCATCTTTCCCCTGGGTCCTAGAGAAAAGCTGCTCCATTGCCCTTTGGCTGCTGTGGAGACCTGTCCTCTCCTGCTGCCACAGGCCAGCCTTGGTTTGTCTCCCACCATGGCAGTGCTCTGTGCAGCTACCCCAGGAGGTAGCTGATGCCTGGGACAGAAACAGTGATTTTTTTCTGGCCCTGTGCTTTAACAGCTTACCATGTGTTAAAGGTTAGGGCTGGGCTGACCACTAGATGAGTGACAGAGACTAGGAAACCTCTCTGCCTTCCCAAAGGGAATAAAGGAGAGAGACTTATGGATTGGGATAGAAAATTAGATAGCTTTACTGAAAATAATAACAATGAAAAGAAACATATACAAAATCAATCTTGAACCCAACCCCCTGATGGCAGTGAGGTCACTGTCACTCCTGATGCTGTGGCAGGCACTGGTGAAGTCCCAGACTGGACCCAGTGGCAGATGGTTGTAACTAAACATCCAGTGGTGATCTCTTCTAGAAGCAGACACTGAAAATACACTGTCAGCTGGGGAAAGTGCCATGACCCTGAGCTGAGAAGTCAAATCACTGGACAGAGTTAGTTTGTCTCTGACCCAAACCAGCACACAGCACACTGTGATGCATCCCAATATTCTCCAGCCACAGCAGGTTTAGGGGTCGTTTTGCCTCACTGGGTATGTCTCCCTTTCCCTTCGTGCTGCCCCTGGGGTGTGACCACAGGGCAAAGGAGGGATGCTGTGTGAGTGAGTGGCCTGCCTTCAGGCTCTGGAGTGTATTTTGCTCCAGAGATTTCTTGAAGACTGGCAGGGCTCACAGTCCTGGAGGGAAAGGTCTGTTGGAGCTGCTTGGCAGAGGCCACAGTCAGCCCTGCTGGCATGGGACAGGACATCCCAGCTGGTATTTCCTAAACAAAAAGCTGCAGTGACTAACAGAGAGTGACCTTTGGGGAGCCCAAAGGGAATGGGATGTGGGTGAGGAGGGTGGATGTTGGCTAGGACCCAGTGCTGCTTCCAGGGCTCCTGGCAGGAAGGAATTTCTCGCTTCCCTCCTGCCTTTTCATGCAAACGGCTCCAGTTTGGGAGCTGGCTTCTCTACCCTGCAAACCCACAGCAAAGTGAGAGCCTCCCCACGACCCTGATAAGAAGGGTGAAGGGTAGAGGGAAAGGAAACACTGTTTCTGCGTTACTCATAGCAGCATTTTTGTACCACAGAGGACACGTGAGCCTATCACTCTCTCCCTGCGTGCTGGAAGCAAACCGGATGTGCTGAACCCATTCCAGTTCCTTCCTCTCCCCTGCGGTGCCAGTGGGTGCCTCAGGGCAGCTGATGTCTGGAACGTGGTGTGCTGGTTCCATTGCTCAGCCACAGGCTGCTGTGCTCCACTGCTTGAATATCACAGGGGGAGGCATTGCCTTTGAGTGCTGCTGAAGGGACAGCCTCTTCCTCAGCTCCCAGCTGGTTTGTGTGCTCCCAGCTGTCTCTGGCAGCTGTGAGGATGGCTCTCTAGGTCCAACTGGACCTATCAAACCCAAGGTTTGTCTAACTAATTTCATGTGCCTTGCAAAGACTATGTGGAAATCACAAACACAGGCACACTTCTAGGAGCACCTTTGATCCCTCCATAGGTTTGTGGCTCTCTGTGACCTGGTGAATCTTGTTGCCATTCTTTTCACTAATGGCTTTTCTGAGTCTTGCAGTGTCCAATGGCAGAGAGCTTCTCCGATTGACACTGGCCATAAAAAGAAGCTTCACATCTCACTTGTGTGGAATCTGCTTCCAACTTAATTTGATGCCCATCTGGTGAGGAAAGGGAAGGCCATGGGTGATGCCAGGGGTGTTCTGTGTTTTCCACCATACACAGCAGAGAGACAGTGGGTTTCATGTTAAACATGGGGCTTGAAATCCCCAGGCACACTCAGACTGCTGTTGGGATCCTCCTGAACTCAAAATCGAGTTTCTAACCCTGCCTGATGAAGCTCATGCTTAGGAAACAGTAATATAAAATAGTGATGCCACTCCTGCACCTGCTTACAGTCTGACAACCTGTGGAGCAGGATCTCAGAGGCTGTATCTGCACCATTGTTCCCAACAGCTATAAACTTGTCTCAGGACTCAGTGGCAACCAAACCCTCCCATGGCAATGAATTTCATACAGAAATGAGGTGTCCCCAGGGGTCTCCTTTGGTGACCTTCCCCTGGTACAAAAGCTCCTGGTTTATTCCTGTCCTTTATTAAGGATTTTTTTTCACAACCTGTTAATTTGTAAATTATCCAGTTAATGGCTATTAATGCAAGATCATCTCATCTGCCAGCTGGGACTTCCCTCAGCAGGAGCCACGCTGATGCTCTTCAGTTATTTCTTATCTCTGTGAATTCCAGTCTTTAGAAGCCCAAACAGTTTGCTCAGTGTAGGAGTTGGCTTTCCTGGTTTACTATTCCTCGTAGTGCTTCCAAAATCCTTAAAAAAGCCACAAACCAAAAAACCAAACTCAAAACCCCAGTATCAGACTTGCCACCTTCCACCCCTCGGGCAGCAGGACAAGCAGTTGGTTTTTCTGGGGGTAAGGAGCCTCCCTGAGCCTTTTGGACTCCTGCTGGAAACCTCTTTGGCCTGCTGAGTTATTCTTCTGCATGCTGCCAGCTTGTGCAAACCTCCTTCTGTTTAGTTCATTTTGGGTGAGTTCCTTAAGATTTTTTTCTTCTTCTTCTTTTTCAGTCCCAAAGCAATGTGTAAACAACTCCATAGTAACCACTGGAGTACATGAGTCATTGAGCTTTGCTGCCACAGGACATACTCACTTGCTCTTGCCTACTGTGATGTTTCCAGATTAAAGGAGGGGTTAGCTGCTGAGCTGGTTACTCATGGTTTCCTACTGAGTGTACTGATGTTGAGTACAGCTCTTTTTTGATGGTTTGTCTGACTTCTCCCCCATTAGATCTTCTACCCTGAGGGATGTTCCATGCTTGTCATCTGTCCCTTCTGCTGTAAGGTTTGAAACTCCATTTCAGTTTCTTTTAACTAGTAGCTGGATTGTGTTTGGCTTTTGTTGGTGCTCTGCCTCACATCTGGACCCTGTTTCAGAAGGAATTTGAATCACCCACCAAAACTGCCTCTGTTCTCAGAGACTTACACACACACTTACCAAGCTTCTGTGAACCCACCAGGCTGGAGGTCCTGACCCAAAACCTCACCTAAAATCTCTTTGGATGAGGAAAAAACGAAACACTCTTTTGCACAGCTCTTGGGTATCCAAGCCTCTGCTGCTGACATTTTAAATTGCAGGGACATGCCCAGAGGTTTGGATTGATTAGGATCTGGACTGGATAGAGGAAGGGATGGGGACTTTGTTTGGATCATGCTCTAACCCCAGCCTAGAGACCAGATTATTATAGGGAGGGGTCTGGCCAGTAGCTGCAGCAGGAGAGCAGTGCAGCTGGAGGGATCTGGCCCTGGGGTGCAGTGCCACGCTCGGGGTGATGCCCCAGAACTCTTCTGCAGCTGCTGTGAGTGGGGAACACAAATCCCACTGCAGCAAGAGCAGCCTCAGCAGAATGGGAGGAAGCACAGAGTCTGTAACACCCTGTGGGGTTTTTTCTCCCTGTTTGTGGCAGGGTGGGGAGTGCAGAATCTCCTGCAGTGCTACCAGATGGGACAACTTTACAGAACCCCCGCATGGTGGGAGTTGGAAGGGACTTCTGGAGACCATGTAGTCCAAACCCTGCTAAAGCAAGGTCAACCCAGAGTGCCAGAGCTAGCCCAGGGTCACCTCCAGGAGGGTTTGGAATCTCTCCAGAGGAGACTCCACAACCTCTCTGGGCAGCCTGAACCAGGGCTCTGGCACTCTCAAAGAAAAGAAATTTGTCCTCCAGTTCAGGTGGAACCTCCTGGGTTCCAGTTTCACTCATTGTCCCTTGGCCTCTCCCCGGGCACCATCGAAAAGAGTTTGGTCCCATCCTCTTGGCCCCCCCCCTCCTTTAGATACTGATCACCATCTTTCAGATCCCCTCTGGGTCTACTCTTCTCCAGGCTAAGCAGCCCCACGGCTCTCAGCCTTTCCTCCTTCCACAGATGCTCCAGACCCCTCAGCGTCTTCCTAGCCTCTGCTGGAGTCTCTTCAGTAGCTCCTTGTCTCTGTTGAACTGGGGAGCCCAGAACTGGACCTGGGAGTCCAGCTGTGGCCTGACTAGGGCAGAGTAGAGGGGGAGTATTAGGAGACTTTAAACCAGCCTTTTCCTTACCACTTGGCCAGTGATCCTCTGGACAAAACTTCATAATCCCCCATGGCCTTTGTGTTTGAGGGCAGCATTAGCAAACACGTGGAGCAGCACAGCTGGACTGACCCTGCCGCTGGATTCCTCCAGCCAGCCCAGCCAGTCTCCACTTGCCGCGGGGTTCAGCCCATGCCTCTCGCTCTCCAGCCCTGTCGGCGGCAGAGGGAGCTCTTAAGCTTGGGTTTTGGGTTTTTGTTGGGTTTGGTTGGGGTTTCTTTTAGTGGAGCAAAGAAAGTTTTTCTAGGATGTTGGACACGCCTCCGAGGATCAATCCTGCCATGTGAGAAGGGCCAGGAGCAACCTGCCAGCCCAACACATCCCGTACGAGCTTGGGATCGTGGTGGGAAGGTTGTCACCTCCCTGGGTGTCACCCCTGGCTGCAGCTACTCATCCTCCCAGCCCCTGGAGAGAGGTGACAAGGAGGGAAACTATAACCAAAATCATCTCTCCTTCCATTAGTGCTCCCTCTGAGCTCTCTAGGGCTGAGTGGGGATATAACAGGAACATGATTTCACCACCCTGATGTTATGGGGTGGTGTGAGCAATCACTTGAGTTGGAAAAAGTAAGTAAAAAGCAGATTTCTCCCCAGCTGGGTGTGTGTGGGACCAGCCAGCTTGGTTGTCTCCTCAAGCAGAGCTGGGACTGTCCCTATTTTGGGGAATAAACTCTGATTTAAATAGAAGCTTCCCAGGAAGCGATTCAACCCTGTGCCCAGCTGCAGGTGCCTGTGTGTTGAGGGGCACATCGCACCCACTGTACCCCAGAGGGTCCAGCACCCCTCCCCAGGTACCAGCTGGGTGTTCCCTGGAGCAGTGCCACACTTTGCACTGTCTGTGGGGGTGGACATCCTTGCCAACCCCTGCTCCTGAGTCGTTAGCTCCAAGCACAGCCTCTTGTTCCAGACCCCAGGATTGTTCAATTTGCAAGCACCTTGGCAGGGATTTGTGCTGGGGCCCCTAAAGCTGAGCCAAGCTGCTCCACATCCCACCCAGCATTCAGCACTCTCGCACCTGCTGAGGTTAGAAGCACTAAACTCTCTTGGCTGAGTTTTGCTCCCAGAAAGCAGAAGGGAATTTTACCAGCAGTTTTCAGTGGGAGCTGCCAGGTATAATTGTTGGAAAATTGTTAGAAATAGTGTGGCCAGCAGGACTGGGGCAGGGATTGTCCTCCTGCACTGGGCACTGGTGAGGCCACACCTTGAATCCTGGGTTCAGTTTTGGGCCCTTCACTCCAAGAAGGACATTGTGATTTAGACTAGATAGAAGGAAGAAATTGTTTACGTTGAGGGTGGTGAGACCCTGCCCCAGGTTGCTCAGAGAGGTGGGAGAGGTCTCATCCCTGGAACCATTCCAGGTCAGGTTGTTGGGGGCTCTGAGCAACCTGATGTAGTTGGGGACGTCCCTGCTGACTGCAGGGGGGTTGGACTAGATGACCTTGAGAGGTCTCTTCCAACCCAAACCGTTTTGTGATTCTATGAGTCCGTAAATCAAGCAATATGCTTTCAGGCAAACCAAGATTTCGCACATATGAATCACCTTCTCCTTGCTTAATCATTTTGTATTAAGGACATCATATAATGAATGTACCGAAGTTGAAAAGTCCATTAAAAATGAGAGTCTGAATGACTAAGGCAGGATTTTACATCTGCATCCAAGTTTGCAAGCCAATCTGAGCATTTGTAGGAAGAGCAGTCATCCTCCAAATATTTCTGGGGAAAAAAAAATCCAGGCAGGGAATGACTAATGGGAGGGGTCAGGAATGAGCTGATCCACGCAAGCTCCTGGGTGGGGAGCCTGCAAGGCTCTAGCTGCCTGGCTCCACCCTGACCTATGCAAATCTGGTTGGGCAAAGTCTGATTTCTCTGGAAATAAAGATTTCCTTGCTCTCTGATGGCCTTTTGCCAACTGAAGACCTTGGAGAGGAGAGCGTGCAGCAGCCCAGCACCGTGGCAGGGCTTCAGCTCAAAGGGATCATGCTGTGCTGAGGACTGGGACAGTCAATGGGACTGCAAACCAAGGAGGTTCTCTGCTTCTAGAACATCAAGTCTGCTTTTTTTTTCCTGCTGAGGAAGTCCTGATAGACTATTGGCTGTACTCAGAACACTCCAGCAGCAGTAAGCAGCAGAAAATCAGATTTCTGTGCTTTCTCTGCAGCAAGGTGTTCAGGGGATGGGATCTCCATGGGGTTTGGGCATGGGCGAGGTGGCGCCCAGAGCAGTCCCATGGGACAGGCATGAGTCTTGCACATCCAAGTGTATTCCTCCATGAGAGAAAGATTTCAAGTCAGAGTATCTCAACATGCCTGTGGCTAACCTGGTGGATTGCAAAGTCTTTGATGATGATGGGAGGGATATGCACCCAGTCCAGATAGAGATTTTCTAGCTCAGAAACTCATCTTTGCAGGCACTGCTTGGGTAAGCCCACTGCTGGCACTGTTTGGGTAAACCCACAAGCTCTGTGCTTGTGTCTTGTGCATGCACCATGCCAAAGCAGGACTTGCCAAACACTGACTGCAGTGACCAGCTGCCCTGCTCTGGCAGCAGCTCGGCCCCATGCTGGCTCCCTTCCCTGAGTATGCATTGGCTCTAGCTCATTCCATACATCGTTGCTCCCAAGGAAAGATGGTTTGGGAACTGGTCCAAGTCTCTCTTTTGGATGCTGGAGTTTGGAAGGTGGAGTACACATCCTCCAGGGGATGCGTGGCCGTTTGGGGCTTGGAGACACGTGTACACACAGATACATACATCTACATGTACAGACACGTGTGTGTGTCCGTGTGTATCTGTGTGTATGTCTGTGCGTATCTGTGTGTGTCTGTGTGTTTTCTCCATAGCAGCACAATTATTTTTTCCTTCAGCCATGGCTGCTGTGGATTTCTGAAGCAAAGGCGAGGTCTGGGCTCTGAGCTGTCAGCAGATCCTTAGGGAGGTCTCACAGCCTCCAGCTGCAGCGATGAGCTCAGCCCCAGCCCAGCCCAGTGAGCCTCCACCTTTTGTGAGCCCTGACGGCTGGAAGGGAGGTTGCTGGTGTTCCCATCAGGCAGTTTCTCAACTTCAAATAACCTTCACTCCTTCCTCACCCACTCAGCTCCTGGGTGCTGCCAGGTGAGAAGGGTTCCCTGGCCATGCTCTGTGGTGCTGTCATGGATTCGGTATGGATTTCATGGATTTTAGAACACCTGCGGCAGCTTAGCTTTGGCTCAGTGATACCCAAAGGTGCAGAAGCACTGGGATCTGATAAAGAATAAGCCCCAGATAGGGTGTGTAGTTGCAGTGCACAGGCACAGCCCACCTCTGCCTCCTGAGCATCCTCCTCCTGGCCTGGGAGCACCCTCAGACCCAGATGTGAACTCCACAGCTCAGGTCTCTCCTAGTCTAAATATGTATTTGAAGGAAATTCCAGCTCGGGGCCCTCCTGGCAAAGCTCTCTGGCTCTGCTTCTGTGGTTTCAGCACACAGGACCTCTGACTTACAGCTGCAAATATCTCATAGTTATACAAGAGGAAGCAGCATAGCTAATGTGCATGGGAATTATCCCATGTCCTAAAAGTCTGCCGGGCCTGGAAGCCATCTGTGTGACCCTTCCCAGGGTCAGAGGTGAGACATTCCGTTTTATCTCTGTCATTCAGAATGAAAAGCAAACCATTGGCTGGTGCTCACAGCCCTGGGAGATGCTAAGTGCATGTGTCAGGACACTGAGAGCTCTTTTCTTTAAACACTCTTTACTGAAGCCAGAGTGTGTCCAGTGAGCAGCCACCGAGGGCTGCAAGCCCATGGCTGGGGGATGTGTCACAGTCCTTCAAGGAAAGGACAAGAGAAAATGGGCAAAGTGGAGAGCTGAAACCTTCCTTCCAAGGCTGCAGGACACAGTGCTGCAAGGGGCAACAGTGACCATCTCAGCATCTGGGGAGAGTTTGAAGTGCAGGGCACAGATCCAAACTTGACAAAGCACTGGTTGGATGTTCAGCTGCAGTAAGATGTGTGATACACAGTTTATAAGTAACCTGGCCATGTTAGGTTAATGGCTGGACTCAGTGATCTTAGAGGTTTTTTCCAGCCTTAATGACTGTATGATTTGTTGCTGTTCATGACATATATTCACTGCTAATGGAACAACTGCAGTGGCTGGTTTAAAGGAGCTGATTTAAAATGTAATCATTTAACTTAAACTAACCTAGTTTTGACCCTATGGAGCACCCATGGAACACCTCTTGGGACACTCATCCATGAGGGAGACACAAAGGACTCCTTGGGTGGCAGACAGGTTTGAGATATCCAACTCAGGCCAAGACAAACCACCTCCCAGAGAGCCTGTTTCTCCCCAGTTAGAAGAGAATATTACTTTTAACAAAAAAAGTGGAGTCACCAGCCCTGGAGGGATTGAAAAGGTGTGTAGATGTGTTGCTGAGGGACATGATTTAGTGGTGACCAGTCACTGCTGCTTAATATTGGAATTGATGATCTTAAAGATCTCCTGCATCCTAAAAAATTCTGTGACTGTATGACTCTGTGAATGGGCAGAGGGGATCTCGGCTGGCTCACATTGGGGTGTTTCCTACGGAGCATAAATGAGGCAGCAGAAGGAGGAGGGGAGGAAATCACCCTGGAGAAGCAGCTTGTTTACTGCAGCTCACACTAGCTCCTGACAGGAAAAAATGGCTCTTGACTTCCCCCATCCCCTGGCAAACCTGGAGGTTGTTTTGCTGTGTCGGAGAGGCACTGGGGCTATCTGAAGCACTCATTGAGAGATGCTTGTTTCCATCACTCCCACCCCACCAAACAGCCAGAGGTGACTCAGATTTCCCGGAGATGCTCTTATCTCGTCCTGCCCAGCGCTCTCTCAGCACCGAAGGCAAAACAGCAGCCCCTGGAAATGTTGCCCTCTGCCCTTTCACAGCCTGCTGGAGGCTTCCTGGCTCTGCTGCTCCCACACCCGTCAGGAGCTGGAAAACCTTGGCAGCCACCGACAGAGCCCCAGCTCCCAGGAGGGCTGGGGGCTGCTGCGCCGCTTGGAGGTAGTGTGCAGGTCTGCATCCCCAGCTCAGCTTCAGCGAGCAGGAAGGGTCATGTTGAGTTGGCCATGGCTAAATAATCTTATAGGAACCCCTCCAAAATGTATGGGGCACTTAAGAGAGTGTGACATGACACAGACTGCTCTGGCATTGCTTTCAATCGAAGGCAGAGCAGTGTGTGCAGGGCAGGCACTGGGCAGCTCTCATGGCTCTCTTCACCTTTTCATAGATGACATTGACCTCTTCTTAATTCCTGAATCCACGTTTCCAACTTTTGCTTTTTAATTACCCAGTTAGCATAATACCCACTTTGAAGCCCACAGCCACCAGCCTAACCTGGCATCACTTCTCACCATGGCACTTGGTGGCTGTGACCACCCAGCACCACTGTCACCTGGACACCACAAATGCTGCCTTCAAAGGCTGTCTCTTCCCTTGGGGGATTAAAAAGCTGAAGGAAGAGAGAAGCACATTTAAGTTTGTGTCCCAAACATCAGAAATGTGGTGCATTTCTTTTTCCCAGCAGTTTTGTTTGTTCTTCTGGATCTCAGTGGGATTTGAAGAGCCACAGGAGGGGAACTAGGTAACTCAGGTAGTTGATGAGAGGCAACTGGATATGCAAAAACAAAATCAGATCTCCAGTACCACCTGGCAGCATTTCTTAAACACCTTTCAAACACCTTTCTTACCTGGTTTCTCATCTGAAACGTACTGGAGTCTCGATGCAGTCCCAGCTCTCTGCATCATACAGCTGTATGGCTTCTTGGCCTCTGTGATACATCTGAATCCCTCATCTCCCTCTACCAGCCTCTAAAGAACATGGTTGACTGAATGCCTTGGAGGTGCCTCCACAGGCATTTCCTTGCTGGATCCCTCTTTCTGTGCACAGAATTAACACCTCTGACTATAAACAACAAACCCTGGAAATTGTTACACCTCTCTTGCACATTGCAAAGGCATCTGGAGGGGTCACAGCCCAGGTGAGAGAGGTCAGAGCCATATGTCAGGCTGCGGGATGGGTCCAGCTTTGTGAGGACAGGGCTTTAGTGTGAATGATGCAGCAGATTTGGCCAGGATGAGCCAGATCTGTGTCACATCAGCAGTGTCTTTGGCTTCCTGCCCTGCTGGAGACCAGCCCACAGCAGTAACAGGTCAGATTGTCTTCTTGCTGCCCTCCAGGCCAAGGCTGGAGCACCTCTTCCCAGGGCAGAGGGGCTCCCAGAGGAAGTGATTATTCATTTCCAGGAACATCTGAACCAGAGAAAACTCCTGGAAGCCTCCTTCATGTTTGATGTCAGTGTGTTTCCTTGCAACTCCTACATCTGAAGGGGCCAGTGAGCCCTTCTGCATCATTGCCTGGTGCCTCCAGGGCTGCCAGGGCAGCTCCAGGTGGGGTTGATCCCTGAAGTAGAATCATAGAATCACTAAGGTTGAAAAGACCTCTGAGATCATCGAGTCCAACCATTAACCTAACACTACCATGCTCATCATTAGACCATGTCCCTCAGCACCACATCTCCATGTCTTTTCAATCCCTCCAGGGATGGTGACTCCACCACTGACCTGGGCAGCCTATTCCAATGCTTGATAGCCCTCCTTCAGTGAAGAAATTCTTCCTAATATTTAACCTAAACCTCCCCTGATGCAATTTGAGGCCATTTCTTCTTGTCCTGTTGCTTGTTCCTTGGGAGAAGACACCAACCCCCACCTTGCTCCACCTCCTTTCAGGGAGCTATAGAGAGCAAGAAGGTCTCCCCTGAGCCTCCTTTCCTCCAGACTAAACAACCTCAGTTTCCTCAGCCACTCCTCACAAGACTTGCACTCTAGACCCTTCACCAGCTTCACACACTCCAGTAACTCAGTGTCTGTTGTGTCATGAACAGCATGGGATAACATCACCCTCTCAAAGGGGCCAGCTGCAGGCAGCTGCAGAGCTGCATGATACTGCCTCCACAAGGACAGGCTCTCTCAGGGCAGGGACTGCTCAGTCTAGAGATGGTTTCTAGGAACATAGATAAATACCTTCTGTGGATATTTCTTCCCTGAACTCCTATGCTTCTCCTTACATCAGCATAAAGTTTCAGCATTGCTACCTGTGCCAAGACATGCCACAGTGCAACTACGTACTGAAAAAAACCCTTTTTGCATATTCTGAGCCTGCATCCACCTGCTTTCACTAGTACATCATTGCAGGACAGAGACCTGCTCTTGTCTGCCACCGTATCTCCCCTCCATGGTTCCCTTTGTTGCTCCTAACAAGAGCAACCTTCAGCCATTTGTCTGCTATCACCTCTCTGGGATGGAAACCAGTATCCACAGTGCTGGTGACCTGTGGCTTTTTAAGGTGGAATAACATTGTCCTCAGCTCTGACCCCCTTTCCTCCCCTCTCTTTCTCCTCTGGTTTGGGGGCAGCTGAGTGCACTCACCATCCCTCCTTCCCTCTGCCCTCACTCCTCCCAGCACAGGGCTGGGACACGCAGAAGTGATCTCAGTGCTGAAACTCCTGGCGCTGCAGCAGGGCTCTGCCTGTTGTGCATTGGCCAAATGTCTTTTTATTTACGATGCTCTGTGAAAACAATTACTGTCACTACCAAAACGGCTGGGCTACAGGAGAAACTAGGATCCTTGCTGCTGGCCTGCTGGCCTGCTGGCCAGGGAGAGGGTTGGAGGTGCCAGAACATGCCCAGGTACCGTCACTGGGGACGGGGAGAGCTCATGTAGCCTCAAAACACTGCCTGTCCTATGACAGGGGCTGCTTTAGGATGGCAACTGGCCCAAATCCCTGCTCCTGGGGTTATTTTGGGTGGAATTTCATGTCTCAATTGAATTTGCTAGTTTCTGCTTGCTGTCTTGTCCCCACCTCACCCACCTCCAACCTTGGTGCCTTCCAGCTCCCACCCTCGGACTCCACCAGGGGCGTTCCCCTCCTGCTCTCTGACTGTAGTCTTCGAGATTGTGATTATCAAACTCCGCCACTAAATAGGATGTAGATCTGCTGCCCCTCCTCCTCAGCCAGCTGAGCCATCTCCCTTTATTTGAGGACACAGAAGCTTCCTCCTGCAGCCCAGGGTGACCTGGAGGGAGGGAAGCTGGTGGGGAGGAGGCAGCATTTGTGGATTTCAGTGCGGGATGTGGTCCAGCACCACTAGCTCCTGCCCCATGGGAATGCCCCAGGGTGGGTGGTCCATCCACTCCTCCCCTTCGTGCACAGACAGCCCTCCTAGGCTCTCATGGCACGGGATGCACCATTACACACTTCTCAAAATCGTCTGCTTCTTGCCAGAGGTATTACTCAATCCAGACACACCATGAGCGTCCAGATCCCTCTCCCCTGTGCAGTTGGGTAAGGAATTACGCCTGGCTTCCCACTGGGAATCCTCACCCACCTGCTGTAGGTGAAAACCAACTGCTTTCCATGTGAGGTCTGTGTTTCAGTTAGAAAACACCTATTTCATGCCTAAAGGCACTTAGAGCACCGGCTGACCTGGTGGGACATGCCATGACAGCATTCAGGGTTCCTCGGGGAAGCTGTCCCCTCCCTATCCTATCCCACCCCCTCCCTGTTCTTCCTTTCCCACAGAAGGACCAGGAGAGGGAAGTACAGCAGCTCTGGGCTCAGAGCACACAAATTCATGGCACTACAGAGAGGAAGGAGTGTTAGGGATGAGCTAAAACCTTCACAACTCCCTGGTGATTGAGCTCTTGCCCAGCCTCCTCCCATAGACTCTCTTCTAGTGCAGTTAGTTATAGGAAGTAAATTAGAAGCTGTGGGAGGAATCAAAAGCTCCCCAAACCTTGGGATAGAAACTATATATGAGGTCAGCCCATTCTTGCTCCTGTTATTGCAAAACCTTTTCCTCTGTGGCTGTTCACTACAATGCACAGACACAGAATGTGTTGTGAAGTCCAGCTCCTGTCCAGCAGGCTGGAGCTCCTCGTGTCTGGCTGGGTATTTTTAGAATATATGAAGGTAAAAGCAGAGTATTTAGCAGTCCTAAGGGTCTGTCAGTTGATCCACAGATGGCACCAATCCATGTACACAGGCAATGCTCTGTGGCTGTGCCAGTGCCTGGTTCTGCTCTGCACCCTCAGCAGGGACATGTACACCACTGCCCAGTTTGCCAGGGTTAAAAGCACTGGTTGAGCTGTTATTTAATAGTTAAGACCAATAGCCAGCCTTTATAACTCCTAGGATCAGCTCTCTGTGCCTCCAGAATGAGTCTTGTCCCAATGTCAAAACACAGCAGGGAAGCTTATCAGCTTTGCTTCTTTGTGGATGTTCTCATGGCCATGGTGGTTTTCCTGTGCCAGCATCAGCAAATTCCCTGGTGTTCCCAACCCTTTCACCCTCTTCTACTACATTTTCCTGTCGGTAAAATAAGAATAGAATCACAGAGTCATAGAATCATTTAGGCTGGAAAAGATCTTTAAGAGCATCAAGTCCAATGGGAGTCAGTCTCTTCTCCTGGGTTCCTAGTGACAAGCCAGGAGGAAATGGCCTCAAGTTGCACCAGGGGAGGTTTAGATTGGGTATCAGGAACAAATTCTTCATATTCAGTGATTCTGTGATTCTATCTTGTTCCCTCTATGGAAAGAATGGTACCAATTGAACTGTGTGTGCAACATAAGCTGCAGGGAAAGTCATGGAGGGAGCAGCACCAAAATGACTAGGAGGACTTTTTCTAGCTAAGATATGTAGTTTGTGGAGAGTGGGAGGAGGATGGTGATATGGTACCACCACTGCCACAGGAGTGCACACAGGACACGTGCCAGCTACCCAGAAAAAGGCACACTCTGGAGGGGGGGAAAACCAGGGCACAAAGAAGCATTTGGGGAGAGAAATGAGCCTGTCCAAGGGCCATGCACAGGACAACCAGAGTCCCCACACCAACTGGACAAATGCTTCAGGAATAACTGGAGACACCAGGGCTGATTTTAGCCTTGTTTCCAAAGGAGATGAGCTCTGTGTAAGTGCATTGAGTGCCTGCCTCTCCCCCGACAACTTCCGAACCAGCTGATTCAGCTGAAATGCATCAGAGGAGAAATTCCCTGAGACATTTAAAAGCCCTTTCCCTGGTGGGTCAGGTGGGGTTTATTTTGTGGCATTGAGTGAGGAGGTGGGGTTAGACGTTAAAAGCATTGTTAGTACCTGGGCTGAATTGTCATAGTGATGTTAGTGAGTGCTTGAGGTTCTCTGTGATGTTGTAAGCACCTAGCAACGACCAGATCAGTATGTCCTGGAGTTGTGTGGTTGCTCTAACTCCAGTAGAAGCTGTCCTGCTCCTTGCTTGGCTGCTGCATCCAGGTACTGGCAAAGCAGTGGAGGGGCAGGGTTGAGGCATGTGGGATATAGAAACGGGGATGGGTGAGGTTGGGACTGGAAAGCAGAAGGAGACCTAGAGAGAGGAATGCTCAGTTGGGGGAATCTGTTGAAATGTAAGACCAAGAGCTGTCTGCAAGGCTTGCCTGGGTCTGCTGTGCTGTTCCCAGCCTTTGCTGTGGGGTGAAGCTGGGCTCCTGCAAAGGCTTTTGCAAAGTTTCTGCTTTATATATTTGTCTTTTTGGTGAAGCAAACCCCAGTGTACTGGGGAAGGGTTGAGGAAAAGTGTGTGCAGCACACAGCTCAGCTGACCGGGGCATGCACAGCACTGGGAGGATGGGGGCTTACATTTACTTCATCAACTCAGATTCTGGTGTTTTCTTTAAAAAATGCATTCTTTTGCAGCCTGCCCAGGGCTGCTCAAAAGCAGTGAGGTGTCTGACACCCAAAGGCATGTTCACATCCTTTCAGCCAGGCTAGCAGAGGCTGCAGGACTCTGGGAGCTGGATGGTGCGTGAGGCAGCAGAGAGTGGCTGGATCCAGCAGCTCTATAGTAACACAGTTTGTTGGCAGCAGAGCAGCTTCCTCCAACCTGTTTCCAGCCTGGGTGTCTCTGAGATGATAGAAAAAAATCCAAAACAAAACGTTTTGGCAGCTTGGCATCACGTAACTTAACCTTTTTTCTTTGTTTGTTTTGTAGCCTCATCACCTGTGCAGTGAGAAAAATAGATGCTTTCTTAAAAGAAATCCTGGAGCCTTCAGAGCAGGACATGTTTGACCACTTGACACGGATGGAAACACCTCCTGGCAGCACCTTGAGGAGCCCATGCAGAGGTAAGGGCTGCCCAGGGCTGGGGTGCTCAGTGCCAGGGTGATGGGCAGTGGAGAAGGCTGGAGGCTGACTACTGTGTGCCTCTCCAGTTATGGACATTGCTCTTAGACTGATTTCTAGCAAAAACTTTGGGGTTTCCTATTTATGAGCTTAAATATCCACTGGTTTGGAATTTAAACTGGACTGCAGAGATATGAGTGATGCTGCATTTCATCAGCCCTAGCATGTGACAGCACAGCCTCATGGGCTAATTGGGGGAGGGTTCAGGCTGTCCTGAAGCCAGACAACTTGCTGAGTTTCAGTCCTGCTCCAGACATCTTTGGGTGGGTGGGAGGGACTGGTTCCATGTTGTCCACTTGTTTCCCCTGGTTCCTTCAGCCCTTTCCATGCATGAGCCTGTAGATGTTTCTGTTCCCACCCAGTTGGAAGGGTTCTAATAACACTGTCTGCTGAGCTCAGGCTCTGGGCTGAAGAAATGCTGCTGCAGGGGGAGGATGTTCTTGATAGCTCTGCCAGTTTTCACTTGGTGAGATTGAGCTGCTTTACAGCTCTGCTTCAGGGGTGAGGACCATGGCTGCTCCACTTCTAGCTCTTATCTTGTAGACTTGCTTTGTCCCAAGGGATGAGGTGTGTGTCTTGGAGCCACTTTTTACTCTGCTCCACCAAGTTTTGTTGGGGTGACTGGTCAGCAGTGTTGGAGGAGACAAATGGCATGTGCTGTATGGAGACAGACAGGCAGAGGTATATGTTATGCACTTGGAGCCCTGCCCAGGGGAACATAGAAAGCAGATGTTGGATTGCTGACCTGCTGGATAAACCATGGTTCCTCCATTGCTTCCTCCTGTGTTCCTCTGTGGTTTGGCATGGACAGGGGTGGAGCTAGTAACTCTGCAGAGGCTTGGGTGAGTTTTCAGCACAGCCCTGGCTGCTCTGGCTGAAAGGAATGTCTTATGCATTTCAAAGTTCATATAGCAGAAAAACAGATCCAAAAGTCATGTTAAACAGGAATTGAAGTATGATTAAGAAATTGAGATGCTCTGATTTTCCTTTTCTTGTTCTTAAGGTAGCCTGGAGGCTGCTCTAAGTAATCCTGAGCTGACCATGGGCCAGCTGCAGATAGCTGGGCTGTTGGGGGCTCCTCTGATAGTATGTCCTTCCCATCCAGACCTGTCCCCACTCCCTCATTAGGCACCACTTGGGGCCAACGTTGGTCATCTGTATTTAGGAGCTAGCTTCTTATCCTTCTTCATCAGCCCTCAAAGCTGAGAGTTTGGACCAAATATTCAGATCTATTTGAACTTCAGACCCAAAGAAAGACTCAAACGGTTGAGATCCTTAGCTGAGCTCCACAAACTGTCCTGACTTCCACTAGCAAAGGAGCAACTTCCATTGGCCAAGGGGTTCTGAGCAACCTGATCCAATTGAAGATGTCCCTGCTCACTGCAGGAAAGTTAGACTAAATGACCTTGAAAGATTCCTTCCAACCCAAATCAGTCTAAGATACTACAATCTGACTTTTTTCCTTTGTGTTGTCCTCTGTTGTGTCACCTAACACTTGCTTACTAGACTGTGATCACTGAGCAGTGTCTTGCTCTGACCTGTGGTGGAGGGCCCCAGTTAAGCTCTCCCCAGGGCCATGCAGCAGCCAGGGCTGCCATGTCTCCTGGGCACACTGGCAGTGTTTCTGTGGGGTGTGTCATGGCTGCTTTGTACCCAGGACAGCAGCACCTGCTCCTGCTGCTTCCCCCAGCATCCTGGGTGTACTCATGCCAGGGCAGATAATCTGTGCTGGCCCCAGAACAGGAGTGTGATAGGCTTTTGGGTCTGGACTGCCTTTGTTTCTGACCTCAGGGCATCAATATAACAGAAGGAGGAGCTTGTAAAACTGGGCGAAGAAACCTTCCCCCCTCCAAAACATGAGATCTAGTGTTTCCAAGCATGCTGGGGTTTCAAGTGTGTTCCCAGCCCAGATGGGTTGGTCCCAGTGCTGGCCCTGGGGTCCCAGTGCTGGCCCTGAACACTGGTGCCTGTGTCTGCCTCAGCAGGGTGTGATGTTCCACCCAGCTCTGGCTCCTGGCTGCAGCTCGGATGTGGTGAAGGAATGGTTTGCTGTGGAATAGGGAGATGTCTGTGTGAGCCTCCTGGGTTTCTGCAGCTCCTACAAAAATAATTAAGGAATTAATTTTGTTCTGTCTGGCCCATGGGCTCTATGCACTCTTAAATTGACAAAGGGGTTTGATAATGTATGGCTGGAGAGAGGAGACAAAGTGCTACAGGAGAGGCATGATCAGTTTTGCAGAGAAGGAAAACTTTATAGTACTGGAGTGATTTTTTTTGTTGTTATTATTGTTATTCTTTTTCCTTTTGGAGTGAGGAACAGCACTATTGTGAAATTCTTGCTGGAGGGGATGTTTCGAGGGACTTGTGCCTTTTCTGCTCTAAGCCATATGTGCAGCTGGAACAGCTTTAGCCCTGGCTGTCTTTCAGGGCAGATTAGGAAAACTAATTGGCCCCAAATGCCCTGATTTGGCCTCTCTGAATATGGAGTATCTGGAGTCCAGTGGGTGGTTTGGGGAGCTAAATGTCTCTTGTGTAGCATTGAGCCCCACAGGTGATGGACTGGTGGTGGCTGGTGGTTTAGAAGGGACTTGACTCTAGAAGCTCAACTTCTCAGAGGAAGCTTAACCTTCTCCTAAGGAAACTCCAGCCCAGGGTGTGTCATGGTTGGCCACATAAATCTCTGGATGCTTTTGGAAATAGTGGTCTGTACTTTCACTTGAGGGTGCCTTTTTTTTTTTTGTGGAATCAGCCAGCTTTATGAAGTGTTTATCTGACACATCCTTTTCCTACCACTTCAGGGACAGGGGAGCCTTTTGGGGCACTTGCTGTAGCAACTCCTTGCTTCTGTTTTTGGCTTTCACCCTCTTGGTTTGTACCTCTGAGGGAGGTGGTGTTCTGATTCTCACTTTAATTTTCTATGATATGGGGACAGAGGCAGAAGCAGTTGGAGGATGTTGTAAGGCACTGTGAGGGCTGAGCTGTTCTCCAGGGACAGCTGCACAGAAAATCAAAGTGATATTTTCCTGATCACAGCTTAGGAAGAAGAATGCTCTCTGACTAACCCAGTGAGGACCTTTCCTATTTCTTGTGCTACTGGTGCCCAGGCTTCTTCAGTGTTACTCTCACTGGGAAATCACATCTAGAGCTTCCTTGCAGGAATGTGTGAGGAATGTAGGAAACTTGCAGGCAAATACCTTGGGAATGCCTGTGGAAGAGCAGTGCACAGTTAATCTCTGTATGACTGCTTTGAAGGCTTCAGTGTGAGAGCATGTGTGTCCTGCTGGGACCTCTGTACCCACTCAGCAGCCTCCTGGTGGCCCCCGTTGCACCAGATGAGTCCAGGCCTGAGTCCTGCAGCTGGAGCTGCCTGTATGCAGCAACTCCCTGCAGAAGAGGATTAACAGTTTCCCTGGCAGTTGCTCTAGAAATCACCACAAAACTCTTCAGATCATTTTGGATGTGCTCCTTATATTCACTCTGCACTGCTGGCCAGCTCTAGCAGTGCCTCCTCCAAGTCTGTGTGTGTCTGGGCAGTGTGTGAGCACGTTTAGCTCTGTCCCTGGCCTCCTTCTCATCTAGATTCATCTCATGACCTCCAGAGGTAAATCTTTTTTTCCCTTTATCCATGCATTTCCACCGTTTTCAGAAAGTTGCTGCTGTCTAAATGGCCCAAAATGGTTGGTTTACAGCTGTGAAATGGAGGTGGTGTGCACTGAGTCAGTGTGTCCTGGTTCACAGGTGCTTGTGAAAATCTCAGGGATTAGATATGTTCTTAATGCTTTTGTGAGCAAAACCTGTGCCTAATCCCCAGCTTGTGGTTAAAAGCAATGCTGAGTGGCATTGAATTAGTAACCAGCCACCTACAGTTTGACCAGGTGTCACTGAAGTGATTGGGACTTTAGTATTGGCTTAGAACACCAAGATCAAGTGTGCTTTGGGTATATTCACAGAGATCAGAGCTGTGAAGGATGGTCCTCAGAGCTGGGCTCCAAGAGAGTCTTAGTCAAAGCCAGAACTGAACCCTGTAGGAGAGCAGGGAATTCACTGGTAACAGGGAAGTCTGTTTGTGGAAAGGAAACAGACTTCTGTAGCTTTGTGTTCCTAGTCACCAAGAGAAAGGGAAGAAGCAGAAGCAGACCTCATGTCCTGAGTGGTTTGTTTGACTTTTCATGGCTTAGAGGGCTCAGGGAGGGTTGCTTTCCCTTTTGATTAGCTGTGGTCTAAAAATGGTGAGAATTTCCTGTGCTGAGTGAAACTGTTGGTTGACAGAAAGTTATCCCAGGTGGCAGATATGGAAAGGGTCACACAAGTGATGACAGTAGTGCTCTGGCCCCTTCCTTGTTGTCAAAGCTGTCCACAGCTTTGTTGGAATTGACTTCCCAGTTTTGGACTGCAGAGGACAGGTTTGGTTAGAGAAGGGCTGCTCAAACACAAAAGCCAGCTTCTTTGGCAGGGTGCTTCTTCTGTGGTCCTGTGATGTTCTTGGTGGATCTATGGGTTTGTATTCTGCCTTTTAAGATAGATTGGTCTGTGCTGTGTGGCACCCATCAGCTGTGTTAAAGACAGGAGAAGTCATTAAGAGGCTGCTTCAAGTGACCTCAATCACTCTGGTCACTCCAGAAGGTTCCAAAAAGGACCCAAACCCAACCATAACTCAACAACCACAACTACTTGAAGGATTTTCTTCTCTGGACTTGTAAAACCTTTATCCTCTGACAGAAGTGTTGCAAAGTCCAGGGCTGGGGGCAAGCTGCTGTGTGGGAAAACAAAACCAGCAACAAGAAACTGCTGTAGCTGAACCACTTCAAGCCATTTGAGCAAGTAAGTGTGACAATCCATGTGGATAAACGAAGCAACCCACGTGCAAGAGCAGTTTTGCTGCTCGTACACACTGCTGGCCCCTTCCTGAGTCATATTTGGTGGCAGGTCTGTATGGGGTTTCCTTTTATGCCCTTGCCTTTGTTCTGCTCTTGTTTGTTTAGAAGTGAGGGACCAGGAGCTCCATCTTAGGTCATCCTGGGTTTCCTAAGGGCGGGCCAGAGGGATGTTCTCTTCCCCTGGAAGATTAATTGTACGAAGCTGGTATTTCTGTTCTCAAGGCTAGTTTGGCTGGATGCTGAACATTCCTGCCTTGCATGTTTCACGTGGCGGGTGTCACAGCTTTACAGCATCTTCCTGCTAAAAACAGATGCTATTTCAGCCCTGGCTCACGTTGCATGCTGTATCCAGAACAGCTCATGGACAGACAGGCGTGAGCACACACCCTGCTCCTCCTGAATGGCATCTCCAGGGAATGTGGGGTGCGTCGGGATGTGTGCTGGGCTTTCAGAACATGCACGTTTAAGGTCACTGGGTGGTGAGATGAGCTTGTCCATCCACTCCTGCTGTAGTTCAGGGCCAAGTTGCTCATGAATGGCTGGGCTTTGCAACCTTGGATCCAGCAAAGCCAAAAGCAGGGCTGGGATATCACTGGAGAAAGGATTTTTGTGTAGAGAGCAATACTGCTAGCTAGGAGTTGTGAGACTATTTGGGCAAGGAGGAGTCAGCACTAGTGAGGCCACACCACGAATCCTGGGTTCAGGACTTTTGTGCCAGGGAAGGTTTAGGCTGGACATTAGGATCAACTTCTTCCCCAAAAGGGTTGTAAGACCCTGGCCCAGGATGCCCAGGGCAATGATGGGGTCACCATCCCTGGAGGGACTGAAAAGATGTAGAGGTGTGGTGCTGAGGGACATGGTTTAGTGGTGACCAGGCAGTACTGGGTTAACAGTTGGACTCCATGATCTCTGAAGTCTCTTCCAACCTAAAAGATTCTATGAGTCTATGTCTTGTATCTCTCCAGCTGGGGTGAAGTGCTGCTTAATGGGGGGCAGTCTGGGCCCATGTGAAACCCCTGCCAGCAACAAAGGCATGCCAGGGCAAGCACAGGCCAGCAGAGCATCCTGCAGCAGGAATGCCATGTTTAAGGCATGGTGTCACTCTGAGGCTGGCAGAGCAGCCCAGGTACTAATTGGTGGAGCTGACTGGGCAATGTCTTTCTGTGCTAAGGAGAATTTCATGACAAAATGAAAACACAGTGCAAATTTTCCATGTTGAGAGATCACTTTAACCAAAAGGCAAACTCTTTTCTCTTGCTTGATCAGATTTTTGATGCAAAGCAGATATCTTCCAGTTAGTTTGCTGTCTTGTCAAAAAGTCAACAACTCTGAAAGCAGATTTATTCCAGCAAAATAGTTTCTTGCTGAAGTTTTTCTCCTCCCAACACGTTTTCAGCCAGCTCAGCTTATTTTTGCTGCTGAGATAGGATGTTGCCTGATCTGAATGCCTTTGTACAAAGTCTTTATTCCATGATTAAAGAATGGGGTGTTTAGTTAAAGCAGAAAACAAAGCTGAAGAGTCTCCATCCTCAGACTCCTTCAAAATCTGACCAGGCAGTCCTCAGCAACATGCTGCTGCTGCCTCCTCTGTGAAGAGGCAGGTTGGAGTAGATTATTTCAGCAGCTCTGTAAAGCATGCAAAGAAAGCAATGTGCTCTTAGACTCAGGGCTGCCCTGTGCAAAGGAAGTGTTGGAAACCACAGAGGTTTGACCTCTTGGTGAAATTCCTTCTGGCCACTGCTAGAGATAGTGGCTTGCAAGCACAGCTCCCTCATGGCACTTCCAAAACTGTTTGAAGAAAGTAGACTCTCATGCAGCAAGGTTGGATTCTCTTAGCTAAATACAGACTTCACTCCAAACTGCTTCTAGGCTGGGTAGGCAAGGAAGACAGGAGGAAGCCTGGCTGAAAACTTTGCCTCCTTCTTTGAGCTACAGAGGTGTGGAGAAGTTGATTTTCGTGGCTGTCTCAGTCTTCCAGGAAATCCATGGCACAGTAGCTCCAACCCTTGATCCTCACCTGCTGGAAACTGCACAGCTACATGAGCTTCCATCCTATTTGAGAGTTTTCTATCCCAATGCCTTGACCAGCAGGCAGGTTTCTTGCAGATGTCTGCATGCTGCAGCTCAGCTCACTGTCTGAGTACCACTGTCTGTGCTGGTGTAGGACCCCAGAGCACTTCATGCTGTCACCTTCAGTGCCATGTCCTGACTGTATGGTAACAGCAGCCAACACCACTGAATTTGCTGACTGACATGGGTGGATATGTTCCCCTAAGGGGAAGGTGACCTCTCCCACAGCTTGTCTGGAAGTCAGCAGGTGTCACCCTGGCTCTTGGACCAGGTTTCTGGGTGAGAATGGAGATGTTTTCTCTGACTTTTGATCTGATCTTCTCTGCTTGGCATGCAAGTGAGAAAGCATTCACAGATAGAGATGGGGATGTCCATCCAAATGAATTTTGGAGAGGGTTCCTCTAGCAGCCACTCAAAAGCTGTTAGTGGGGACTAGCCAGAGCAGTATTTGAGTTGATGAACTGTTTGGTGTGAATGATTTGAGCTCTCCTCATCAAACTCACTGAGTGCTCCAGGCAGCACAGGCATCTCCACTGGAGTTATCAAGCTGAACTTAGAGTCTGAGTCCAAGCCACCATCCTTTCTAAATTGCCACACACATGTGCTGTCTCTTACTCTCATGTTTTGCTGGGTCATGTTGTAGCATGTCTCAGTAACTGAGGGAAATGTATGGCTTCCCTGAGCCATCTGCTTCCTTTCTTGGAGACTCTGTTGGGACTTCAGATAGCAAAATAGGGAGGGTGAGAAAGCTGGAGCTCAGAGCACCCTTCTTGTTCCTGTGGGGTCTGGGAGCAGTCACAAGCCCAGCTATGCTCAGTTAAACTTTATGACTGTTTTACACGACAGAGGCACCACTAAAGAGCTTTGGCATTTCTGGGTACTCCTATGTGTGATTCCACCCAGGAGTTTTCTCACAGGAAAAGTGGCCTGTATTCAACTGGCCAGGAAGAGCTAACTGTGGTTGTGGCATTAGATAACATCAGCAGAAATGACTCTTCAGCAGTTGGCTGAAACTTGCCTGTCAAGTTTACTGCAGAGGCTAATAGCACAGTAATTAAGGTAAAACAAATATTAGCTTGAAGCTGTGTCTGTAACTCAAATTACTTAGCTCTGATTTCTGTGTGAGGCTTGACTGGAAAACCTTATGTTTAATTTGTGTTGCTTTAGTCTGATGGCAGCTGGCTCTGTGGGCTGAGCCTGAGCCAGATCTTCCTCTGTCGTGAAGCTCTGGCTCCACTACTGCAGCACTGATTTATACTGGGTCAGGATCTGGGCCAAGTCTCCTTGATGTGTTGCTGTAACCTGCATTGTCCAGGCATTTGCTGGGGTGTTCTGTGAGGACAACCAAATAGTAAGGAGGCTGTGAGGAGAGAGAAAAATACTTTTCTTTTTTTCCCCCCTTCCTGTGGGTCAGTGTTCTTGTGTTTTCCAGGTCTGATTGAAAAAGGCCAGATCTGTGCCTGGATTTGAGGGTTGGTTGTGCTTCAGTATCTCCCTGGACCTGTTTCTGTGTTAAATGTGGGAGAAAATGCCTGGGGCAGAAGAAACATCTGTCTTCACCATAGCCAAAATGTGCTTGGTTTTCAACAGGACAGAGATGATCTGGGTACATGGCTCCTAGGGAAGGAGGTAGAGAGGAGCTCTGGGAGCAAGAGTGCCTGCCCTGGGGCTTGCTGCTCTCCTAGGCATCACTCCTATTTGCTGCCTGAGACATTGATCTATGTCAGCCTAGTTATGCCTGGGACTCTCCTCATGCAGCCTGCCTGCTTGTGACAGCCTCTTCAGCCTTGGAAGAGCCAAGCTTCACAAGAAGCAAGCCTGAGGTTTGCAAATGTCCTTCTGAGCTCAGGTGTCTGGATGAGAGTGAACTTCAGGGGAACATCAAGTCTTCAACCCCATCTCAGCTTTATGCTTGGCCTCTGGATTCAGAGCATTAGCCCTGAGGTTATCTTGTCCCCATGGTACATCCTACACTTCAAGACAGCTACATGTAGTACACATGGTGTAGGTTTTCTGGAGGCAGTGAGTAACTTGGTGCAGTGTGGGTTTGATGCATGATTCCATTCACACACTGCTGAGTGATGAAACAAAGTGTGAGCTGCTGCAGAGTACCTTGGCCATGGTGGTTGAGATCCCAGCCTGGAGGGCTGACTTCTACTTAGATTTTGGATTTTGGCTTGCCTTATGTCAAGTTCTGCCTGGAGCTTCTCACCTGTGGAGACAGGACAAATGGCAAGCTGTGAGGGGGAAACCCTTACTGAGCAAATCTCCTTTCTCTCAAGTCCTTAACCTGAGTGCACTGCCTTAGCAGCACTTTTCTGCTGTGAGAATAACATGAACTTTTGACTTTTTCTGACTAATTCTTAAAGCTGCTCTCCTTGGCTTCCTCCCTGCCTGCCTGTGCTGCCAGCCTGGTTTCTCTCCTTTCATATCTCTGATTTCATCTGATTCCAAATCCCATCCTTGCAGTGTGCAGAGTAACCATGGTGTGTTGTAACCACCAGCACTGGGGTTTTGACTGCTTATATGAGTACTGGAGATGTTGAAGCTGTGGCAGGATGCCTGGGAGGACATTGCAGGTGACAGGGTGTTGCAGCCTCCCTGAAGCAAACTCCATATACTTGTGCTCTCTGGACAATAGGAGCCCTGCAGTGTGGCTGTGACAGCAGGAAGCTTGTTTTTTGCTGCCTAAATATTGACCTGGTTACTTGGGGAAGGTTTGAAGGACTCTGCATTGCTAGCTAGAGCTGCTGGTGTCTTGTACACAAGCTGTGCTCAGGGCAGGCACCTGTGGTGGGACAGGAGCCATGTCTGTGCTCTGCCCTGGGGACAAGACTTAGAGCAGCATCATTGAGCTGAGCCTTACAGAAGAGGCTGGCAGTGTGTGCAGAAGAAATCTACATGGAAAATTGCATTGAGCTGGCCATTTTTCAGGGGAAAAATGACCATTGTGTTGGGCCATACTGGCCAATGGCATAGGAAAAGGATTACTAGGAAAAATGGGATCATTGGTTGTACTTTGATAGCAGTAAGACTCAAGCAGAGCCTGATATTTCTCAGTCAGACACCTGAAATTGAAACAAGGTGATGCTGGACCAAGGAAGCTTGTAATGATTTCTGTCAGCTTGTTGCTGATTAAGCAAAAGACTGAAACCTGGGGCTGGGATGTCAACAGATTTCTCTGGAAAGCTTTCCAAAGCATGGCTTTTGGATGTCAGCCTCTGAGAGCAGTCACAGGGTAGCCTTTCTCTTCACTGTGCAGCTTGCCACCACGTGTCCTGGTGCTCTCCCTGCTCTGAGTTACCAGCCAGAGCACTTGGGAAGGTGCCATGGCATTCCTGGAGGATTAATTTGGAGGCAACATGAGAAAGTATAATCCCATGTGACTTGAAAGGCACTAACAGCAGGATTTATGGTGGGGTTTCCAGCAAACCTACCACAGGAGTGTCCCATGCCTGTGCTGTAACATGCTGGTGGAGGAAAGAAGTGCAGGAAAACTAGGGCAGCTCCAGCTCTGATGTATGTTGTTCTGTATGTAAGAAATAGCATTTGTGACTTCTCCTGGAAGGTTTGCATGGGTGAAATCACATGTGTGATTAAGCTTTTGGGAAGACCTAACTTACAACAAGGTTTGTGTTACTTAGTGTGAGCTGTGGGAGTCTTGCAAGAGTCATTTCAAGAGAAGCTGCTCTAAGATATCTCCCCAGGCCAGCTCATTTCCAGGCAAAATCATTCTGAGCCAAAATGTCAAACTATTGGTCTTTCCAGATGTATTTATTGATAAACACAGGAGGTACCCTGGCTCTTACTCAGTCTCTGGAGTAGAGCATCCCATAGAGCTTCCAAAGGGAAGCCCTGGCTGTGACTTGAGGTGTGTGACTCCACTGCAGTGGGTTTCTTTTTATTACCAGGGCACTTACAAACATCAGAGCTAAAGTGGAGGATAAGAGACTGCAATGTGTAGGATAACACTGGGGTGCTTTTACCAAGGCTTAGGTTAAGTGGAAACATTGATAGCAATAGTCCTGGGGCTGGGGGCTGTAGGGTAAGATGTGAGGGGTGGCAGGTAGGGAAGTGCAGTTTGGGAGGGTGTCTGTGTTGGGACAGATTTGTCACTGTACTCTCAGGAAGTCAGAGTCACTGAATGGTGAGGGTTGCAAGGGACCTCTAGAAATCATCTAATCCAACCTCTCTGCTAAAGCAGGGTCACCCAGAGTAGGTTGCCCAGGATCACATCCAGCTGAGTTTGGAATCTCTCCAAAGGAGACTCCACAGCCTCTCTGGGCAGCCTAGGCCAGTCTCTGTCCGAGCTTGCTGTGTGATGGTGATGATGGTACAGCTGGGTGAGAGGCTGAGGAGCCTTCCCCAGTCCTCTGCTGCCAGCTGGAGTCTCCTCCCAGGTCAAACCCACTGTGTTTGTACCAATCGGCAGTGGAAAGAGCCTGGAGGGAAGCCTGGAGAGGAAAACACTGAGGAGGCTTTGTTTCTGTAGAGATTTTGAAGATGCTTATGGCAATCTGTGCTTTGAGAGCTCTGGAGCTCTAGCTCAGCAGAAGCTCTCTCTGTTTTACAGTGATCAGAATTAAGGTTCTCAAGTCAATGGCTGTTCCAGGCAGTTGCCTCTGGAAGGTACAGAAGGAGGTCAGAGAAGAGAGGGTGTGATGCTGGCTGCATCCTTTGCCTGCCACAAACAGGCATGCCTTCATGTTGGGCACTGGGTGGGTTGTTGCCATGTTCCTGGTTTGTTGTACCTCTTAGTGGGCATCTGTGTCGTGGTTTTGTCTTTGAAACAAAATTTCATAGCTTTTCTTTCAAAGGTGCTTTTGGGAGGCCAAAAACTCAGACTTGATTGCACAAACATGCTTGTGTGACATAAACATTTGTAAATGTGCTCAGGAATGTTTGTATACACAGACAGGGTTGATAACACTGCCAATTGTTCTGGAAGTCTATTTCTGGTAAATGTTTTTGTGGATGTGGCTCTTCAGTTTGGTCACTGAAGTTCAGTAGCAGTTAAAACATTCCCAAACAGGCACTGTCTCTTCCTGACACTTTGTAGAGCTTGCTGCTCCATCCATGCACATTGCAATAATTAAGTAGATTGTGTGTTGGTCTGATCGACTGTGGATGCTGCTGCAAGGCAGCCTGGTGTTCCAGCATGCAAAAGCTGAGTCTGAATTCCCTGTACTCATTCCTCACAGCCCTGTGCTTTGTATATTTGGCACAGCAAGAAATTAGTGTTTGCTGTATTACAGGAGTGCTGCATTTTTGGGTGGGGATATGTCCCAGAATAGTGAGGGTTGGAAGGAACCTCTGGAAATCACCTAGTCCAAACCCCCTGCTAAGGCAGGGTCACCCAGAGCAGGTTGCCCAGGATCTCCTCTAGGTGAGTTTGGAATCTCCCCACAGAAGGAAACTCCACAACCTCTCTGGGCAGCCTGGACCAGTGGCACCCTCACAGCAAATAAATCTTGCTTCATGTTTTGGTGGAACCTCCTGGGTTCCAGTTTGTGCCCAGTGCCCCTTGGCCTGTCCCTGGGCACCACTGACAAGAGTCTGGCCTCATCCTCTTGGCCCTGCTCTTTAGTAATTTCTCAGCATTAAACATCTCCCCTCTGGGTCTGCCCTGCAGCCCCAGAGCTCTCAGCCTTTCCTCCTCCCAGAGATGCTCCAGTGCCTTCAGCATCTTCCTAGCCTCTGCTGGACTCTCCCCAGTAGTTCCTTGTGTGTCTTCAACTGGGGAGCCCAGAACTGCACCCAGGACACCAATGATGCTGCAGTGTTGTGTTTGACAGCTATCCCTAGTGAGCAGCTTATCCTGCAAAAGGCACTGAAGGCAAACTAAAACAGGCAAAGGAGGTTATTCACTCCTTGTTTGAGGCTGTTATGGGTTAACTTCTTGCCTGAGCTCATAGACCAGTGCTATATGGAAGTTGAGCAATCTGGGATTTATTAGGAAAACTCAATCTGGGCATTAAGAGAGCTCCAACCAGTAGGAAAGCTTTTTTGGAGGTTTGAAGCAAGTTTTCTTCAGGCTAAGCACTGATTTGAAGTGGCAATGCCAGAATTTCTTGCAGGGGCCTCCAGGAAGTGAAGAATGAACTGGCTGAAACGTTTGAACCATCCCACCAGCCTAGCATCTAACTTTTGCTCTGTTGTGTCTCCCTTGCCCAGGCTGACAGAGTGCTCATTGTTCACCCAGCACTGCTTCCTTCTCTGCAGCTGCTGCCTGATCCTGATCTTGTTCCCAGTGGACAAGGAGGTTAAGCCCTCCCCAAGGACATGCAGTGCCCCAAAGGGATCAAAGGCATAAAATTGGTCAGAGATGGCTGGTGGCCAGTTGTTGGGGAACAGAAAGGGTTTCCTTTTCCCTTCCCAGAGGAGGGAGCTTTTCTATACCTTTGGGCTTCTTTTTGGAGGTAATCAAGAGTTAAAAGCAAATGGGTGTCCATGGGAAAAAAAGCCTGTGAGCTAGGAGAGATAAAGCACATGAAGCTGTGGAGCAGGCTGGTGGGAGCAGGCAGCTGGGGAGGGCTGCATGTTGCTGGGCAGTGCTGGGGTGGGTTTTGCCCAGCACAATGGGGAGAGGGGAGTGGGTGCTGGGTCCCAGTGTGGCTGGGATCTGTAGCCTCTCTAAAATGCCTTATCAGATGTTGCTGCAGGTTTGCCCTGCATTTTTACTTTTATCCTTTGGAATCTCACAGTGGAGGGAAAATGTTATCCTGCCAACCCCCTTGCTCCCCACCAAAGGGTGGTCCTTGTGTCCCTTGTGGTACCACCAGCACAATGCCACACTGTCCTCATGTTCAGTGGGGTGACACAATTGCTGCTGGCACCAGGGATCATGCTGGGTGCTCCCTGCAGGAGAATGGTGGGTTTATTTCTGTGTACCTTCAGCCTTTTGTACCAGGGCTGTCCTAAAACAACCTTACTGCCCTACCCACATGCCATACATGTTCAGGAAGGGGAAAGCATGGCAGATCTCCAAATGGACTTGGAAGATCTCTGTTTCTCCCCTTTGCTGCTGAATGGATGAGGTGGGGACATGGCTGTAGATAGTGTGAGTTCCACCATGCACTGGTGTTAATGTGACTTTCATCCTATAAACTGGTGGCTACTGTGACAGGGTTGGGCTTATCTGGTGCTTTGCTTGCATGGAGGTGATAAGACACTGGTACAGGTTGCCCAGAGAAGTGGTAGATGTCCCATCCCTGGAACTATTGTAGGTCAGGTTGTTAGGGGCTGTGAGCAACCTGATCTGGTTGGGGAAGTCCCTGCTGACTGCAAGGAGGTTTGACTAGATGACCTTGAAAGGTCTCTACCAAACCAAACCAGTCTGTAATTCTATGACAGATTGGAGATCCTCAGCAGTGTTGGTGTGGGAGCTGCAGTCCTCCCTGCAAAAGGAGATGCATTCAGCAAAGGACTTCATGCAGTATTTGCAGCACCTCCAGACATGGGTACAGCTGCATAAGCCCTGGTCCCTGACAGTTGCAGTAGGGTATTCTTGTGGGCAGAGTGTTGGGGAGGGGCTGTGGCAGCAGCAGGGCAGGAGGTGGATGCAGAGCCACATATGAACATCTTGTCCTTTGCATCCTGCTTCATCTGTTGCTTTGCAGTGCTGGCCATAGCGTCTCCAAGGGAAAAAAATGTCCAGAAATTCCACAGCCCCTTCAATATCCTTTCTGTTTTCCAGCAAGACAAAAAAGGCCTCTTTGTGTGAGGGCTGAAAGAAATAGCCCAGTCCCACAACCTCCCTGAAATCTTAATGTCAACTATTTGCCTCCTTGTGTTTTCACATAAACAAGCACTTTCTCCTGAATATCTGTTCCCTGGCTGCTCCCTCAGCTTGGTATTCCCCCTACTTGGAGGTGCTGGTGGGAAGGACAACCCATCCCCCTCAGCCATATCCCAGCCAGGTTTGTGTGCATGGAAAGGTGCAGGAATAGCCAGGAGGATCTCACACAATCCCAGCATGATGGACTTTGGAAGGGATCTTGGGGATCATTGAGTCCAACCCCACTGCTAAAGCAGGGTGACCCAGAGCAGGTTGTCCAGGATCATCTCCCCCAGATGGGTTTGGAATCTCACCAGAGAGGGAGACTCCACAGCCTCTCTGGGCAGCCAGGGCTCTGGCACCCTCACGTTAAGCAAGTTAACAATTAAACAGCACTCCCAGGTCCTTCTCCTTGAAACTGCTTTCCAGCAGGTCATCCCCTAAGCTGTCCTGGTCCCTGGGGTTATTCTTCCTCTACACTTGTCCTTGTTGAACTTCAGGTGGTTCCTCTCTGTCCACCTTGCAGGCCAGAGTAGCAAGGAAGATGTCAAAAGCTGCAGTTCAGAAATAACTGGACAGTTTGAGCTGCTTTTAAGTCAAGAGGCAGCTGCTTGCCTGAGAGCAGGGGATGAGCTCTTGCCTACAGATCTGAGCACATCCAGGGGGAGGCTGGTGAATGTTTACAGCAGCCTGGCCGTACCTTGTTCTGCTCTTGCCAGGGGTCAGATGTTCCCCTGATCTAAGTGACCATCAGTTTAACAGCACTACACAGATAGCAGCAGCTGAGAAACCACCTCTTCTATTTTAGTTACTGCTTGCATACATGCACTGAAGAATCTTGAGTATAACTCTGAAGACTTCTAGCCTGGAGTCCACCTTCTCTTTTCTTCTATCATGTTCCCTTCCTCTTTGTAAGAAGAAAAATGAGAAGGGAAGAAAAGGAGTATAATGTTCTGTCTGCAGAGTAAAAATTAAACTAAAGGGTGAGTGCCAGGAGCATTCCTGTGGTTGTTGTCCATGCAGCTGTGCTGTGCTGCACACGTGTGCTGCTGTGGCTCCATGTTCCTGTTCTTGGCCCCATAACCTGATCTATCTCTGGGTGCATTGTAAAATAAAACATGTTCCCTGGACCTTGGGGATGTGGTGCCTGCAAACTGCTGCTGTGGTGGGAATCCTGATTTCTGTTCCTCTTGTGTCCTGCTATCAGTTTTCCAAATGTGGAGATGTTGGGGGTGGAAGCTGGTGCTGCTAACTGAATGTGAATCCTGGGGTTAGGGATATGCTTGGTAAGGCAGCTCTGGAGAGAGGTGAAGGGATATGATCCACAAGGGTTCATGCCTTCCTTCCTCGCCTCAGCATCTGTTCAGAAGTATTTGGGGTCATGTAATGGTACCTCCTGGCATGGGGCAGGATCTTGGCTAATTGCTTTTGAGCCATTGTAGTTTATCCCCAGGTTCAGTTTCCAGTGGATCCAAAGCCCATTGAAGGCACCTGTCAATTCCACTTGATCTTTGATCAAGCCTATCCTGGAATAAACAGAAATCAAACACTTGTCAAGCTATTTATTTCTTCTATTGACTTTTTGCCTTAGCACCCAGGCAGGGTTTCTCCCCTTCCCTGGGATCTGTCATGGGGATCCTGAGTTCCTGAATCTTCCTTTCTACCTCTTCTGTTGATGTCTTCCTCTTCCAGCCCTTTTAAGAGCCTGTGATCATCTCTTTCCATCTTCATTGCACAGCTTCCCTATTCACATGTATGGGGAGGAGTTTGAGTTGGAAGCAGTTCATGGAGAACTTCAAACAGTCAAATCAGATGAATGAATAAAGGGAAGTTTTGTTGCTCTTATCCTTTCATCAGTTTTATTTTGTTCCCAGCAGTTCATTTTGCAATTACTGTTCCATCTGGCTTTTTGCTGAGGGTCAAATTAAAATCCTGCTGGAGATGAGAGCAAACTGCTGTTGAGCTGTGTTGGACTAGTAAGGTCTGAAGTTGACTTCTGGCAGAGTAACACTCATTTCTCTTCATGCTGCTTAAAATGAGGGGCTGGAAAATCTTTGGGCAGAAACCTTGGCAGGAAATTCCTGTCCTGAGGATCCCCCAGCAATGCAGTCTGAGCCAAGATTGGGCAGAAGGGCAGCTAGGCTGATGAGGGGTCTGGAGATCAGGCCTTATGAGAAGAGGCTCAGGGAGCTGGGGCTGTTTAGCCTGGAGAAGAGGAGGCTCAGGGGAGACCTTATTGTTCTCTTCAGCTACCTGAAAGGAGGCTGTAGAGAGGCAGGTGTTGGCCTCTTCTCCCTTGTGACTAGCAATAGGACTAGAGGGAATGGGCTCAAGTTGTGCTAGGGCAGGGTTAGATTAGATATTGGGGAAAATTTCTTCACTGAAAGAGTGGTGAGCTATTGGTCCAGGCTGCCCAGGAAAGTGGTGGAGTCACCATCCCTGGAGGTGTTCAGAAAGATGGGGAGATGTGGCACTTTGGGAAATGGTTTAGGGATAGCAGAAGTGTAGGGCTATTAGTTGGAGTGATGATCTTGAAGGTCCTTTCCAACCATGATGATTCTAATTCTATATCCTAATGCTGTATTTTACATTGGTTTTTGTCATTTCTTGGAGGAAAGGATGTGATCCCACCCCAGGACATGGGGAAGAGGGAGGGACATTGACTGCTAGTGTCTTCTCAGCAGTTTTCAGTGCTATACTTCCATTTGGTTGTAGAAAAATAGATCTTCCAGTTCAAATGAGAAATCTCATGTCAGTGGAGGATGACATGATCTCCATCCCAAGCCCACAGCTGACAAGATCTTTTCCCCACTGTCTTGGGTGCCCTGTGGACTGGCCTTGTGCTGCAGGAGCACATGTGCCTGCAAGCTGCTCAGAAGGGACAAGCTGCACAGGTTCCCATGTCCAGAGTGAACCAAGACTTTTATGTTCCCCACCCAAGCCTTTGGAGATCTTGGCTCCAGCCAGGAATATGGGAACCACGTGGCCAAAGCCAAATGAATGGGAACCAGAGGATGGGGCCCAGAGTTTGTCAGCAGGGGCTGGCTTAAAACCAAATGAAAGAATAGAGGAAAAAATAGTTCTAATTATTGTGAACTTCTGAAATCACAAAATAAAAGTTTCTTATTTCACAGAGTTCCCTTCGCAGCATGTAACTGCATTTCCCCCCATTTGCTTTTACTGCTTGCTCTGGGCACTGTCAGAACAACCTGATTTATGAGTGGCAGCTCTGGCTGTTTTTCAGGCCAGTCTCTCTAAATATAAGAGTGTGAAAACTGTCCTGCTGCCAGCAGCTCTTAGAATTAAAACCCACATGAGCTGTAGCATGAAGCAGTGCTGGGTGCTTTATGGCTTCAATGTCTTTCATATAAAGTAACCTCCTTCCTTTCTCTGGGGAAAATTTTTCCTTTTATTACCCAGAATATCTCAATCTGTAGCTGGAGAAAACAAAACAAGGAGTGGCTGTTACCTTACTGTGTCTCTGCCACCAGCTCCCTTCTGTACTGTCAGTAGAGAGTTGGAGATCATGAGGGAGATGGTTATTGACCAAGAATTTTAGCAGCAGAGCTTTGTTGAATGTTTGCTTCCCATCCTGAAGAAGTAAAGAAAATGAGCAGAATGAAGCATAACATAATGGCAGGTATACAGCAGAGCCTGCTCATTTTAAGCAAATTGGTGATAATGTCTGAAAATTGGAGACAGCCTGAACAAAACTTAGCCTGTGCTTTACTCTTCTGCCTAATGAAGAAAAGCTGTGGTCACTTTATGACCTTACTTCTGGGTGTCTGTTCACAAACACCATCTCCCTTTTTTTGCCTATGGAAGCACCTGGCTTTGGTGCTGCTCTTTGGGATGCACTTAGAAATATTGACCTTTGTCTGCCAGGTTGGGTGGGCAATGCTGGAGAGTTGCCTTTTGCTCTGGAGAGTCAGGGCAGTCTCCTGAATTACTCTGTTTCAATACCATTCCATTGATCACAGTAAAAAATATAATTAAATTTGATCAATGGTGCTTTTGTGGATGGGGTTTTCAAAAGCACTCACTGCCCCTGAAACCAAGAGGGAGCTTTTGGGTTGGATGAGTTTTATTTCAGGAGGAAAAAGCAGGGTAACACAGGGTGTTTTTACAGTCCCATTCTAGATATTACATCCTTCAAGGCTCTCCTTGGAAAGATTCCAGGGGGGGAGATTTTTGTTGGTGATATTCCAGGGCTGGCACTTTCAGGAAAGGCACATAAAATTACCACTGAAAAACTGGATTTTGCAGAAAGGTCTGTGTGCTGCTGGGGCCCTGATGCCCTTGGTCTCATAAATGGTTGTGCCTAGCCATTGTCTGATCTTGATGCTTCAGGCAGGTTCTGTCTTTATATCTGGCATTGGCTATTTAAACCAGGGAAAGGAAATGGTGAATTTGGGCATGTTCTGGGTCTGAGACCCAACAAAAGCATAGGATGGGGTGTGGATGGAGAGTCTCACACACACCTCTTCTCACTGTGCTCCTGCTGCCAAGGATGGACAGCAAAAGCAGATGGTGAAAGACTTGAGGTGGAAGCAGATGAGATGGAAGGGTAATGTGTGGCTTTAGAAGGGAAGTCCTGGCACTCAGGGCTACAAGGAGCAGCCAGGCTGGTGAATGTGTTTGCAGGAGGAGCCATGTTTCCCGGTGGTTAGGCTGCAGGTGGCCAGGCAGCTGGGCTGATGGCCTGTGACAAGGGGCTGAGAAGATGTGTGCCTTGTCTTGGCTGCATTGGCTGGTGCATGACAGGCCAGAGCTGATGCTGAGCTGGCCTCTGTTATCCAGGCACACTGTGTTAGCTCAGGTTTGTCACTGGAAACCAGAGTCTGGAGGGAATGTGCCAGTCCTGCCATGATGTTCCCCAGTGAGTACTGGTGAGAGTCCGAGCTGGCACTGGGATGGGAGAGGAGTGTGTTGGAGTGCTTCCCACTGGAGCAATTTGTGAGCAGATATTTCGGTGAGGGCAGCTTCAGATAAACTCCAAGCAGGGTTTGCAGAGGCAATGGGAGGCAATAATCCTATCACTGCAGTGAGGGTGAGGTTGACCCAATTCTGCTCCAGAAGGCCTGACAGTCCTGGAGACAGGTCTCACTAGCAGGTACTTATGAAGCAAAGGAGCTGATATGCTTAGAGGATTCCCAGGGATGTTGTGGAGCACTTCCCCCCTGGGCTCTGAAAGCACTTCCAGGCCAGAAGCCAAGCACAAGCTGTAAATAACAGAAGGTGAGTGATGATCCCATCTCATTTTGCTCTGAGCTGTTGTCAGGGCTGGGCTTTCCCTTGGAATCTTCTCTGCAGTGTTTTGCTTTTCCACTTGCAGCTTCCACTGCTGTTGTGGCATCTGGCTGTGTCCTGTCACACTGTTGGTGTGAAGGGGTCATTTCTCTGGTGGCCTCCAGAGATGTAATGCAGGAAAAGCTGATGCATCCAGACTATGCGGTCAGGGTGGTTTGTGTCTTCTCTCCCTGGGAGTTCTCTAGTCCTTGTTGGTTTGGGAAGAGCTAGAGATAAGGTCAAAGGAGAAATGTTTGAGATTTGCATCAGCCTCTGTCTCAGCATTTCAACAAGGGCAACTTGGAAGGCAGACCTTGTGGTTGTATCTGAGGTTCTTTGGACCCAAGCACCCACAACTACACAGGAAAATTCACCTGATGAGTATCCAAACTTCATCCTATCACAAGTGTTCTCATGTCATCAAACATTCAAACTAGAGTTGCATCCATCACACTTTTTTTCCCCTCTCTATTTAGGAAATCCTAAACACCTTTTATTGCCCTATGAGATGATGCTGTAGCAATTAAACAACACAATTTGAGCTGGGAACATCTGGCTTGGTCCAGCAAAGGTAAATGTTCCAACAAAAACATCAGGCATGCAAGCAGGAGGTGTGGGCTGCAGCCACATCTCAGCACCATAACCCTTGTCCTTCCCTCTCCCACCACCTCGTTGTGCTCACTCCTTGCCTTTCCATTGCATTGATTGGTTGGGCTAGGGACTGTGTTTGGGCTGGATCTCTTGTTTCTCTGCAAGACTTGCAGGAACAGCTCTGATCTGCTTCAGTGTGGTCCTCACCCACGTTAGGCTTGCATTTGCTTCGTTAGGAGCTGGTGTTGCTGTTTTGGCCGTGGCCCTTGCAGTGACTCCCACAAACCTTTGGTACCCATCTTGCAGCTGTTTGGGTCTGGCTAGGAGCAGGTGGAGAGGTTTTGCTGTGCCTCTGGGGCTCCCCACGTTCTTTCCATGGTGCTTTGTTAGTGATGAGTTAAATGTGCAGCTCAGCCCCGTGCCATGGCTGTGTGCCCAGGTTCCACTCGCTGTGTTCAGTCATTTCACAAAGACCCGAGCTACAACCTATAAGAGTGGGGGGAAAGGGCTCCAGATCAGCTCTTTTTGTGCTTTGCTGGTGTTGTTTGATGCCTGGTCCTGCTGTTTTATCCCATGATTTAGCTCACATGGACGCATGCTCACCATCGTGCCAATGGGTCCTCTCTAGTCGCTGCTCAGAGCAGCTCTCATCAGGAGGCTTCCTTATGGTGGGGCTGGGGATGCCTTGCTGTCTGTCCCAGGGCTTTGAAGGCTGGGTTGAGCCAGAGCTTCCTAGCCATCAGAAGCCTTTGGAAAATAGTTGGCTTGTCCTTTAAACAGTTGGGGTTTTTACCATCCTGTAGTGATTTTTTTTTTTACCCTGATGAGCTGAATTGTAAACCCGTTCTGTTGAAAGGGTTAAAATCTCCAAAGAGTGAGTCAGAACAGGCATTTGAAGAGGTGCGGACGATCTCAGCTTGTCAAAACAAACATTTCCTTTAAGCACAGAGTGTGCCACTGTCTGAAAGCTCATCATTTAAAACAAGGGGGGTTTTGCTTTGGCTGTTGTGTGTGCCTCACATAGGTACAGACCAGCAGGACTCTACAGCAGTGCAATTGCAGAGAAACTTCTTTGGTATGGAAACTTTGTTTTTTCTGAGAACACATCAGCCTGTTTCTATTTATAAAAGTGGGGAAGAGCCTGGGCTGCCTGTTGGCCGATCGTCCCCGTACACCGCCGCTCCACTGCTGGGCCATCGGCTGGTGCTGCACGGCTTGTCCCGGTTGGGTCTCCTGATGCGTCTCTCGCTGGAGGGTATCTCTAGAGGGCATGGTTCGCTCAGGGGAAGGGAGCAAAGCCCCAGCACACGCCCTTGAGAGGCAATGAAAGATGGTTCTTGTCAGCAGGCGTTCGCGTGAGTGCTGGGCTGTGGCTGGGAGCGTGGAGGGGCCGGGCAGGGGAAAGGCAGAGCTCGGCACCAGCTGCGTCCCCGCAGCGCCAGCAGGAGCACAGCTTACGTAAAAGCAAATTCCTGATGCTTTGCACACCCAGAGCCTGTCTGGCACCGGCCATGGCAGGGACAGAGGCTGGAGGAGCAGCAGCGTCTGTGGTGCGTGTCCTCTGGGTTGTGAGTCTGCAGGATGTGGGTTGGTGCAGGAGCCACTGAAAATATATTTTTCTTCCCTCTTTTTGTCCCTACAACTGTTGCAAATGATAATCTGGAGCAGCGTGTTTCTTTAAGTGCTCTCATTTTTCCAAAACTCTAACTTGGAGTTCCAAGATTTTTGAGTTTAATTTCCACCAGGAGCTTGTGGGTGGGACCTTGGGAGAAACGCTCATAGCATCCTCATCTCTGAACATCTGAAGCTGACACACTGTTCTGATGAGGACCTTGGTATCACAGCTGGATGTTAGAGCTCTGACATACCTCAGAGTGTTTTTATTCTGGGTGTTTCCCTGATGTGCAGAGCTTGGTTACAAAGGACTGGAGATCATTCAGTCCAACCCCACTGCTAAAGCAGGATCACCCAGAGCATGTTGCCCAGGATCGCATCCAGGTGGGCTTGGAATCTCTTCAGAGGAGACTCCACAACCTCTCTGGGCAGCCTGGACTCTTGTTCTGGCACCTTCACAGCAAAGATGTGGATGGAAGTTCCCGGGCTCCAGTTTGTGCCCATTACTCCTCGTCCTGTCACTGGGCAGTGCTGAGAAGAGTCTGGCCCCACCTACAGCTGATTGCTTTGGGCACAGGGAGGTGTGTGTGATGTGGGCTGGTTTGTGAATTCCACCTGAAGCAGATTGCCTCCTTCCTCCTCTGTGCTCCTGGCTTGCTCCAGCTTGGGGAGGGGTAACCAAGGGTTGCTGTGCCCTCCAGGGACATCTGGTGAACAGGGCTATGGAGGTGACAAGTATTTATTGGCCTCTGCTTCATGTTTGAAATGGTTCATAAAGCATCTAAGGGAGAAGATTTAGCATCATTTTGTGGATCTAGTTTTCCATATCTGTAAACCAAATAGCCCTTGCTCTATAGTAGGACCACGTTCTGCCTTTGCTGCCCTCCACAGCAGCTGCTCCTTCTGCTGTGTCTGCCTTGCATGAGGGGCTCAAAATCTAAGTATGGATATCTCAAACAAAAGGGCGTTTGCAGGATGATTGTTCCACCTCTGTTCTTCCTCCCCTTCTTGCCTGCAGGCTGCTCTTCAGAGTTTGCTACAAGCTGGTTTTGTGAAAAGCCTTGTATCTAAAAATACCAATACCAATGATCTTATTTTCCAAGATCTCTTTGAATACATCTTCCTTTTCTGCACAGTTTTTTCTTGGGTTTTCTGCTTTGAAGTTTCCCTTGGACAGACATCTTCCCAAATAGGCTCAGACTAATCCCTCCAGCCGTTTCTACCAACCTTGTGACTTTGTGTTTGAAGTGCAAGACTCGAGTGATTAAGGGGTTTAGGGCAGAAAGCTTAGACTGGGAAGATCTTCAGTGTGGTCTTGACCTGCTCTATGCTAACTTGGCCATTGATCAGTATTGCAGAAATGAGAACTGCTGATTTTTTCCCCCTTTTGTTTTCCTTTCCCACTGTTTCTCGGTGTAATACTGACGTTTTGCAGGTCCTCCTTGGTCAGTGCAACCACAGTCTGTGCCCATATATAAAGGTAAAGGCACAAAGGCCAGGAATGATGGACATCATCTGTATTTATTGCATGAGTTACTTGGATCTTGAGGTAGAGTAGTTACCTGGTAAGGTACTGCTGTCCCTTACTGTTGTCTCCTCCTCCATGGCCACAGTAAAGACATCACTGATCCCACCCATGGTATTTGGCTCCAATGAGCATCCCTGGTGTCTCCAAAGGCACCTTTCTTTTTAACCCTTCCTGGGGGGGGAAGAAGACAGGAAGTAACTGACTGTGCTCTAATGGTGCCTGTTTCTTGGCTTACAGACTGTGTGCTGCCCTCTGCCAACTTAGGTCTGCCTCATCACCTCATCCAGTGCCACCAGCCACAGACTGCCTACACCACTTACACAGCCCCCGTGGTACAAATGCTGGTTGAGCAGGATGACTGGAGGAAAGCTGCATTCAGACGCCCAGCAGAGACAGAGCCAAAGAGAGAGCCTCAAGAAGCTGGGTTTGAGGAGGAAACCCAAGTGCTGTCAGAGCAGAGCAGCAGCATCCCCAGCCCCTCTGTAGGAATGCCCACAGCTGAGAGAAGTTTGCCTTCACCAAGAGTTTGCAATAGAGTTATTTTTGCAAGAAGACATCCCTCATGTGTGCTACCATTTAGCTCCCTGGCACATTCCAGCAAGAAGAAATGATCTATCTGCAGCTAGAAACAAGGAAAAAGGCAAGATGCTCTCCAGGGTTTGCCAGAGTGCATTAAACTGCACATGCAAATAGCACTTAACTTTCTGACTCTCTTCCTAAAAGCCCCATTTGAATGAAAGCAGACCAGCACAGAAGGTGGTGGTATGGCATTTTGTGCTTGGCTGCTCTTAGGTGTGGAGAAAACCACAACCTCCTCCCAGTGAGCTTGCTTCACATGCATCACTAGCCAGTTGCTGCTTTGCTTCTTGGAAGTGCCCCACAAAGGGTGCTGTGCAGGGGAATGGTATGGAGATGCAGATGCCTGCATGCCCACACAGCCCAGCACTCACACAGGACCCAGTTCTCTGTTCTTCTGTCTCTTGTGACCTTGCTGGCATGGGACCTGAGTGCCAGCAGCCATGGTGGAGATTTGGCTGAGGGTAGTGGCCTCTGGGGACCCTCTGCATCTGCATACACCAGAGATGTTGGGTGACTGGAAAAAAGTGCACTGGGAATCAGTGTCTCCTCTCCTTGAAGTTGTATAGAATCATACAAATGTTTTGGTTGGAAGAGGCTTTTAAGATCATTAAGTCCAACAATTAACCCATCACTGCTTGGTCACCACTAAACCATGTCCCTCTGTACCACAACTTTTCAACCCCTCCAGGAATGGTGACTCCACTTCTCTGGGCAACCTGTGCAAGGACTTGACAACACTTTCAGGGAAGACATTTTTCCTAACGTCCAATCTAAACCTCCCCTGGCACAACTTGAGGCCATTTCCTTTTTTTCCTATCATGTATGTTGCTAAAGGAGCAGGGACTGGGTGGGAGAGGAGTTTACAGTGAGCATTTCCTTGTGCTTTGATCCCTTTTCCCCTGACATGCCTGTCCTTAGGGTGTGAGGTCTGTTCAAGTTGCATTTAAATGGACTTTACATATGGAGATATCTATGCATGTGACATTTCCATGCACACAAGTCAAAAGGAAAGCAGTGCAGCACTGGAGATGCTTCAGTCAGCTAGCAGAGGAGCTGATCTCTGTTTACAGGGGATAGGCTAAGATAAAAATTGCTAGTGGAAGTGATTTTTTTCCAAGTCCTTTGCCTTATCTGATACTAGAAAGCATTTATGTAGGGTCTCCAGCTGCTGGTGGAAGCCAGCTCAGACCCTAGGTGCTGAGGGATACTGCCAGAGTTTTTAAAACCATTTTCAAAGGCTTCACAGCATTATTCTTTGTCTGACAGAGGTAGAATCCAGTTTTCTAGTATCATCTCTGTGGCCACCTTCCTCCATGAAGACCTTGCATCTTGTGCAAAGGAGCCTGCAGGCACCTCTGACTGTGTCTCCATCTCCTCTACAGAAGGTGCATCCTGTGCATGGAGTGAGACAGGGTGCAAATTGGGCACAATCCTGAGTAACTGCTCATTTAAAGGCTATTCCAGCCTGTGTGCTTGAGCAGTGGCTTCTCCTCTAGCAGGAGCACTGTTGTGGAGAGCATGTAAGAGTGAGCAGGAGGCTCTGGAGAGGTGGGTGCCCAGTTGAGCTCTGTGTGCCTGTGTCCCTGGAGTGCTGTCCTGCTGGTAGGGCTCTGCTAGGGATGTGACATTGCATTTCTCTGGAGTTCCTGACTCTGGCAAATGTGTTTGGGAATGTTTGTCATGAAGACAGCAAATAACACTCCTTCCTGCAGGAGGGATTTCAGATTGCACTTCTCCATGGGCTGAGCTGGTGTCAGATCTTTGCAACATTTCATATATGAAACAAGGTCTTTCCCTTGTGATGGTGGAAAAAAGCCCACAAAAATTGACAAATCTTTTTTCCATCAAAATTAAATGTGCTTAAAGGAAGCTATTTTCCCTGGAAAACTTTGTTAGATAAGTTGTTTAGGACTTCAATTAGGAGTATTTGCTGCTGCATCTAGTGTGCTGCTCCCAACTGCTGCTGTCAGCTCATGTGATTTTGGCTGAGATGGGACCAGTGCCACTTGTCAGCAGAATGCTTTGGGAAACATCATTGGGCCTCTGTGGAGGGGGGAAAAAAAAAGAAAAGAAAGAATTATAAAATGCAACAGCAAAAAAAAAAGAGAGAAATTACCACTTTCTATGGATGTATAAATAAATGTGTTCCCTGCACTATTTTGAGCCCTGGGGAGCTCACGCCCCTCGTGCCTGCGCACACAAGGGACGTCACGAGCCTTGTGTTCAGCAGTGTCCTCCTGCCAACCCCCAGCTTTGGTCACAAGCCACAGAACTGGGAAGAAATAAATAAACCTTCATTTCCAGCTCTTTCCTTTAACAGTGCTGTTTGTTGTGAGGGGTCCTGGAAAAGGGATGTGGTGATGTCATGTCCTTACCTCCTCGGTGATGCAATGACTGTGGCAATAGTTGGGAGATCAGCTGGGGCTGTGTCTTTCCTGATGGGGGCTGTGGGCTTTGTCCCCTTGCACTCCCTTGGCACCCAGCCTCTGGGCATGGAGCACCATCTGTAAGGAGAGTTGATGGCTTCTATTCAATGTATGCAGTTGTATGTAGTTGACACTAAGATGGTTTTGCATGGGTGTACTGAAGTAAAAGACTTGTAAAGTATGAACCACTGTCCAAGTTTCTTGGAGTTAACTGGTTTGCTCTGCAATTGCATATTCCCAGTGGAGGGAGGGTGAGGCACTGGCTTCTGTGTGTGTTTGCCATAGACCAGCCTTGCCTGTGCAGAGGATGCTAAATCATTGAATCACAAATTGGTTTGGGTTGGTAAGCACTAGTCCAACCTCCTTGCAGTGAACAGCGACATCTCCAACTAGATCAGGTTGATCAGAGCCCCAGACAACCTGACCTGGAATGGTTCCAGGGATGGGACCTCTCCCACCTCTCTGGGCAACCTGAAGTGGGTGTGAATTGTACATTCTTGAGCAACTCAGGTGTGGTGAGAGGGAAAACATCCACCTTTCTTTTTCTGGCCTCACAGAGGCTTTATCAGGACTGGGATCTTGCTCAGACCTCTGTGTTAAATGTTATTTGCTATTACACCTCCTCCCTCAGGGAACGGCCTTCTCATTCTGCAGGTGAAACACTGGAGTCATTTATAGGCAGCTCTGTGGTGACAAATGGTGTAGAAAAAGGTTGAAATCATTCCTGGAGAACCAGAAATGGTAGCTAAGGTAACTGAGAAAACATTTTTTGTTTTTCTTTTGCATGTGCAAGCATTTGTGTGTGTTCCTGAATGCCTTGAGTTCACTGCAGGAAGGTGTCCCAGGGCATCCCTGCCACCAGTGTCATTGCAGGTGGAGAACCCTGTCCTGTGGGCAGGTCAAAGACTGGTGAAGGCATTGTGGGCTGCTCTTCATTCCTGTTTTCCTCACTGGACACATTAGTTGTTTTTTTGTCTCAGTTTCTCAGTAGCAGGGGCAGAAATATGTAGTTGCATTGGATCGTTGGAGTGGGTCCAGAGGAGGTCATGAAGATGGTGCAAGGCTGAAACCCTTCTGCTGTGAGGGCAGGCTGAGAGAGTTGGGGTTGTTCAGCCTGGAGAAGAGAAGGCTCCAGGGAAACCTTACTGCAGCCTTTCAGGACTTAAAGGGGATTTGTAAGAAAGATGAGGACAGACTTTTTAAGCAAAACCTGTTGTGACAGGAGAAGTGGTGATGGTTTTAAATTAAGATAGGGAGATTTGGACTAGATAAGAGAATGAAGTTTGTTACACTGAAGGTGGTGAGACCCTGGCCCAGGTTGCCCAGAGAGGTGGGAGATGTCCTATCCCTGGAACCATTCCAGGTCAGGTTGTTTGGGACTCTGAGCAACCTGATGTAGTTGGGGATGTCCCTGCTGACTGCAGGGGGGTTGGACTAGATGGCATTTAAATATCCCTTCCAACCCAAACCACCCTGTGATTCGATACTGTGCCCATGCACTGTGGTTCAGGCATGCTGTAGCTGCCTTGAGCATGTTCTGGCAGTACAGCTTTCTGCAGCAAAATGGGCAGAGGTGTAAAAGTTTCAAGGAACTGAATGATTAAAAAGTTGGAAACACATCATGTCTTTAGCAATGGTTGAATTCCTGCTTCTCTGTAATAAATTAGAATAGAATGGAAACAGGCAAAACCCAGTGTTGTAAAAACTCCTTGTAGGAAAAAAAAAAGGAAAACAAAACCCACAATCCCAAATGTGCTGGCTTGAATAATTCTTAAAATGAGTTTTTCAGTAACTTCATTGTATGGGAAATTTTAACTTTTCTGTTGTCACTGAAGATAAAAGTGACCCCTCCAGAGCTGCAAATTCACAGAATGGTCATTCTGGGTTTCAGCTTGTACTGCCCATTAGCATTAATAAAATACTTTCATTTCCTTGGTCCATAGCCTGGTATTGGAGAGCTGGGTGGGAAAAAGTTTGCTGTGTGGTGCTGGTGCATGAGTCCCTGACCACTTACAGGGGGCTATGGCAGAGCAACAGCATAACATTACATGTGGTACAGGGGAACATCAGGGATCTATGGATGGGAGGAGATGTAGAGTGTCTTTTGGGGGTGGAGTGGAATCGACCCCCCTGCATCTGTCAACAGAGGTAGCAGCACCTACTTTGTTATTGTGATATATAACTGGGGCCCAGAGCTAATTGCAGCTCTAAATGACTTTTATTATGCTGTGGTTGCTCCTTGCCTGCTGTATTGAAGCCAGATGCTCTGGTTATTAAAGAGATATAAGCCAGGTGCTGCCTGCCTTCTTTAAGCAAAATAGGAGTTGATTTCCTGCAGGAATGAGTGTGGTCATATATATGCCAGCAGCCAGGAGTGGAGTGAGAAGGCTGGAGAGAATGGTGGCCATTGTGACTTGGGGACCCCTGGTGAGGCTTTTAGTATTGCTTTGGGACCTGGCTGATGAATTGTCTGGATGCAAAGCTGCTGAGGTTTTCTGAGTGGTTACTGTGCTCCAGAGCTGTTCCTGAGTATGTCAGCAGTGTGTTGATGTATGTTTAGACAAGTGTCTCTGGATGAGACCCCAGTCCTGCTGAAAGCCATGTGTATCTGACAGAGTGGCACAAAGGTGATGAACCTCAGCAGCATGTGATCCTGATTCTGGGGGGATGCTGTGGTTTAGTCCCTAAATAAGGTCCATGAGGTGTCTCTGTGCCTCTAGTCCAGTATTTTAACTGCACAAGTGGAGCATTTTGTTGGAGGAATTGTCACTGAGAATCTCTCATCTCAGAGTGCTTTAACATGATTATAAGCACAGCAGGTAGAAATTAGAGCTGGCTGTGAACAGAGCTAAGAGTCACTCAGCTAATAGCCAGGTGCTTCCAAAACAGCATTTCCCAACAATTTTGTGTCTGCATTCACTACCTGACTCATCCATCATCACACAGCCACCTCTGCCAGCAGCAGCTCCAGGAAGGAAAGCACTTGCTCTTGAGCACCTGAGCATCCTCTGCAAGGGCTGGTGTTTGAGCCCTGGAGGAACTGAGCTGCTGCCATCAACAGTTAGAGGCTTCTGGGTCATGCCAACACTGCCAGCACTGCTCAAACTTTCCTCTCCATGCTGCAAGGGCAGAGTTGAGCTGCTGGGGACACCAAGGTGATGGAGTTACCAGTGTCTGCTGCCCTCTGATCATCTGCAGCTCTTCACAAAGCCTGTGACAAGTACCATGAGGTCACAGCCTGCCAAAAACTGCCTTGGTCTCACCAACACATGGATTTGGGCTGGGTTCTGGGGGGTTATGTGAAATGGTGGAGGAGATTGAGGAGAACTACTTGCTGTTTGGCTGGTGAGGCTGAACCTGGATTGAACCTTGGAAGCCTCTTACAGTAAGGTTGGACCTCAGGTGAGCAAAGCTGAGAGAGCCTGGCCTCAGGCTTTGCTGAGTCATTTTTACTGGAATCAGAGCAGTGGAAAAACAGCCATTTCCATGCAAGAATTCCCCCTCCCCAAGTGCTGCTCTGTCTGCCCAGCTACAAAGATGCTATTTTTTTTTCTTCTCCCCAGCACTTAGGCTGAGTGCAGTTGTGCTGCTCCAGGTCTCAGGAATGACTCTGTCTCAGTAGGAGCTTGGTATGATGTCAATGCTTCGAGTGGGTGAAGCAGAGGAGGCAAAAATAGACATTTAGACATTTTTCCAGTTATGCCTTCTCAAAAAGGAATATTTATAGCTCAGTGCATGGACACAAGCTCTCTTTGTGAATCCACTACCAATTGCAACACAGCACATTACCCCCATGGACCTTTGTGCTCTCAGCTTTGGGGCTGGTTTAGGCAGCTTTGACCTTCTCGCAGAGGGAGCCTCTGTATCCCCATACTGCATCACATTGCTGCAAGTGTTTGCCAGTCCAGGCATGAAGCACCCACAAAGATCTGGGGGTGCTCAGGGGCTGGATCCCTTACAGCAGGTTGAGGATGCAGCACACCAGAATTTGAGCCTCAGTTTTGTGATTAACTCTGAAGTATAATGAGGATTGTGATCAGGGTGGTTTTATCAGGTCACTCATTGAGAACTCACCTGCAGTGCTGTCTCCAGCTCTGGAGTCCTCAGCACAAAAAAGACATGGACTTGTTGGAGCTGGTCCAGGGGAGGCCACAAAAATGATCTGAGGGCTGGAACCCTCTGCTGTGAGAACAGGTTGAGAGAGCTGGGGTTGTTCAGCCTGGAGAAGGCTCTGGTGAGACATTATTGCAGCCTTTCAGTAGTTCAAGGGGCCTAGAAGAAAGATGAGGACAGGCTTTTTAGCAGGGCCTGTTGGGACAGGACAAGGGGTGATGGTTTGAAACTAAAAGAGGGAGATTTATACTAGATAAAAAGAAGAAATCTGTTATGCTGAAGGTGGTGAAACACTGTCCCAGATTGCCCAGAGAGGTGGGAGATGTCTCATCCCTGGAACCATTCCAGGTCAGGTTGTTTGGGGCTCTGAGCAACCTACTCTAGTTGGGGATGTCCCTGCTGACTGCAGGGGGATTGGACTAGATGACCCTAAGAGGTCCCTTCCAACCAAAACTATCTTATCATTCTTATTGTGGAAGGTCCAAATCACTTAACTTTACCTCCATTTCCTCACCTGTGGATTTGGATAGATGGGTTCTGCCACACAATTTGAAGTGCTTTGAGACTTTTTCAGAGTGTTGTCTCACAGCAGTGCTACCTGAATCACCTCTCACCGTCTGACCTTGTTTGCAAGCAGTTTTGGGTCTGTTAACAGCACATGTTCTTAAAGCTTTCTGCCTACACTTTTCTGCAGTCTTTCAGCAGGAATGGGAGGTCAGCTGTGGGTGGCAGGTGAGGTTTTCAAGGGGCAGCCCTGGCTCTTCAAAAAATGTGTTTTTCAGGAAGACTGCCTCCTGCTGCTACGCAGCAATAGGCACTGGTTACCTCTGGCAACATCCTTCATTGCACTGTGCCATCTGAACTGCAGAGAGATGGTGCCCTGAAAGGCTCACCAGTGTAGCTGGGGTATATGTGTTTGTATTTATAAGATACTTTGAAGAGCAGCTTTTAGGAGTTTAACAGTGACTTCTGTGGGAGTAAAACTCCAAGGTCTTTGTGCTTCAAAGAGATGCATGGGCAGAAAGGTATGGCTGATAATGTCTAGATGTCACAGGAGCCTTCCCAGGTGAATAGTACTCAGTGCCTCTCAGGATCAGTCTTCTAGGATCTGGTGGAGGGTTAACTTCTGCAGGTGAGCCTTAAAGGCAGGAAAAATAGTCCTGATGAGCAGCAGGCTTAAAGCCTGGCATGCTCTGTCATGCTCTGTCATGCTCACCATGATGCGCAGCTCCAAGGGTGTTACCAAAATGCTGCCAGAGATCTCAATCTTGCCTCAAACCACTTTTCATCAGACCTCAGTCTGATCTCTGGCCTGCTCTCTGAGCTGCCTGAGTGGCAGCATAATCTCTATTCCTACAGGTGGTCTCTCCCTGCCTAGTTGTGCCAGCTTATCAGGTTCCCAGTGCAGTGCCTGCAGGCTTGCTGCAAGCCCTGAGGTTGGTGCTGACTTCCTCGCTGGTGCATCCCTGCCCAGCTCAAGCAGCAGGTGCCTCTGCTGAAGCAGCAATGGCATTTGGATTCCTCCCCTGTAGATGGTTTAGTACACCAGCCCTGTTTGCATTTCCTGAACTGCTCAGGCATGAGCTCTGCCATGAGCTGAAAGCTCCAGGTGTAGGAAGACCATCTGGGTGGGTCATGGGTGTTGTTTGCAGTCCATGGGTGCCAAGGAGTAGCTTGGAAATGTGTTCCCACTCCCAAAACCCATCCAGTCCAGTGAAACCAACACTTTTACAGGGAATGTTGCTGCGTTACTGCTTTTATTTGGGTTCAAGGCTCATCTGGATATCATAGCATGGACAGGGATCATCATCAGGAGAGCACAAATGCTGTAATTTTAGTCTTTCCAGGCTGATTGTTCTGTTTCTCCTCTCTTCCTGTCCTCCCTATCTCCATCTTTCAGGTGAGCTGCTTGATAGCACAGCAAGGACAGGAGCAAAGCTTAAGGCAGGTTGAGATTTCCCAGGCTCAAATGTCTGGGTGAATCCCTGTGGCATTTCCTCCCATTTTCACGAAACTTAAGGATTGCCACTTTTAGTCCCTGTCCTCAGAGGGTGGCATCTGCTTCTTTGAGTCCAACGTTTGTTCTGTAGTGAGAATTTTGAGTGTGCAGTTTGGGCTGAACAAGAGATTTTTCCACTTTTCTTGTGAAGGAAGTTACTTAGTTAATTGAAACTGTTAGATGCTATTTTAAAGTTTTCTTAATGCACAGTAGATGCTTTCTTAGGTGTTACAGCTTCTTGTTAGAAATCTGAAAACCACAAACTGATTTTGGTTTGGTTTTGACCACAGATTTTCAGTTTTTAAATAGATGAGTAAAAGATTTCTTCCCATTGAGCCTGGGGAAGGAGTAGACTACTTTCTCCTAGATCTTTAGCTGTGCTGGTAGGAGACTTTGCATTCTTTCTTTAGGAAGACTAGCACTGAAAATAAGCAATGCCCTCTCTAGGGATATCTCCAACTAGATCAGGTTGCTCAGAGCCCCAGCCTAACCTGGAATGATTCCAAGGATAAGGCATCTCCCACCTCTCTGGGAAACCTGTGTCTCACCACCCCCAGTGTGAAATCTCCCTCTTTTAGTTTCAAACCATCACCCTTGTCCTGTCCCAACAGGCCCTGCTAAAAACCCTGTCCCCATCTTTCTTCTAGGCCCCTTGAAGTACTGGAGGCTACAATAAGGTCTCCCTGGAGGCTTCTCTTCTCCAGTCTGAACCCTGACAGACTGATCTGGTACAGTGCAGGAGCATCCTCTGAGATGGGCTGTGCTGGTGGGACTGCCATGGGCTGAACAGGTAGCAGCCACTTGCTCCCCTCACAGAAGTAGGGAGTTGCTGCAAGGGGACTAGAGCTTCAAACTGCTGATGGGGTTTGGAGCTTAAAACACCAGCTGTGAGAAGGAAGAGGCCACTAGATCACTTGGTCCTTGTCTACAGAGATGGGACCTACTGCCCTCATGGTGAACTGCAGTTCCACCTCTCCCCATCCACCTTGATGCAGTCAACCAGAGAGCACTGACTGTATGCCAGGGTCTAGCAAGGGCTGCACCAGCAGTAAGAAGAGTGGTGGCAGCTACATTTCAGCCCATGGTCCTCTCCATAATATGACAGATTACTCTTGATAGTCAGCAGCAGCCAGAATCAGAACTGTTGCTGTCCAGGCATAACTCCCTAAATGCCAGTGAGACACCAAGGGTGGGATGGAGGATGGCAAAAAAGGCAGCAAACAAGCAAAATCTTTTGATTTTCAATCAGGGTTGACAGTTCTTTCAGGACTCCCACTTTTGGGAGGGGTGATTGTGCCCAGACCTCACACGAGGACCTGTCAGCTTCTTGGCAGGGTGTGTGGAAGGCCACTCTGCTGCATCTCTTCTGTGGCCTAAAGATTTTCCCCTTGGTGCTGGCATCCTGAACTCCCTTGTAGCAGCCTCAGGAGATAGATGGCATTCCAGCCACCCACAGAAGTCATGTCAGCTAAAGGCAGCCAGAAGACTGGGGAGTTCATAAGTCATGTGCCTGTCTGCCTTTGCATCCTACACTTGGTGCTGCAGAGCAGAAAAGAGCTTGTCATTTGTTACCTCTGTGCAAAACACTTTGGCCCTTCATGGCCTTCCTCTAAGGCTGCTCTGTCTTGTTTGTTTGATTGTGTTGGACCTCCAAGTTTATGAAATGCTGTAAAAAAGAGAAAATGTTGCTGATCTTGGAAAATCAGCAGAGGTAACAAGATGCTCAGGCCCTTCTAAGAAGTTGCCATCTGAAAGTGTGGCAGGGAAGGTAAAGGGCACAGGTCCTGCCTCTCTCCACCTACAACCCTGTAGCTCAGTAAACATGTCCAGAGAAGGTGTAAGCTCTGCTGGGGACCTGCCAGCCCTCTTTATTTAGCAGACCCTGTGTGCACCAGCATCTCTTTGCATCTCTGCACTGAGGTGGTGATCCAGTGCGTCTGCACTGCTGCTGGCAGCAGCAACCTCAGCTAGCAGTGAATCAGACTTAGAATTGCTTCTCTCAAAGGAGTTGTACCTGGATTTGGGATGCTTTATAGCAGAATGACAGCCAAGGCAATCCCTGCTCTGATGATCATGCTGCTGCTTTCTGTTTTCCTTCTAAGGGTGCATGCATCTAGCAGCACATTTCCTGGAAGATGCTCTAGCAATTCAATTCCTATTGATCTCTCTAAGCTGGAAACAGGCTCTGCTATTAGCCAAGGCTGTTAGCAGGGCCGTGGGGAGCTCAGTGTGGCAGAGATGAAAATATGCTCAGGGAACAGAAACTCTCTGTGGCCACCCCAGCTGTTCTGGGCTGCTGGCCAGACTCCTTCAGACGGATTAATGGCAAAGTCCAACAACGATAACAAGAGCTATCCTTTCCAGGGAGAGCTAATCCACAGGGAGCAGGGCTATAGACTTGCTGATTCACTCCCTAATGGATAAACAAGATGCTCTGCAAACTCTCCAGCATCTAGATGAAGCAGGGTGTGGTGGGAAAGGTGCTGCTGCAGTTTGGGATGGGGCCATGCAGACGTGTGTCAGCACTTCCATCGGAAACTCTCCTCCCTGGAGAGTCTGATAGCTTTAATGATGCAGAAATGATAGGGTGAGCCTCCATAAAGTCTGGGCGATGCAAGAGTTGGAGGAGACCTGTTGTACTGGTGACCTTGACATCAGGTAACAGCAGTTGTGGCATTTCACCTGCCTGCAGGATAGTGGGATTGGAAAGTGCTGTTTGCTTGGCTAGTGGGAGCAAGCAGAGGTCGTGTCATTCCACAGGGAGTGGAGATTTGGGTTGGAAGGGACCTTAAAGATCATCTAGTTCCAACCCTCCTGCCAAAGGCAGGGCCACATTCCACTAAATCAGGTTGCCTAGAGCCCCAAACCACCTGGCCTGGAATGGTTCCAGGGAAGGGACATCCACAGCCTCTCTGGAGAACATGCTGCAGTGTCACACCACTTACAGTAAATTCTGTTTCATCCTAATGTGTAATACAAATCTCCTCTTTTAGTTTAAAACCATCACCTCTTGTCCTATCACTTCACTCCTTGTTAATGAGTCTGTCCCCATCTTTCTTACAGACCCTTCTCAGCACTGAAAGGCTGCAGTAAGATCTCCCTGGAGCATTCTCTTCTTCAGGCTGAACAATCCCAACTCCTTCAGCCTGTCCTCATAGCAGAGGGGCTCCAGATCTCAGAATATCATTTCTGTGATCTTCTCTGGACCTGTTCCAACAGGTCCATGCCTCTCCTGTGCTGAGGACTCCAGAGCTGGACCCAGCACTGCAGATGAGGTCTCCCCAGAGCAGAGGGGAGGCAGAATCCCCTCCCTTGACTTACTGGTCACACAGCTGGGGATGCAGCCCAGGTCATGGCTGGCTTCTGGACTGTGAGCTCACATTGCCAGCTCATGTCCAGCTGTACCCCCATGTCCTTCTCAACAGGGCTACACTTAATTTTTAATTATCTTTCATTGCTTTCCCCTCGGAATAAACTAATTTTACTTGATCTATTTTCAAGATCAAGATGCAGTTGCTGTGCTGTCAGACAGTTGGCAGGAACTGTGCAAAGTTTCTTCTTGGTGTCCCAAGATGTCCCAAGTTAATGCATATGAGAAGTGCTCATTTCTGACAGTGGCAGCAGCTCTGGGTGCCTCTCCTCTCTGTTTGCCAGTATTTAGATTGCTTTTGGAGCCATGGAGATTTCTTTCTCAGTTGTGGAAAGAAGCATACATCCCACAGAGTGCAGCTGCCCTGACAGTAGCAGGATGGGGCTCCTGGACTGCTTGGACTCCCTGGACTGCTGTGCACTTGGGGCTGTCACACCTCTCTGCCTGCTCTTTCCTTTGGGCTGTGCTGCTCAGCAGTGCAGTGCCAGCGTGAGGGTTGGGGTTTGATGAGCATCTGGGGATCAGACCTTCACAGCAATGCCTGTAAAGGTTTGTGATACATCAAGCTGGTGTTAAATTCATTGCAGCAGCTCATCTGCTCCTCTAAGCCTCAGTTTCTCCCACCTAGCACTGCTATGGACATGTTCCTGAGTTCCTTTCTCTCCTGCAGTTCCTGCTGCTCTTCCAGCTAGTCTTTCACTCTTTTGTTTTCATACAGATCCCTCCATCCTACCTCCCTGAGGCTGGCCCAAGCCTGTGCTCGTGCTCCCACAGCTCTGCAAATGCTAGTGATACTCCTAGGAGCAACCCAGAGAGTTCTGAGTGCTAAGATGCCCTGTATGTTCCCCAGGCCCTGCTCCCCAGGACGACTAGAACTCCCCAGGAAAAGATTTTTCCCAACTAGTGCATTTCCCAACATCTCTGTTTCTTTTCCAGCATCAGGACAGGCTGAGACTGGCACAAGTTTTCTGACAAAAAAGCAGAGCCAAGAAGTAGAGAGGGAGGGGCCAGTCCCACAGTGAAGTTCTGCCCCTGACCCCACCTCCTGCAGGGAGGAGAAACCTTTCTTCAGAGTTGTATGTCAGAATTGGGTCATGCTGAGGAGAAGATTCATTTCTTCAAACAGCTGGGTTTGGACAATTTCCAAATGAGTTCTGTTGATGAATAAGCACTTTTACCCTGGAAAACTCTTCCTCCTCCTCCTCCCTGTAGCAGCATAGTCCTCCAAGACTAATGGCTGCATTGCCCAAATTCCATGCGAGCCACCTCGACTTCCCTCCCCATCCCTTCAGTGCACCATTGCCTGGGGCTAACAGAGCTTTTCCTGGGGGCAGATGTCCTTGGGGCCTATGGGTGCCTCAGCCCAGGCAGAAGGACCCACTGAAGGCTGCCAGCCAAAAGCTGCTGCATGTTCTGACATTCCTCTTGGTGAGGTTGCACTATTGTCTTATGGCTGGTGACAAACTGGGGTCATGCTGAGTGCAGCTTCTTATGTAATTTGACTGAGGTCATCTTAGATGGGGTTGTGTTGCCTACTCCTTTCCTTTGTGGCAAACCAGGGCTTTCCCCTTGATGTCAGTGAGGGTGTGGGTATCCCAAGAGCATCAAGACCAATATCTCCTACCCAGGGTTTTTCCCTGATGCTCCAGGATGACTATCTCCTCCATGTGCAACCTCTGGCCATTAAGGAGATGATTTGAAGGAGCCTCTGCTCCCATTTGCATCATCCCACTCTGCTGTTGTCCAGGTGTGACACCAATGCACTTGCAGAAAGTTTGCTAGGGCTGATTGCTTTGTAAGTTGTTGGTGTTCCCTGGGCTTTTCAGGCTCCAGCTCTCTGCCTTTCCTCCCTTCTCATTCACTTTTGAGTCTTTGTCTCTGTGTTGTTTCTGAATCTGAGGTCTAAAAAGGTAACTCCTGTCTGAGGAAGTTTGCAAGAAAAAGCAATCATTAAACACCTATGTGCAGTTTCCCCTAAGAGATGTAGTGGGTATTGCATTAAGAGGCAGGGTAAAGCAGAGTATCCATAGTCAATATAGCTCTAATCACAGAGAGGCTAAAAAGGGACAGGAAGACACTCCCAGGGAGCCAGTCCCCACCACAAGTCCCAGCAGATAACTGGTTTTTTGCAGCATGCCTTGAGCATTAATGTTAAGGATATTTTGGACTGAGGACAGGGAACTGATCCCAGCGTGCCATAGGCTTCATGAGAACTCCTGGCAAGCTCTTGCTCTTCTTGAACACCAAATATTTGCAAGTCCCACTGAGCTGCCTTCCCATGGGGAGCAGTGGTGAGGACACTGTGCTGCGTGTGGGGACACCTCCTTCTGAACTGGGCTGGACTGGGCTCTGCAAGCACCCAGCCCACGTGGTTCATTCACCATGGTCACTGAGCTAAGTGCCAGAGGCTTTCTGAAATGCAATCTCCTTACTAAACATGGTTTATGTGATGATGGGGGATTGTTTTTCCGGCTGTGACCTGCCAAATGGCAGGATCTGATCTAGGCATTGGGGTAGGAAGCAGGCTACAGGCAGAGGAGAAGGAGCAAATGGCATGGACATACCAAGTGTTTCCTCTTCCTTGTCTTGGCTGAGCTCTTGCTTTGGATGAGAGATTTCTGCACCAAACACTCTGGACCCTCAATTTATATTAATGTGAAAGAAAACTGTGTTTCTAAATCTCAAAACTAGGCTCCTTAGTGTCTAAGGAATGAAGCTCCTTTCCCCTGAGGTGGTGGGATGAAGGTGATGGGCTCTGCATGGTGCAGAGGGCTGCTCAGGGCCAGATCAGCTTGGTTTGTTGATGTCAGGTTTGTGTTTCTGTGCTTGGCTGCTCTTGCCTCTGGCCCTGATCACTGGTCACATTTACCCCGACCTTCTCCCGTTACAGGGCTTTTTTTCACTGGGAGCTATAAAAAGCCTGTAGTGAAATTAAAGCCATGACATAGCTCCTGACTTTGCTGGAGGGATGTGTCTTTTCCTTTGTAAATGGAGAAGAGGATGAAGAGAAGGGATGTGTGTGCATCAGAGGGAAGGAAGGCTGCTGGAACTGCCCTTGTGTGGCTCCTGCTCTCTCACCACCAACTCCCCAGGGAAACGTAGCTCATTATTTGAGACCTCACCTGCAGTGCTGGGCCCAGCTCTGGAGTCCTCAGCACAGGAGAGACATGGACCTGTTGAAGCAGGTCCAGAGGAGGCTACCAAGGTGATCCGCGGGCTGTGAGAGCCCCTCCCCATCTTGAGATGGCCTTGGTGTGCTGGGGTGGGGACAGCAGGCATGCTATTAATAAGGCAGAGCATGAAGAAGAAGGATGTGGAGTGAGGTCCATTGGTGGAAATAGCAATGAGTATGGCAATGCATGTCATGTCTTCCAAAGAGTGGTAGGATGCCTTGCTGAGTCTTGTGATTTCCCATTCTTAGTTTGCTACCTCCTTTGCCCAGCCATGACCTCTGGGTGGAGTCATGTGTCCCTCTGCCCACCCACTCCCTGGAGCATGCTGTGCTTTGCTTACAGCTCTTCTTCCAGCTGTGTCCTGCCAGCACAACCTAAGGCACAGCTTCATGAGTGACCACCCAGTCCTGTCATCATCCATGCAGAGAGATGTGATCTTTGAGGAGGCTTCCTCAGTGGGCGGTGATGCCTTGCAGGGAGTGTCATGCCCTGCTGATACTACAGCATGTGCTGTGCCTTCTAACTTCAAACCCCTGGACATCTCCAGGAGCTCTTGCTGCTCCTGGCCTCTCTGTTCCCATTGCTGCAAGTCTCATGTCTGGCAATGCAGAGTTTATCTGGGCATCCTGCACAGGACCAGCTGGGGTGAGAGATAATGGTGCAAGTTGTCTGCTGGGAAAAGCAGAACATGGGCCATCAAGTGTGTTTCTGCACAGCATTTTCACTCAAAAATAACTCTCAGCCTTGCTAAGCCATGTGTCTCCTGCCCCCAGAAAGCTACAAGTCCACAGTGAAGATCTTTATATGTGGATAACTTCTTTGCTGTAAGGGTACCAGAGCCCTGGCCCTGGCTTCCCAGAGAGGTTGTGGAGTCTCCTTCTCTGGAGAGATTCCAAACCCCCCCGGAGGTGATCCTGGGCAACCTGCTCTGGGTGCCCCAGCTTTAGGAGGAAGTTTGGACTAGATGATCCCCAGAGGTCCCTTCCAACCCTCACCATGCTGGGATTCTGTTATAGCAGTTATAAAATACAGTATACCTGCCCTCATGTTCACCTTTGAGTTTTCTGCTTCTTAAACAGGGGAGGAGAAGAGCATAACTGGCTTCTTTCTTTTTTCCTACAAAAGGTTTGGAGGGCATCAGCTGGAAATATGAGGGATCTGGAGAAGTCCCCAGAAGCTTCAGGGGAGCTCCAAGGGACAGATGTTTTGAGAGCCATTACTAAACCAGTTCCTCAGCATGGAGCTAGGGGGAGGTGCTGTCTTTCAGACGAGATAAAATCAAAGTCCTTGTGACCCTTAAAAATTCTAAGGTGCTTTTTGCAAGAATAGAGATGTTAAGACCATTTTTATGGCCAAATGCTTGTAGACCTTCCTCATAATATTGATTCTAGCTATCAGTGTCTGTATAGAACATCTGCTACTTCTTCCCCAGACATTTGTGCTTTCTTTAGCATGGTGTGATTGTTGCAGGAGGATACTATATTCAGTATCTTTCAAGGAACTCAGGAACCTGTGGGACAAGAGGCATTAATTATGCATATGACAGCAGTGTGGGATTTTCACTGGCAGGAGCAAGTGATTCACTGAGGAGTTCTCTTCTGTATCACCCACATGTGCTGCTCCAGCTCCTGCTCTGACTTCAGTCTGTCCAGTGAAAGGGTTGGTCTGACAGCAAGAGGTTTGAAAAGATCTCTCTTGAGGGGAACTCCCACACTGGTGCAGGATGGAGATGCTGTACCTGGCACTGTGCTCCATGCCTCACCTGGCTGGCAGGCAGGGAAGGCAAGTTGTGGTAGCCAGTGCTGCCTGTAGACATCACCTCCTGATCCTGCTGTGAAGACCAGGACTCAATCTGCAGTCACTTTGGGATTCCTCCACCCAGTATGTTTTTGTAGTTGCTGTTTCCTCTTTCTCCTGGTAAAACTCATTTTCCTCCAGAAACCTGCATTTTGCCATGTGTGTTTTTAATCACACACACATGATGAAGGAAATAACCAGAGGTGTTATGAGTTACAGCCTAATTCATGGGCCCTTTTTCTGTGTGTGTGTGTAGGGCTAGTGCTCCACACCTAAGGCTTCTTGGCTTTGGGTTTCTCTTTCATGAATCAGCTCTCCTGGGAGGAAACTGTTGGATAATACAACCATTTGTTTTGGCAGTTGCCAGCGGGTGCTGGCCCTCCAGCCTTCCTGAATGTGTACTCAGATGTGAACTGCTCTGCCCAAAGGGTGCACAGGGCCTTGATCTTTAACCTTAATAAAAAGACAGTTGAAATAGCAGTAAGCAAAGAAACCAGCTCACTGGTGCTCACCATGCTCTTCCAGCTCCTACATGCACAGGCCAGCACCAAGCTGCCTCCTTTGAAGCAGAACTTGTCTACAAAGTTGGGGTTCTTCACACTTCAAGGTCCATCACAGCCAGGACATGGTGTTTGGTCTCTGCACAGGAGGAAGCCTTTGCCCAGGAGCTGTCTGTGTCACTTTGCAATAGCTACAGAGACATGTTGAGCATTTCTTGGTACTGAACACAGAAAACAGTGATTTCTCATGACCCCAGTTCATACCAAAGCTGGGTCCTGTTTCTGTGGGTAGGATCAAATCCTTTGTCATTACTTCTCTAAGCTCTGTCATCACAGTACCAGAGAGCAGAATCCTGTACCAAGGTCCTTCCCCAGCCCCTAGCACTGTGTGAGGCTGCCCTGTGGCTCTGAGATGCTTGAGCTCAAGGAGCTGTGTTAGGGAACACTTCCTCTGCCAACCTGTGAGGACAGAAATCTCCAGAAAAACCCCACCTGCCCCAGCTTCCTCTGCCAGGCACACTGCAAAAGTGAAGCATTTAGAGTTTAATACAGACATGCAGAATTCCCATCCCTGATCCTATGGAGAAAGGCTGAGAGCTGAGGTTGTTCAGCCTGAAGAGAAGGATCCAGGGAGAACTTATTGCAGTCTTCCAGGACTTCAAGGGGCCTAGAAGAAAGATGGGCATAGACTTTTTAGCAAGGTCTGTTTGGACTGGACAAGGGGTGATGGTTTGAAACTAAATGAGGGATATTTAGACTAGATAGAAGGATGTTTCACACTGAGGGTGGTGAGATCTTGTCCCAGCTTGCCCAGAGAGGTGGGAGATGTCCCATCCTGGAACTATTCCAGGTCAGGTCTTGTGTGGCTCTGAGCAGCCTGATCTAGTTGGGGATGTCCCTGCTAACTGCAGGGGGTTGGACTAGATGAATTTAGAGGTCTCTTCCAACTCAAACTATTCTATGATCTTCCAGCAACCCTCTGAGGGGTGGAAGTGGCACCTGCTGTGCTCTTACCCTGCAGCACCAGGGATGGGGGTAATGAGGATGACTCACACTTGTTTCAAGAAGCTGAAGTCTGTCAGCATGAGCTGGGAGTCTCCCAGAGGTGCTGCATGACTAAGACCTTTTTTCATAATGCTGCCCACACCTCCAGACAGTGTTTAGGGCTAATGAACCAAAGGTAAAATATTAGATGCTTCCCTCCCAGGGAGGGTGCCTGGAGTGACTGCCTGAGGCTGTAGGCATGTGTGCAGGGGCTGGCCCTTGCTGGAAGTGGTAGGACTTCTGTCACCTGTCCTCATGCAAGAGATCTCCCCAGGGAGTGCCTGAACCTTTGGTGCAACCCACACCCTTCCCTCTGGGGACTGTCACCAAGAAGGCTGTGCTGTCCTGGTGACACACAGGACAGGCTGGGGTTTATGTTCCAGCTCTGTCTCTAATTAGCCCAATAAATCCTTTTGCAGGTCGAGGGAGGTTCTCCTCCCCCTCTACTCTGCCCTGGCCAGGCCACAGCTGGACTATTGGGTCCAGTTCTGGGCTCCTCAGTTCAAGACACACAAGGAACTACTGGAGAGAGTCCAGCAGAGGCTCCTGAGGGCACTGAAGCATCTCTGGGAGGAGGAAAGGCTGAGAGCCCTGAGGCTGCTTAGCCTGGAGAAGAGCAGACCCAGAGGGGAACTGCTCAATGCTGAGGGTGGGGGCAAGAAGATGGGGCCAGACTCTTTTCAGTGGTACCCAGTGACAGGACAAGGGCAATGGGCACAAACTAGAACCCAGGAGGTTCCATCTGAACAGGAGGGAAACCTTCTTTGCTCTGAGGGTGCCAGAGCCCTGGCCCAGGCTGCCCAGAGAGGTTGTGGAGTCTCCTTCACTGGAGAGACTCCAAAGCCACCTGGAGGTGATCCTGGGCAACCTGCTCTGGGTGACCCTGCTTTAGCAGAGGGCTTGGACTGGATGGTCTCCAGAGGTCCCTTCCAGCTTCCACCATGCTGGGATCCTGTGAGATCAGTGGATAAAATTGCAATTATTCCATTCTACCTGAGATGTTTCTATCAGTTTGGAGATACTGATCCCAGAGATGTGTGCTGTTATGGTGCTGCTTTTGTACAGAGATGAAAATAATTGGATTCAGCCACTCAAAAAAAACATTATTAGCTACAGAAGAACCAGAGCTAGTTAAATATGAATATTATTCCATTAGAAAATATTTTAACCATAAATTGTCTAGAGCAGGGCTGAAGAGACATGAGGTTTAAGTTAGAAAAGAACCCACACTTTCTTTCTTGTTTCTCTGTGTTTTCTCCTTGATTATTTTTCTGTGGAGGTTATTTGCAGCTGTTTTCATGCTGTTGCATCAAGGCCATTCCAGAAATCCTTGGTGCAATTACCTGAAAACCTTTATTACTGCTTCTGGTGGTGCAAGGTTCAACCCAAGGCAAGTCTGCCAGTTCTTATTAGAGCCTTTTCCCCTCCATGACCCCCAGACTGATGCTCACTGACAACCCCAGAGAGAAGCACAGTTTTGACAGAAACCATTGGCTCAAAATACGCAGAGTTCAGCATCCAAATCTGCAGCAGCTTTGAGGACTGGGTTCCTCTTAGTTCTGGACTTGTCTCTGCCCCCATTTGCATTTTGGTCAGCTGGAAAGGGCTAGCACAAAAATCTGCTTGCTGGCAGTCCAACACCCACAGGCAGCTTTGACAGCATCCTTTCAGACCCTAATTCCTGGCAGCCTGCTGCAACTGCAGCCGTGTGATGGATGGTGAAGTAGAGTGTAGGTGAACCAGGGGAAGCAAGAACATCATTCAATTAAGTTGATGGCATAATTAAATCTGATCTGTATGAATGGAGTTCTGGATGCCAGCCTGCATCCCAAGGCTGTGCTTTGGGTGCTGAGCCCCTTGTTGGGAGCACTTCTAAAGGTCCCAAAGCCTGGGAATGTCCAAACCCCTTTGAAATAACCTTCAGCTTCCTGTTGGTGATGGTGGTTGTTAAGCTTTGGTGCAGTGAAGGCTTTAAAGGCAGGTTAGAGACAGTGGTGTTAAAGTGATGTTTCCATCTGGCTGGTCAAAAAATGGGTGATGTTTCAGGGCTGCAGCTGTGCTGGCAGAAGGCAGGAGGAGGATTTGCCTGTGCCAGATGCATGCAGGGCAGCATGCAGGGGCTCCTTTCATTCTTCCCATAAAAGCCCAGTGTTGGGAACCACTTGGTACAGCCCAGGTAATGCCCTCACCTCTTCAGGCTGACCTCAGTGCCACCTTGAATTGGCAGAGACTTTTCAGTCTATCTCTGTGCCACAGAGGGAATGTCAATCACGTAGGGATAGCCTGGGTGTGTCTTCATGAGCCTTACTGAGAGGGTCCTGCCCTGGCTGGCGTCCTCTGGCTTTCTCTCATTTTATCTGTGACACACCACAGACAGCCTTGGAGAAGGTTGTGGCTGGAAGCCAAGGAGACACTGGGTGCCCTGTGGGACTGCAGGAGTGGAGCTGCAAGCCCTGACATCATACACCTGAGTACCCTGAAGAAGCTGCCTCCCTGCAAACCATGTCTGCTTTTGCTCTGGAGGCATGAGCTCTCTCTCAACATAAAGTGGGAATCGTGCTGCTGATCTGCAGGAGGTCTGCTGCTGAGAAGCATGGGCATGGGCAAAGAGTTTACCAGTGTCTACAGTTTGGGGTGGGTTTAGGGGGTGGATGCATGCCTGGCACTCCACTGGGTGCCCATCAGTGAGGAGAGCAGCACAGGGTGTGCAGCTCACATGGGAAGAAAGCAGAAGCCAAGTGTGGGGTTTTTTAACCAGTGCCTTTTGAGTTATGTTAGGAGGTTGGCCTTCACAATATTTTCCACTCTGAAGTTCATTTCTGCATGCTTACCACTGGGGATTCCTAAATGCTTTGCTGCTGATCTCTCTCCAGCCTTTAGAGGCAGGGCACTCTGTTAGCAGCTCAAGAACTCCCCTGGCCCTTCCCCTATTCTCGTCTCTGCAAGCAGCTCTGCTTATACCAGGGACTGGTTCTGCTGAGCACAGTGGAAGTCTCATCGTGTTTGTCATCAAATAGATGTGTTGACTGCATGGCAGGATCAGGAACTCCTACACCTCTCAGATAAAGCAGCTTGCTGTGCTCATGGGAAGATGCTGCCTTATATGATGATGTTAAATGCACAGAGGGGATCTTCTCAATGCTTAGAGATAGCTAAAGGGGGGGGTGGGGAGGAAGCAAGAGGATGGGGCCAGATTTTTACTCAGTTCTATTTAGATTCTGTTCTATTCTATTCTATTCAGTGGTGCCCAGCAACAGGACAATGGGCAGTGGTCACAAAATTGGAACCCAGCAGATTCCATTTGAACAGGAGGAAAACCTTCTTTGCTGTGAGGGTGCCAGAGCACTAGACCAGGCTGCTCAGAGAGGCTGTGGAGTCTCCTTCTCTGGAGAGATTCCAAACCCACCTGGAGGTGAGCCTGGGCAATTTGTTCTGGGTGACCCTAGTTTAGCAATGGGCTAGGACTAGAGGTCCCTTCTAGTCACCACCATGCTGGGTTTCAGTGTAATTGTTTCTGATATAGTCATCTCAGAGGTGGATGTCTCATCCACACTACCATTTTGGCCTCACCTGATGGTCACTGCAAGGACAACTGGCAGCTCTATCCGTTTTGAGACACCTACCAGGTGTCTTCTGGTAGACACTAGCAGGATGGGAGAGGCTGGTGCCTGGGCCACCAGCTTACACAGGAGACTTCACTGCAGGTGGCTCCAGGTAAGAGAGAGGAGCCCTGTCGTCATCCCAGGGGCAGAGCTTTGCTCCTATGGAGCCCCTTACCACCCCTCCCTCCCCAGCATGGCTGTGGATGCTGCCCACACTTTGCTGCCGTGTCCTCCTCACATTCCCAGAGCAGTTTTGCTGGCAGAAGAAGTGTTCTGAGCCTGCTTTTGGGCTGCCATCCATCATCCTCTCCACTGTGCTGGATGTCTCAGTGGAAGCTGGAGGCTGGGACAAGGGGTGCCTCTTCTCTTGGCCCCCAGGCTCTGCAGGAATGCACTAATTGCTGCTGGAACAAAAGCTGCTTCTGTGCAGGGCTGTGCATGCCATGCTGATCCTGCCCAGGCCCTGGCAAAGGCTCCCCGTGGTTCCTGCCCTCTGCTCTGCACACACTCCTTGCATATTTGCAAAGGACTTAGATTTATCTTTTCTCATGCTTTTCTACTTAAAAGGCATATTTGGGGCGTGTCAAGAGCTAGCCTGGAAAAGGCATTTCCTCCTCCTCTTCTTTCTGAACACAGAGAACTCTGCACTCAGGTCTACCTCAAATTAATGCTACCTGACACTTCAAGAGGTTTGCCTGAAACCTGCCCCACGCTGCTCAGCTCTTTGCTGCTGTCATCTTCACCCAGCTCCCCAGTGCAGGATGATTCAGCTGCACTCCTTGTTCTTCAGTATATCCTTCTTTTGCTGAGCTAGCAATATTTCCCTTCTCTCCACACCAGTGTGTTTGGGTGGGTAGCTGCTCCATGGTCAGGTGGAGGTCAGATGCAGCTGGTGCAAGGAAAAGTTAGTGCAGTGTAACATCTTTTCCCAGGGAGAAGGAGCAAAATCATTGATGGGTTGTTTCAATGGCAGTTCAAGTCACCCTGGGAAGTTTGTGACAAGCAAGTTGGATGTGACTCCAACACTCCCAAACACTCAGATTTTTGCATTGTGGTTCAAAAAGTAAAAGGTATTGTGTGCAGAAAGCCACAGATATAGAAATAAAAGTGAGTAGGTACAGGAACCAGAGAGCTGGCCTGTGGGGGCATGAGCTGGTGGCTTGGCTGGGTGCAGCCATGCCTGCAGGGTGCTGTGAGGAGGGGATGGGACAGGGGGTGGCTATGCTGTACAGGCAGAGGGATCTCCGAGGAGGTGGCTGGACTTGGACAACAGGAGAAAGCTTCTTGATATGGCTGAGCCCTCTCTGTGCCATATCCACCACCCTGGTGCTCTCAGAATCCCCCAGATACTACCTCAGTTATTAAAATCCTCCTCCCCAAAGAGATGGGCTGCTGAGGTCTGAATGTGAGATCCTGCCTGAATCTCTCTCCCTGTGGTTCCCTTCACCAGGCTATGTGTCCTCACATGGGGAGGAGGGAGGAGCAGGGTGAAGCACTCTTTGGTTTCTGTGTTTAAAACTCTGTGAAGCCCAGGCAGGGACATGGGGAATGCACTGCTGGAGATGTTTATCTGCTGTTCCTGAAGAGCATGCTGAGCTCAGCCAGGGCAAAACTCCCCTCTGCACCAGAGGCAAAAGTGCCATTAGCTCTGGCATTGCTCCCAAGCCCTTACAGTGTGTTTTGTACACATGATGGCACTTTATGAGCCCTCAGAAGAAGCTGTCTCCAGCCTTGAGATAGGCTTTATTGCAGGTGGGGCTCTTAGCAATGTCCCTGGCTGTGTTTGTCTAACAATGCCCATCAGGTTTTTATTTGATTAAATCTTGCCAAAGTGTGGCCATTAGCTTTTACATTTTTCATGCTGTGTGTCAGCTCCCTTTTCTCTCTTTGGAAGCTCTCCAGGGAAGGGTTTAGCTGTTGGGAAGAGCAGGGCCAGGGCACTGCACCCTTGTACATCCAACCACATCACCTTTCAGCAAGCTCTGTGGCACCATATTGTGCAGCTCTGAAAGGAGACTGGAGCCATGTGGGTTTGGCCTCTTCTCTCAAGGAACAAGTGATAGGACAAGAGGAAACAGCCTCAAGTTGCAGCAGAGAAGGTTTGGGTTGGACATTAGGAACAATTTCTTCTCCAAAAGGGTTGTCAAGCCCTGGCCCAGGCTGCCCAGGGCAGTGGAGGAGTCACCATCCCTGAAGGGATTGAAAAGCCATGGAAATGTGGTGCTGAGGGACATGGTTTAGTGGTGACCTGGCAGTGCTGGTTAATGATGATCTTAAAGACTTGTTGATTCTGTTCTATGATTCTAACTTTCAAGATTGGAATATGAGGTTGGAAAAACATGGCCTCAGTTTCTGTCTTCATTGCTTATCTGTTGGCACAGCATTTGAACACCAGCAAATAAAAGATGGGTGAGAGTGTTTTGGGGATGACCAGGGTGGCAACACTTAGCTTACTAAAGCCACTGAAAAATTATTCTCAGTATAACTTTCCATACAAACAAGCAGGTTAATTGAACTTGTGCCATGTAGTAGAAATGTGCTGATTCCAACATTTTCCAGCAGCAAAAAAGAAGTTGAAATATTTTGTTTGGATAGTATCAAAACTCCAGCAGAAGCAGAATGTTTCTGTTCTGTCACTTAAATTAATTTCTTGTACTGTAGGCTGTAAATTTTAATATTATATTGTCTTCATAGGTTGTATCACTCCCTGCACAAGTAGTGTGTGATTGAAGAAATGCACAGGAATGAAAGGAATAATGAAAAGAGTCACTGAAGTGAAAGACTGTAATGGCCCTAAATTTATTGCTGGGAGGAAATGTTGTTTCTTGGCAAACACAAGAATTCCATCCCTTTATGCAGAATCAGAATCAATCTCTCCCTTAATGTCAGGATTTCCCAAGGAATGGAATTTACAGCTCCCAGCCAGCCCTGTTCAGGATGTAGGCTGTGTTAATTATTCATCAGAGTCAGATATAATAGGAGATAACTTGGAGGAAACCTGAGATAACAGCACTGGTTTTAATTCATGTCACATCCCAGGCTGGCTGGGGATATGGAGCCAAGGAGGATGCCAGCTTGCAGTGCCTGGGGAAGGACAGGCTCCTTCAATGTATGGTTTGGTCTGCTGGTGGGGGACATCCCAGACCCTGCAGGCTGGAGGATGCTGTAGCTCTGTGTGTGACCAGAGACCCAGGTTGACTGCTACAAAACTCTGCTGTGGGCTGAAGAGCTTTGACAGCTCATCGTGGCTCTTGGCTCTGCCCTGCAACTGCTAAAGCAATAATGGGGCTGCTGCTGCCTGAAGTCACAATCAGCTTTCATTTGCTTCATTTAGCAAAATGCTGAACTCCTTATAGGCTGTGTGTGCCTATGAGTGAGGTAGCAGCAGTCAGTGCTGGTTTGCACAGGGGAGCCCCAAGGAAGGTGTTTGTGGTGGTTACTCACTTTGGCTGAATGTTGTCCAGTGATGGGAAGCATGCAGGAGGCACCCACAGCCTTGTCCTGCACTGTGTCTCTCTAGCACCCAGTGACAGAAGGACAGTGGCAAGAGTTTATTTTCAAGTTTTCCAGAACAATTGCTGCATTGGCATTGCTGTTGGAAAGGGCAAAGGTGGAGAAGGGCAGGAGTGAGAGCTCAGGGCTACCCTGGTACTGGGCAGTGCCAGGGTTTTGTTGGGGCTGGGAGGCCCCAGCTGCCATGTTACAAGGCTGGTGCTGAGCCAGCTGCAGGGGGCTGGGAGGACTCCTGTGGAGGAAACATGGCAGTTTGATACAGCCCAGTGCAAACAGAGCTGCTTCCAGGCTCCAAAACTTGCTGTTTCTCACTTTCTGTCATGTAATTCCACCTAGCCATTTTGAGGGAAGGTTTCACTAGCAGCTAGTTTGCTTTTATGGTGAACAGAGAGATGTTTGGGTTTGTTCCATTCAAGCCCCCAGGTCTTGGAGTCCTGTGGCTACCTCAGCATCTCAGTTCCTGTACAAAAGCAGCCACGTTTCCAGGTCCTCAGCTTAATAGACTTGAAAAGTAAACCGAAATCAAATAGAATCCCAACATAGCTGGGGCTGGAAGGGACCTCTGGGGATCATCTAGTGCAGCCCCCCTGCTTAAGCAGGGTCACCCAGAGCAGGTTGCCCAGGATCACCTCCAGGTGCCCTGGAAATCTCTCCAGAGAAGGAGACTCCATAGCCTCTCTGAGCAGCCTGGGCCAGGGCTCTAGCACCCTCACAGCAAAGGATATTTTCTGCATCTTCAAAAGGAACCTCCTGGGTTCCAGTTTGTGCCCAGTGCCCCTGGTCCTGTCACTGGGCACCACTGACAAGAGTTTGGCCCCAGCCTCTTGCTCCCTGCCCTTTAGCTATTGCTAAGCATCAATAAGGATCACAGAATCACAGGCTGGTTTAGGTTGGAAGGGACCTTTAAGTCACCTAGTCCAACCCCCCTGCAATGAGCACACATCATTTAACACAGGTTTCCAGAAATCTGACTGCATTGTTACCTGTTAAGAGCCACATTTATTTTGGCATTAGAGACACCTTTGAAAATTTACCATACAGCCCTGTGGTCACCTGTAGCCATGGGCAAAACCTGGCATAAAGACAGATATCCCTAGGGTCTGCTCCCAGCTATGCCTGGCAGCTGCTGCTATCAGATTCACCCACTTCCAAGTGATTCCTGGCCCAGGAGTGAGAATTTGATGAGAACCTTTCTGGTAATTCTACAGCAAACTTGTATTGGCCTTGAAAACAAAATAGCATCTTTTGCAGAAGCAATATCTTCCCAAAAATGTTTCAAGGAGGAAAACAACTTTGGGTTTCTAATAAAGGTCTCCAACATCAGCTGAGCAGATTATTTTCTCTTCTCCACAGAAGTTTCCATTGTGTCCAAAAGAAATTTTCTGTGAAATAAGGTTTTGATGGAAAATATTTTACCAAAAAATATTCAAAGCCAATACAGAGTGTTGCCAAGAAAGAGGGAAGGAATAAACCCTGTGGCAGCTACTCAGCACATTAAAGGAAATATCACCCAACTTCCTAGAGCCCTAGGAAGGAGGTTGGGTGGTCCTGGTGCTAGAGCAGTGAGGTCAGGCACATCACACCCCCTGTAAATGGGAAGCTAACAAGTAAATCTGCTTGACTCAGCAGCCAGAATATAGTCTTTAAACTGGGGTTTTCTAAATATTGTTTGGCATGTTTTCTCTAAAGGAAGGAAAGATCTTAATTCCAGCATTCCAACCCAAAATAGTCATCTCTAAGAATAGCCTTTCACCCTCATGGGGCAGGATGCTGCAAGGAGGAAAAAGGGTTGGGGGAAACAAGAAGTTCTTTCTCTAAATAGCCAGACTGAGAGCACAAACTGATGTGTTTCAGTTCTGACAGTGAGTGATCATCCTCAGGGCATCCAACCCCATTGGGGTGGCTTGGAGCTGCCTATGGCCCCCTGGACAGGGACTGGAGTGGCTCACTGGCTCCTTGGGTTGGTGAAGCCATCCTTTAGAGACCTGCTGGCCACCCCACTGCCAACAGAGCCCATTGCATGGCTGGGGAGGGTGTACACCTACAGCACTACATCCCAGAGCAAGGAGATGTCCCAGCTGTGCTCAGCTGTCCTGCCAGAGAGAAGAGAAGGCATCCAATGGAAAACATGAGGTTAAGTGGCATGACCTACTGAAGTCTCTTCCACAGTAAGTTATCTTATGATCAGGAGCTACCAGGTTGGAAGGCTTCTGTGCACAGCTGTGAGTGTCTGGGGTAGGGACAGGTCTTGTTCCTGTCTCTTTCCATTTAAAAAGTGCAATGCTGAAGTATTCCAGATCCCATGAAGTTCAACAAAAGCTTGGATGGAGCTTGTAGTCCCACTTCCTTTTTCCTACAAAATAAAGTTTGCATCATTTGAACAATTTTGACTTTAATATTCTCTTTCTGGGGTCACATATTCTGTGTAAATGTGAGGTGTAGAGAGGAATTTCAGAGCAAGAGATGAGATTCTCATGTAGCTTTATGACACCAGGGATTGTGGCTTTAAGAAAAATACTCATTTTCCTGGAAGTCCTAATGAAACAATAAAAACTGACAGCCCAAGCAGGTCCTTCCACCCTCATTTCCTTTCTTTCTGTGCTGGCAGCAGAATTGAAAGCTCACAAGTTATAAACACCCTCAGATGCTGAGAGGTCAACATCTCCTGGAGGTGCAAGCTGCATCTACCTGTTCCTGTATATCACACCTCTTCCTGGAACACTCCTCCAGAAGCTGTGTTTGAAGCTTTTCTCCATGTAACACTGGTGTCATGTTTGAATTGAGCTTTCCCCTTGAAGTCCATAACCAGATTTAGGTGATACTCAACTCAGGAGCACGTGTCAGACTTCAAATATCATGACTTTGGCTTTACAGAATTGCATCTTAGAGTTTCAAAACAACAGTTTTGGGACTGCCATCTGCCTGGTGAAGGAGGTTGTCATTTGTCCTAGTTCACATCTGGGGCAACTGTCTCCATGTGAGTGGTTGTGCAGAGTCCATTGGCACTGAAGTGGATTTTGGGGCAGAATCACTCCCTGCCATGATGGCATTAAAGGTATGAGAAAGTGAATGAACTGCCTCTGCTTTTACAGCCCAGCTTCACAGCTGAGATGCTTTAGCTATTCAGGTGGGTTTGAAAAACATTGGCCTAAACCCAGGAAAAACCTGCTGGGTTTGGCCAATTACTCACTTTGTATTTTGGGTTCTTCTCAAATAAAACTCAGGGTGGGTGTAAGGAAACCACAAAAACCTGAATCTGAAAGATAGCTTGCATGAAACCCTGAAGAGCTCCCCAGGAGCTGGATCTCATGGTCCACAGAGAGGGAAAAATAATAAGGTGGAAAAATGTGAGCTCCACCAGGCTGCAAACCTGAAACCCTTTGGTGCTCGTTTGTGAGAGAATGAAGCCAAGGAGCTGAGCTCCTGCCAAAACTTCTGCTGTGAGGAAGGGCTGGGCCAGCCTGAGCTGCCTCCTTCCTGCTGCTCTCACACATCAAGGAGCAAACCCTCTGCAGAGATAAGGGAGGAAAAGCCCTTCCACCAAGATACAGTTTCAAGCATGCCTCTGGGAGCCCACACCATGTACTGGTCAGAAGAGGAGGTCCACCTTCACCAGTGGGTCCTGGGACTGCAGCATTCTGTTTCATGTGAATGCAAAGGTCTCATTTCAGTGACACAAATGGCCCTTTTGGGACATCTTTGCTCAGGGTACAAGCAGTAAGGGGGACACCTTCAGTTTTTAAACTAGAAGAGGGGAGATTTAGACTAGATAGAAGGAAGACATTTTTTATGCTGAAGGTGGTGAGATCCTGGCCCAGGTAGCCCAGAGAGGTGGGAGATGTCTCATCCCTGAAACCATTCCAGGGCAGGATGTTTGGGGCTCTGAGCAACCTGATCTAGTTGAAGATGTCCCCACTGACTGCAGGGGGGCTGGACTAGGTGTCCTTGAAAGGTCCCTTCTAACCCAAACCATTCTGTGATTCTAGGATTCCCCTCTGGGGTGCAGATACCTGGCACAGCTTCCCCTATCTGCCTTGTGGAAGTAAGTGGAAGAAGGGGCTTTGGGGTCATTGGGGATGTTTTCATGCACCAGCTGGTTGTCCAAAGGAATTTACCCTTGGGGTGGGTTTTGCAGAGCTTCCTCCAGCTGTAGCAGAACAAATGCTACTGCGTGCTCCCAGACTAGGAGAGGTGGCTTTGAGAATTTAGTGGTAATAAGGAGTTCTGTCCTTGGCTTGGTGGTACCTGTGTGGAAAGCACATGGGCTGCTTGTCTGGGGAGGCTGCTGATTCCTTGACTGCTCTCCACCCCCCTCTGTCCCAGGACTTGTGTCTTGTATTATAATTGTGTAGTGCAAGATTCAGGAAAAAGCCATGGAATTTTCAGTCATAAGAAGAGCCTCAAGTTGTGCCAGGGGCTGTTTAGGTTGGACATTAGGGACAATTTCTTCCCCAAAAGGGTTGTCAAGGCCTGGCCCAGGCTGCCCAGGGCAGTGGTGGTGTCACCATCCCTCTAGGGATGAAAAGATGTGTAGATGTGGTGCTGAAGGACATGGTTTAGTGGTCCAACCAAAATAATTCTATGATTGAGCAGGAAACTGAGAGGCTGGCTTATCAATTTTGGGGATGCAGGTTAAAATCCCAGCTATCAATATATGCCCCAAACCAAAATGGCCTGTAGGTGCCATTTGGAACAAACCTTTGTGAGGGTTCAGTGTGGAGAGACTCCAATGACTTTCATCCTCTTACCTATGTAAGGACATCTCTCCAGATCATGCCAGAACTAATCTTTTCCTGAAGGCTGCTCAGGATACACTCAGAAAACATGTTTTGTTTGTACTGCTTGAAAATATCTCCCACTTGCAAGGGAAGAAACCCATTGATTCAACAGTGCTATTCCATATTCTTTAACAGGCATCACATGCTCCATCTGCCTAAGTGGACCACAGTGTTCCAAGGACAAAAATTACATGTAATATGAGATAAAGAATCAGGCAAAATATTTATGTCAGGAAATCTTAATGATAGTTCTAAAGGTTTGCACAGGGCATGACAGAGAAGAAACACTCCTCTTGCTGGCTTGTGACTGAGGGGACAGATGCACAATGAAAGACACTCACAGGGATAGGAAAAAAGAGGCTTTTAGTAGGGAATTTGATCTTGAGTCTATTAGGAGATTCACCCTTTCTAGCAAAAGAAATCCACCAAATAATACCAAGTAGTGTACAGGATCTAACATGATCACAGCTGCCTTAATTATTTGTCAGCTTTACACGGGAACAAGGGTTTCCCTTTGTTTTGAAGTAGTAAACATCTTCTGTAATCCTCCTGCCCCTGTGGCTGCTGATGTGTGGAAACCAGAGAGCAATGCTGACCTAAACCACCAAGGGCTCTGAGCCTCACAGGCTGCTCTGGGAGGGGATCCAAATTCAGTCCATGCTTCACTGGAGGATCCATCTCTGGCATCCTGGATGGGGCTTGGACAGCTGTAAGGGCCAGGCACACGTGCTACAAAAGCCAAATGTTTTTAAAGGAACAGCCTTCAAGTACTTCAAAGAGCCTAGAAGAAAGATGGGGACAGGCTTTTCAGCAGGGCCTGTTGGGTCAGGACAAGGGGTGATGGTTTGGAACTAAAAGAGGGAGATTTAGACTAGATAGAAGGAAGAAATGTTTCACACTGAGGGTGGTGAGAGACTGGCCCAGCTTGCCCAGAGAGGTGGGAAATGTCCCATCCCTGGAACCATTCCAGGTCAGGTCATGTGTGGCTCTGAGCAACCTGATCTAGTTGGGGATGTCCCTGCTGACTGCAGGGGGGTTGGATTAGATGACCTTGAAAGGTCCCTTCCAACCCAAACTCTTCTGGGATTCTGTTTCTCTGGAAAGACAGTTCAGAGTCAGGCTCCAGTTCCAGCCTAATATCTGGCCAACTGAGGTAAGCTGATTTGTTGTGCTTATCCAGCAACCAAATCTACTTGGATTTTTCCATATCAAATATTGAAATGGCTCTTAGATGCACATACTGTATATTTATCAGAGCTCTCAGTGGCCAAATCTGATAAAAAGAAATTTTATCTGGAGTTAGACAGTCCCTTGAGTGATCAGACATCCTGGCTTGTATCAGCACTAGTGTGTCCAGCAGGACTAAGGCAGTGGTTATCCTCCTTGAACTAGACACGGGTGAGGCCATTGACAGGGCAAGGGGCAATGGGCACAAACTGGTATCCAGGAGGTTTCATCTGAACAGGAGGGAAACCTTCTTTGCTGTGAGGGTGCCAGAGCCCTGGCCAAGGCTCCCCAGAGAAGTTGATGGAGTCTCCTTCTCTGGAGAGATTCCAAAGGCAGCTGGATGTAATCCTGGGCAACCTGCTCTGGGTGCCCCTGCTTCAGCAGAGGCATTGGACTGGATGATCTCCAGAGGTCCCTTCCAACCCCTCCCATGCTGGGATTCTGTGAAAAGACAAAACAGAGTTTGTGGCACAGTACAGTGCAGAGGCACATTCCCTTCTTTGCTTGATTTTACTGCCCCAGAGAAGAGAGTTTATACACCCCTGGCAAGATCACCCTGGCAGTGCTGCACTGGGAGCTGAAAAGTGAGGAGTGATTTTTTTTTTCTTGTTTTTATTTTTTCAAAGCAATTTCCATGATGGCTGGGTTTTTTTTCCAGACAAGCTTTCTGGGCACTTCCACAATAGGATTGCATTCAGCCTTGCTATTTCCTGAGGAGGAAGAAGCTGAGATTGTTCCTATCTGCTCTGCAGACGTTAGGATCCTTGTGCTGTCTGTGTAATAGTAGCCTGAATAAGATGACAGAGAAGAGAGAAATACAGTAACTCTCCCCTCCCCTTTCCAGCCTAAGCCCTTGCCAAGCCAATAAAAATCTTTAAACAATAGCCAGTCATGACATAAACCAGTCCTTGGGCAGCCTGCCAAAATTCACCTCAAGAAAGCAGGTCCAAAAATAAACACTAACCTATAAAAAGCCCCACAGGCTTAAAGATAGTCTTCCCCTTGTGCTAATTGCTTTTACATCTGGCTCAGAAATGAGAAGTGTATACGAGCATGAAGAGGCCACCAGTAACTCACTTCAGCTAAGCACAAAAGCATGTGCATAGCATCAATCAAGAGACCCATCTAGATCTGCTCATCAGATCTCAGATGCTGGGGCTCAGTTTTGGGTCTAAATGACACTGAAATAAGGAGGCTGGTAGTGGTGTTGATAAACACATGGTTAGATGCTTCCATGGGTGGGATATTTTGAGGCAAACATGGAGAAACTGGTTTCTTTTCCCTTCTTCCCACCCTCCATCAGTTTTTAGATATGTCATTAGCCCTTCACTGGAAAAGCCACTCCAGATACTATGGTGGCACCAAAGCTCCATCAGTTTGGATGTCTTCTGCTGTCCCTCTGTGCCACAGTGCTTGTGGGTGCTTCCCTGGTCTATGTGTTTTGCAGATCACCCCTGGGCCATTTACAATATTACTTAATTATTATTGCTTAATGCAGAAAATACTTCAAAAACTGTGTGGTTGCCTGCAACAATTAGTGGTGGCCCTTGCCATGCAGTGATTCATCTGAACAAAATCAGCTCCAGGCAGGGCAGGGAGTGAGAGCAGGCATGGATGGAGGCTGAAGCATGCAAGGACCAGACAGCAGGGCTGCTCTGAGGGTGTGTGCATGTCCTGCAGCAGGGCAGAGGTTGACTTGCTTGAGTTGAAATTGCTTGATCTGCTTTAGTTACAGAAAAGCAACTCTTCTGCTAACTTTGCTATGATTTATTTCATAGAATCATAGATTCACAGAATTCTTTGGGTGGGAAAGAACCTTTCATGGTGATATAGTCCAACCCCCATGTGGTCAGCAGGGACATCTACTAGAACAGAGCCCCAACCTCACCTGGCATGATTTTAGGGATGGGACATCTCCTACCTCTCTGGGCAAGCTGGCTCAGTCTCTCACTACCCTCAGTGGAAACATTTCTTCCCTCTATCTTCCCTGCTAAAAGGTCTGTCCCCATCTTTTCTGTAGGCTCCTTTAAGTATTGAAAGGGTGCAATAAAGTCTCACCAGAGCCTTCTCTTCTCCAGGCAGAAGAACCCCATGTCTCTCAGCCTGTCCTGACAGCAGAGGGGTTCCAGCCTTCAGATCAATGCTGTGGCCTCCTCTGGACCTGCTCCAACAGGTCCATGTCTCTCCTGTGCTGAAGACTCCAGAGCTGGACACAGCACTGCAGGTGAGGTCTCCCCAGAGCAGAGGGGCAGATTTCTGTTGGATTCCTCACCCAGCTAAAGCAAGCCATGTGTTTCAAGTGCAATCAAAGTGTGCTAAACTTTGTATACACAGAACAGTTTGAGTTATTTCTGATGTTAGATCTTTGGCATGGCTTTCTCCTGGAGGCCAGCTCTGTGTGCACTACTGAAAACTAAATAAGAGCATTGACCAACCACTCAACAGTTGCCCAACAGCTGCACCTCCTTGCCCAGGGGCTGCAAAACGTTGCACAGCAAGGGCAGCAGGTTGTCCAGGGCAGAAACTAGGGTGCCATGGCCAGGGGTGACCCCAGGTGGCCCATGGAGACCACTGGGTTGCCTGATGGCTGCATCAGGTTGCCATAGCAACTGCAGGTGGTTGCCTGGACAGAACCTGGTCTCTGAGCACCCAGTGCCCGTGGTAACGGACACCAGGGATGCTGCAGTGCCTGGCAGTGCTGCCACTGAGACCCAGAACACATCAGTGAGTGCAGCTCCCCCAGGCATCCCTATACCCCCACACCCAGCAGCTAAGGTGGGTGTTGCTTTAACTGGGAGGGGAGGGTTAAATCAGCAGGTATTTCTCCTCATCCCCCTAGGATCTCTTATATCAATCAAATGTACCCAAACTAGCTGGTTAGGGGCTCATGATGTGTTTTCAGCAGGTGACAGAAAGTGGCACCCTGGGATGGCTTATTCAGGGGCATTTATGATAGCTGGAAAGACAGGGAAAAGGAACCCTGGTGCATTCCCAAGGTTTTTTCCTCCTTTCTTAAATGTATGTCTGTCAGTATCTGAAAAGGACTAATTTATTTGCAGGGGTAGGAGCCAGAGAAGCCATCTCTCCCCCTCTGAATGCTGTTTCTCAGGTATAAACAAGTGGCACAGAGCTAGGGAAAGCTCAGCCATTTATCCCTAGCAGGGACAAAAGGGCTGAAGTGGCTGGTTTATGGGAACCAGCACACACAGTGGTTTTTGTTGGACCTGAGCACAGACATTTCGTTCTTGGTTCTGCCAAACTGGCTCAGAGGGTCGTGTTTGCAAAGCTTTCTTGCTAAATTGGAGGCTGTGAGTTTCCCACTGCCTGTCCCACAGCCTCTCTGGCCAGGCTGGCTCCTGGGATGAGACTTGGTGCCCACAGCTCTGCTGCTCTCAAGTCAGGTAGTGGGGCAGCCCATGCTAGCATGGCCAAAATTGGGCAAGGCTTTCAAATACACTCTTCAAAGTTCAGTGATTTCCCAGCTGCAAGCTGTGCACTTTTCCCCTCTGACTCATCCCTCTTTTTCTCCAGTTTGCCCTAACTAAAGGACCTGTTATTCTTCCACATTTGCTTATTTAATAGCTGTATTTTGATATACGCTTCATCTGAATGCATCAAACCATTACAGGCACCAGTAAGACAAAAAGTCTCTGAGGTGACCTCTCCCCATGACTACCTTTTGGGCAACATGCAGCTTAATGAGTTATGTTGTCTGCTCATCACCTGATGTGAAAGGGCAGTGCTCTAGGAGAGCCCACGGGCTGTCAGGGTCTGGCATTAAGGAAAGTTAACACCAGTATACAGCAACAGCAGCTCACAGGCAGAGCCTGCTTGTCTCTGTGCCTCCCATCTATCACCTTTTCAGCTTTCCAGTAGGAAACCATGACTCCTCAGTCCTTCCCTTGTGAAGAGGGAGGCATTCTTTGTGGCAGAGGTGACTAAAATGAATTTTTTTCCTGAAAGTTTTATGACTAAAAAAAAAAGCCAGGCTCACTCAGCTCACCTGCACACAGGAAGTGTTCAGGGAAACCCAGGAGCAGCAGTGAAAGCTCTTGTCAAGTGGTTGCTTCTGTGGGTGCTTTGTTCTAGAATAAAAGCCAGTTTATTTCCTGCAAACATCACATTTTTAAAGGAATAAAGTTGATTTTGTGCTGTGACAAATAGGATTTAGCACAGGCTTCATATCTTTTTAGCAAGTCCTGTTGCGATAGGACAAGGGATGATGGCTTTAAACTAAAACAGGAGATTCAGACTAGATAGAAGGAAGAAATTTTTTACACTGAGGGTGGTGAGACACTGGCCCAGGTGGGAGATGTCCCATCCCTGGAAACATTCCAGGTCAGGTTGTTGGGGGCTCTGAGCAACCTGATGTAGTTGGGGATGTCCCTGCTGACTGCAGGGGGGTTGGACTAGATGACCTTGAGACGTCTCTTCCAACCCAAACCATTCTGTGTTTTGATGATTCTATGATTAGATGTGTTAGGTACATTTGGTGTCTCTCTGAATTACATTTCCAATAATAATTGACTGACAATCTCAATCTGAAAAGAGCAATAGCACCCAGAGTGCCATATGCAGTTATTGGTACTAAAATCTTCCTGTGTGGCTAGTCCTCCTAAGGTTACTGCAAAGCTGGTGTTTATGAGCTGCTCTGGAAAGCCTTCATGGGACATCTCCTTTCCATGCACATTTATTTTACATCCGGTGAGCCATAGGCATTTTTCTTCCTTTGCAAGTCAAGAGATGGCAGGTGGCTCTTCTTTTTAGGTTGAAGTAGATGTGGGGGGTTCAGATGTGGATGTTATCCTGCAAAGCTCAGCTCACCTACAGACTCCCTCACTCAAGCATTTAATGCAAGGTGAAGCCAGAGATGATGAGGATGGAGTCTCTCACCAAGAAACCACGCTGGGCTGGTAGCAGCTGTATGTCCAAAGCTATTTGGGGCTGGTAATGGAACTTTAAAAGAGAAAATGACATCTGGAGCACTCTAAAGTCAGCAGCTATGCTGGCCAATAGAAACAAATGAACAGCAGAGAATCAGCCACTACAGTTTCACTGGACTGGTAGATTTAAGGAAAATGAAGGCATGACATCTTCATTCTCCTGAGCAGCCAGGATTTGTTTCTCTCTGCATTTAAAGATCTGACACTAACTAGGCAAAGTCAAATCTTTGTATATACAAATGCTTGGGATGCTCTCAGAAGGGGTTTGCTTTCCAGAGTTTCTGGCCTGCGCAGGTGATGTGTGCATCACAGTTTGTATTTGAAATTGCAAGTGTTCCTGTAAGAAATGCAAATGCAGAAGCTCACTGAGTGAGGTTGTCTTCTTCTGTCCCCTCTGTGCAGGACACGTCCCCAAAGAGCAGCATTCAAGATGGAGCTGGTTGGCTCTCCCTTAACAGCAATGTATGCCCATCCAAAATCAACACCTACCAAGTTTCTGCCTGCCATCAGCACCATGGCTTCAAGCTATAAGAACCGTTTTCCTTACTACCCCTTGACTTGGAGCTTCAGCCTCCCCTGGATACCCAACACCTACTACAAAACAGCTGCCATCAACCCAACTTTGGCTCCCCTCTCCAAAAGCTCTGAGGGGTTAACCCCCAGCAAGGGGCTTCCCTTTGTTTCCAACAGAACAAACCTCTTCACCCGGTACACCCCTGATGACTGGTACCAGTCCAATCTGACCAACTACAAAGAGTCGGAGACTTCTCGGCACAACGCAGAGCGTCTGAGAGTCGACACCTCCCGCCTGATTCAGGACAAACACCAGCAGACAGTGAAAACCCAAGTAGAAAGCACCAAAAACCTGGGAGTGCGTGTCAATGACATAGACTTTTGGAAGTCAGAGCTCTGCCACGAGCTGGATGAGATGATTGGGGAGACCAACGCGCTCACAGACATGAAGAAACGACTGGAGAGAGCCTTGGCCGAGACGGAGCCTCCTCTCCAGGTGAGCACTGTCCAGCAGGCTGCAAGCTGTAGCCTACTGCTGAAACATCTGCAACCATTCAAAGGTCTCACTAAGTTTCAATGCAGCTCCGTAGTGTCTAGAAAGCTTTTATTAAGAGACCATTAGTTAAGTTAGTTCTAAACAAATCCCTTGCCATCTGCTCCATCCCCTATCAGCACATGCTGAGCACATCAGAACAGTATTTGCTTAAACAAATATTTTTATAAGCAGTATATCCAAACCCCTGGCTTGGGAGACAAAAGCCCATATCTTACCATGGGGCTCTGGTGAGCTCAGCATCAGGCCTGACACAGGTCCCTGCATTCAGCTGTGGTTGCACCAGGGGCACATGTGCTCCCTCCTGTTGATTTAATGCTGATGTTGCAGCTCAGCTGCTCACTGTCAGCTGAACCAACTTTCCTGGGCACTTTTTCCTGATCCCTGAGCCCACCTATAATTTCTTTTCTTGCACTACTTGAGATGAGAGCCACCCATGTAGGGAGCCCTGCTGCTGCAGCCAGCACTGATGGCATGTCCCCAACAGGTCGCTCAGGAGTGCTTGCTCCACCGGGAGAAGAGGATGGGCATTGACCTAGTCCATGATGATGTGGAGAAACAGCTCTTAGCAGTAAGTTTGACAACACAGATCATGTCTTGAAGGTTTTTTTTTCCCTAAACTCTCCTCAACAGGTTTTGCAGCCCCGTTCCCTCACTGGCTCCTTAGGAAGGTGCTACGCTCTTCCAACCCTAAAACCTTCAGGGCCAGGGGCCAGTGCTCCCCCAGAGAGCCCATGTGGTGTGGGTGAGACTTGTCCTTACAGAGGAAGGAAAAGCTGAAGACCAGTTGTGTGTTTGTGTAGCATATCAGGGTCCTCTGTCCCTCTTCAAGGAGCTTATGAGACTGTCCTGCCTTTTAGAGCTCTGCCAGAACAGGATCTGTATGTACCTATGTTACATAAAATCACAGAATCATGGAATGGTTTAGCTTGGAAAAGACCTTTAAAATCAGCAAGTCCAACTGTTAACCAGCACTGCCAGGTCACCACTAAACCATGTCCCTCAGCACCACGTCCCCATGTCTTCTCAATCCCCCCAGAGATGATGGTTCCTTCACTACCCTGAGCATCTGACAATCCTTTCAGGGAAGAAATTGTTCCTAAAGTCCAAACAAAAGCTTCCCTGGTGTAACCTGAGGCTGTTTCCTCTTGTCCTGTCACTTGTTACTTGGAAGAAGAGACCAATCCTAGCTTCACTCCAGTCTCCTTTCACCAAGTTATAGAGAGTTGGAAAGTCTGCCCTGAGCCTTCTTTTCTCCAGGCTAAACAACATGAGTTCCCTCAGCTGCTCCTCACAATGCTTGTGCTCTAGACCCTTCACTACCTTTGTTGTCCTTCTTTGGATGTTCTCCAGCTCATACCTGCATATGATATATCTCTGTATCACATAGATCTATCTCTATATATATTACACACACATGGAGACACAGATATGGAGAAGGCAGTGTGTGTCTGACAGCTTGTCTCATTTTCCCAACTATATTAGTTGGTCTAATAAAAGATATTACATCTTCCCCCAACTTTGCTTTGCTCAGAGCAGTGTGGCTGCAGTCAGACTACATGTGCTTGGGCAATGTGCTTTACAGAAGCCATTGGAAGGGAAGGCACTCCTGCCTGCCTTTATATAACCTGCATTGCATTATGGATAAAAAGAAAACAGGATGAGAGTTGGCACAGAAGATGGGATCTTAACTCAGGGTACAGTGAAATATAATCACTGCAAAGGCATCACAAAACTGAGAAGGAAATTGCAGCCCCTGGGACAGGGAAGCCACTACTCTGTTAGAAGACCTTTTCTTATGAGTCAGGTCTTAAAAAATCAGCAGATTGTTTTAAAGGTCATGAGAATATAGGAAAATAATCAGAGCTAGTATCTCCATAACAGCATTTTAGACTTAGTGTTTGGGACATATTTAGGCTGTGCTTTTCACCTGGCTACTGCAGACAGGTTTGGAGCACTAGTCACCTACCTCTAGTAGCTAGGGACAAGACTTGTGCTCTAGATCCTTCACCAGCTTTGTTGCCCTTCTTTAGACATTCTCCAGCACCTCAATGTCCTTTTTGGAGTGAGGGGCCTAAAACTGAACCCAGTATGCACTGCTGGTCCAGGGAACCACTCTGCCTGTTCATATCAGGTCAGGGTCTGTCCCTGTCTCCATATAGTGGAACTAACTGACACTTGACATTGAGGTCAAGATGAAAAAGTACTTGGCAACCCACCCTAAAAGCGAATGCAGAGGCCTTGGCTGTGGTCAGAGCACCCTCCTTTCCCCTCCTGGTCACAGCACACAGGTTCAGCTGTGTAAGCCAGAGCACGGGGCTTGGGGGTTCTCTGCTGTTTGCTTTGGGCAGAAAGTCAAGCAGGCAAGTTCCTGCTCTGTGTGAGGTTGAAGAGGCCCAAGGGGATGAATGTGGTCAGGATGATTGAGCATGGGCACTGACAAGGTCATGCTTTGCCTTTGCGCAGGAAGTTGATGTCATCAAGTCCTGCCAGGAGAGGATGCAGCAGCACCTGGATAGGGCGAAAGCCCAGCTCGCGTAAGGAGAGACTCCTGATCTCATGCTCAGAGCTGATGTGCATTTGCAGTTGTAATGCAAACCCCCGCAGACCTCTGCTTCTGCCCACACCCCACAAGTCTAAAACCCACACAGGCTCCATGGGAAGTGGGCAGTGGTGCTCCTGGGAGCAGCTAGGTGCCCAGGTGGGAGCTGCAGGGAAGTGGGATAGGGAGGAAACCCTTCCCCTCACACATCCCCACCGATGGCTGCTGTTTGTGTGTTGAAGGTGCAACAGGGCGGCCCAGCACGAGTTGGAGAGGGACCTGGCCGACAAGCAGGCAGCCTACCGCATCGATGACAAGTGCCACCACCTGAGGAACACTTCCGACGGCATCAGCTACTACCGAGGGGTGGAGCGTGTTGATGCCACGTGAGTGCCCCCCGGGCAGCATGCAGTCCCAAACCGTCCCCAGGGTGCCTATGTCTGGCAGGGAGCTGGTTGTCTCCAGCCCACTGTAAAGGCAGATGTCTTTTCATAGCACATCCTTCCTGCCTGGAGCCCCTAACCTTGGAGGGGCAGTTTCTCACCTTAAAGGGAGAACAACTGTCTGCTTTCAGCTCTCTGCCAAACATCCAGTGGGCAAAAGCGAGTCCCACCTACTTAAAGACTCTGTCAGGGTTCAGAGATCAGCCTGGAAATGAATTCAGTCCAGCACCTCTGCACAGCTCATTAAGTTCATGCATATTTTCAGAGATGTGTCAGTGCCTGCCTGAGTGCACTTCATGGACGTAAAGTCTGGAGGGTTCACCCGTGCACGGAGAGGGCCTGGCAGGGAGCCGAAATGGCACAGAAAAGATAAAGGGACCATGGTCCTTGGGTAGTGTGCAGCTGCTTTTGGGTGCCAGGAATTTGACTTTGGCTCTGCAGTAACTGAATGGTGACCTACAACAGCACTTGCAGGAATATGCCCTACGTTGCAAAGGGTTGAGGGAATAAATCTGCTGCTCATACAGACACATGCAGTTTGTGGAAGGGCACAGATTGATTCAATATTTCTAATGTCTGAATAATTATTCACAGTATTGCTCAGACATAATTAGATAAGCAAATGGATTGCAAGGGGTTGACACTAAAATTCAGAGGGGGTAAAATGTGCCAGGGGTCAGCATGTTTTAAATGGAGCTTATGTGGTATTTAACTCCTTGGTCAACCTTGTTCTGGACTGCTGGACAGGTGTGAACATCATCCTGAAAGCACAGGCAGGGAATCAGATATTACTTAATGCTCATCCAGGGTAGTATGAAACTGAGATAAATTATGAGCAAAACAAATTGACTGCAATCTGCACGTGGTTATGAAGCTGGGAATCACTTGGCACTTAAATGCCTCAAACTTGTAAATCTGAGGCCTGCTTAAAATCTCTGTTTTTCTGGGGGAATCTCTCATTTGTCTGAGCTTTTGTAAGTATCAAGTTGTCTTCATGAACACATTATTTGATAAGCATTATTGAACAAATGATGTCCAGCTGTTCCACATTCACATGATCAAATTAAGAGCATAGATTTAATCTACATTTAATCCACACTGCTCCCTGGCAAGGTCCATACCTGCCCATGGTCACCTTCTGCAGCACAGGCTTACTTACCAGGGGCCTCTTCTTTCCTCCTGTCACAGAATCTCAGTGCCAGATTCATGGGCCAAGTTCACAGATGACAACATCCTCAGCTCCCAGAGCGAGCGGGCAGCCTCGGCCAAGCTGCGGGACAGCATCGAGAACCTGTTGGTGGTGACAGCCAACGAGATGTGGCGTCAGTTCAACAGGGTGAACGTCGCCTTCACCAACCGCATCGCCGAGACGGCTGACGCCAAGAGCAAGCTTCAGACCCACCTGGCCAAGGTAGCCTGATCTCCTCCCTTTCAGGGTGACATTGTCACTTCCCAGTGACACCACTGTTCATGCAGACCTGGCCCATGAAGAGGCATGATCACTGCAAGAAGCTGGTTATCTGGCTATCTCCCTGTGTTTGAAACTCAAAAGTGTTGGGGACTTTCTTCTTCTTGGAGCAGGATGGTCCCAAGGGATATAGTACTTTGCTGGTCCAGGAAAGTGCTTTCAGTTTCAGCACTCTGCTCACTGAATGTGTTTTAACCTCCAGATAGACAGGAGAAAAGGGAAATGGTGTGGTCATTTGAGAATATACTTTTAAACTGATGCATGTATTTCTTCTTCATGCCAGACACTGCAGGAAATCTTCCAGGTCGAGATGAACATAGAAGCCATCCAAAAAGCCATTAGGGACAAAGTGCCTCCGTTGAAAGTGGCTCAGACCCGGCTGGATGCGCGCACACAGAGACCGAACGTGGAGCTGTGCAGAGACCCTGCCCAGATCCGGTAAGGCAGCAGCACAGAGCTGGCAGGGCCCTGGAGGAGTCACGGGTGGTGGTTCTCAGGAGTATCACAAATAACAAATTAATCATGGAGGTTTTTTCTAAATAGTCCTTCCCTATGTGCACTAATACAATGAAAAGCAATGAGCAGGTATCCCAGCCTTTGTGGGCTGGGAGGAGGCTGTACACCATGGCCAAGTACAGCCACATGCCACCCCATGAGGGGCTAGATTTTTCCCATTTGGATAAACCTTACCTTCTCTTCTGCCTGCTTCCTGGTGGTTGGATGTGCTCAGTTTTGAAGGATAAGCCCTTTACTCTCCCATAGACTCATGCTGAGAGCTCTCAACTCCTTCCTTTTTGGTTGACCACTAGAAACAGTGAACTGCATGGAGAATCAGTCAGAGCTGTCTTCCCCTCCCCTGGCAACACTGGAAACCCTTCCAAAGGACACAATCTTTGGGATTGCACCGCAAAGAGCTGTGGAGGAGCAGGCCACCCCCAGTGCCCAGCAGCACCCCTCTGCAATACCCCAAACCACACACTTCCTCCTGGGAGTCCTCTGGGCACAACTCTCTGTGAAGCCTTTAAAAAGCAATTTAAACCCAGCCCCAGAGCCTCCTGAGCATCTCACATGCCTTTGGCTTTTCCATCCTCCACTTCTTTCACATTCACTTTGAGCTTTTCCCAGCTGTGCTGTTTTGCTGTGGGTGCATCTCTGGGTGTGGGGAGGATTCCTGTCCAGGGAAATCCAAGAGGTTAAACCAAGAAACCTGCAAAATCAAATGGGAACAGGAAACCACAGCTGATCATCCCTCTTCTTCATGGCACGAACTGCTCCAAAAGACATGCCTGGCCATTGCCAAAGCCTTAGAGCAAACATAACCATGCCTTCCTGCTGCAGTCCAGAGGAGCTCTGCCCTCCCCTTTCCCATGTCTCTTCCAGAAATGGGAGGTCCTTGTTAGTCTGAGCATGCTGAAGGGCAAGATCCTTTGCCCAAGGAGCCCGTCAGCGGCACCACGCTAGACACTACCCCTGTGATGAGACTGCTCATGGGGATTCCTTGCTGTTTTCTAGCCTTGTCAACGAAGTCTATGAAATTGATGAGACGATCCAGAGCCTTCAGCAGCGGCTGAGAGACGCTGAGGACACCCTGCAAATGCTGGTTCACTCCAAGTCGGTCTTGGAACACGACATTGTCGTCAAAGCCAACTCGCTCTTCATTGACCAGGAGAAGTGCATGGGAATGCGCAAGACCTTTCCCAGCACTGCGCGGCTGCTGGGCTACGTTTAGGCTTGGCTCAGCTGACCTCACGGGATCTTTGCAGGAGCTAGTCTCAGGTTTGCTAGGATGCATTCCCAGTTTTGCTAGAATGCTTTGAGAAGACATGATCAGGCTTTCACTTCCTGATGAAAGCTGTGAGCAGAAATTAAATGACCACTTTGTCTCTTACATGGTCTACCAGGATTTTGGTTTTCCTTCAGTTTGTCTCTTTCCTCTGTTCTTTCGTGGTGTGCCAGAAAGTGGCTGAAATGTCCTGTATGTGACCAAGAGCAAATCCACCCAGAGGGATTCCTTCCTACCCTTTCAGTCTGTGATTTTAGGAGAAAAACTGTTGTGTCTTCCCCCTTTTGGTCTGTCTGGTGTGGAAAAAGTCCAAGGGGAATTAAAGCTAGTCGTCAGGGTAACTTAGCTGTTGACATCCATAATGTATTTTAATGGTGTGGCAGAAAAAACACAAACTATCCCATAAAGCATGGCTGTATTTTCTGTTCCAGAATAGAAAAACTTGCATTTTAAGCTGATTTCTAATGATAATTTTCTTGGTTTTGAAAGATTCTAAGTGTCATCTAAAATGTCAGTGCTGGGGTTTAAAACAAGGAAGTACCTTCAATAGGAAATAGCTGTGGGGTTAATTTTGGTAAGTATGGTTTGGTTCCTATTTCAGCTTCTTACATGTAGTTCCTAGGTGGAAGCACAAAAGCAATTTGAAGGTAAAGAAACAAATCTTGTTGATCCTTAAGTCTGCCTGCCGTGGTACTTGCTCTCTTGCTGTAAATCAGACCTATTTAACCAAGTATTTGAGTTTTCAGAAGGATAAGTCTTTAATCCATCTGAGGTTCCACCTGAAAGTCTAATTGTCTCCTTAGACAACATGTCACTTAGGCACTCTGAAATCTTTTAACCTAAGCAGAGTTGAGCTCAGCCTAAAGCCTGCAGGCACCAAGAATCCCAAAGGAGCAGAAGCTCAAGTCCTTTCTCTTCCCTCAGGAATCCAGGGCCTGGACCCCCCGGCCCAGTCTGGGGAATCTGAAGAGCCTAAAGCATCTTTTCTCATCTCCTATCCCCAGAGAGGTTGGAGCAAGAAGGGAGTCGGTCACTTCTCCCAGGTTACCAGTGATAGGACAAGAGGAAATGGCCTCAAGCTGCACCAGGGGAGGTTGAAATTGGATGTTGGGAAAAATTCCTTCCCAGCAAGACTTGTTAGGCATTGCACAGGCTGCCCAGGGCAGTGGTGGAGTCACCATCCCTGGAGGGGTTTAAAAAGCATATAGATGTGGTACTTGGGGACATGGTTTAGTGGCATGGTGGTGATAGGCTGACTTGATGATCTTAAAGGTCTTTTCCTTAATTATTCTATGACTCCATCTTGCAACACAGCTCCAGATAGACCTGGCTGCCCTCCTGCTCTCCTAGGGGCAGCCTTTAAGAGCTGTAACCTGCACCAAGGTCCTGCCTGACTTCAGCATCTTGGCAGGATCTCTCTCCACAGCAGTAGCCCTAAACAGGAAGCAATTGCCTTTTAAACCTTTTTTTTTCACTAGCAGTTTTGTCTCATGGAGACTAAAAATAGGTTTCCTCTTCTTTGTGTGTATCTTGGAGCCAGACTCCATCAGGAGACAGCAGCCACCCTTTCTAAAGAGAAGATACAACCATAAGCTGGAAAAACTGTCCAGCTCATTGCACCTTCCCTTTCTCCATGTATCTGCTTCCCCAAAATAAGCTGATGTCTTGCTGAATTCTGAGTGACTTTCAGTTTCTGTTAGCATCCTCTCTAGCCTTCGTGCTGCTTTTGTGCTGTCACTCTCCCCATGTTGTGTTACTGAAGACTTTGACCAGCCCTGGTGGGTTTGGCTGCTCTGCTGGCTTGAAGCCCCACTCCAGGCAGAGCTCCCTGTTTTCTTTTTTGAGAGGCAGGCCCTCTGGATTTGTCCCCAGCTGAGCACTGCGAAGTGGAGGCTCCCACAGCCCCTTTCTGAAAGGCTCTGAAGTAACTCGAGTGAAGTGCTGCCATCAGCAACAGCTTCACATTCATTTCACATCCACCTTCACTTTTGAGTCACATTAAAAAATATCTGCATTCCATTTTACTTTGAGGGCACACCAGTGACAGCACCAAAAGTCTCCTGTTTTCTCCAGCTTTGCTTTCAGAGCATCCCAAACACTCATCTTTCTCACTAGCCCAGCTCTTTTCAGGCTTTCTCCTAATTTACAGTGTTCATGTGGTGTCACAGTTACCCAGCTTATATTTTATCTGGCTGTCCTACCCTCTTGATGCTTTTTTATTGGCAAGACATTTCTTTCCTCCATTTGAGCCATGGCCAGAGGAATTTCAGTTGCAGCTTCTCTAATTTCTTGCACAAATACTTTCCACTTTCCTGCAGCAGATTTCCCAGACATGAGAGAATTCCCAGCTCCCTTTGGGGTTTCATTCTCTCCACTCCAGTTTTCCATAAGTCAACAATATTGATGTCACTTCTTCTGGTAGATGCTACTCTAAAATTCCCCCTGAAGCACTTGGATTGTCTCATACTATGTGTGCTTCAGGCTGAGTCTTTTTTTGCCCCTCTTGCTGTGTCCCCTCTACACATCCCATGGTGGGAGCCAGCCCTGCCACAAACCTGGTAACAGGTCTCTAGGGAGCAGGTTTGGGTGAAATTCCAATAGACATGTGGCTTGTGCCAGGGTCTCCTGCACAGGGAAGGAGTTGACTCTCATATCTGAGTTGCTGGTGAATAAAGCTGCTTGCTTCAATCATTGCAGGTTTGTTTTGGGGTTTGCAGCCTAGCAGCCTCTATTGATGTGTATTGGTGTAGCCAGCAAGTCAAGGGAGGTGATTCTGCCTCCCCTCTGCTCCGGGGGGACCTCATCTGCAGTGCTGGGTTCAGCTCTGGAGTCCTCAGCACAGGAGAGACATGGACCTGTTGGAACAGGTCCAGAGAAGATCACAGAAATGATAATCTGAGGTCTGGAGCCCCTCTGCTGTGAGGACAGGCTGAAAGAGTTGGGGTTGTTCAGCCTGAAGAAGAGAATGCTCCAGGGAGATCTTACTGCAGCCTTTCAGTGCTGAGAAGGGTCTGTAAGAAAGATGGAGACAGACTCATTAACAGGGAGTGAAGTGCTAGGACAAGGGGTGATGGTTTTAAACTAAAAGAGGAATATAAAGACTAGATAGAGGGAAGAAATTTGTTACACTGAGGGTAGTGAGACACTGTCCCAGGTTGCCCAGAGAGGTGGGAGATGTCCCATCCCTGGAACCATTCCAGGTCAGGTTGTTTGGGCTCTGACCAACCTCATCTAGTTGGGAATGTCCCTGCTCAGTGCAGGGGGTGGTACTAGATGACCTTGAAAGCTCCCTTCCCACCCAAACCATCTGATTCATTCTATGCCTTTGCCTTCCTACCATGACATGATTTCCTTCCACAGGTCACTCCCAAATAGTATCCCTGTCTGTCTCAGCTGCCTTTCTGCACTGATGTGATGTTTCCTTCCCTTAACTGCCTTCAGTCTGAAGAAGGACCTGCCTGCTTTTATTGCTGTTTATTGCTGTTTGCTGCTGGTTTATTAGCAGCTTTATCAGCCAAGTTGCTGAGAAGGTTAGTTTGTTGAAATTCCTTTGCATCCCACAGCCATATTCCCACCCGCCTGCATCATTCCAACAAACCCTGCAGAGGTGGGTTTGTAAACTAATTGTTTACTGACTGGAGAGAGAGAAAATAAATCCATAAAACCAGGAGAGAGTTGCTTCATGCAAGCTAAGCTTCATGTCTGCCCAGGGTCCAGCTGTACTGTTAAGGCCTGTCTATCAAAAAGCTGTTCCAAGAGGAGACTTGTCTAAGGAAAGAAAAATCATTGAATGTCCTGGAGGAGTCTGATATAAATTCTGGTGGAAGGAAAGCTTGCCAAAAACCATGTTAACAGAATATTAACAAAACTAATGCAGATTATTATGCTCAAGGGAGAGAGAATTCCATCAGCTGTTTTGGGAAAAAAAATGAAAAATCCACAAAATCAGGAAAAAAACCCAAACTCATTAGGAAAAAAGAGGAAAGGATAAAGCTTTGGCAAAATGCTAAGGAAAATTTGGGCAGTGTATGATCATAGGGATGGCTGTGCTGGCTCAGACCAAAGCCCAGCAAGCCTCAGATTCAGCCTCTGACAGAGCCAACAGAGATGCTTAGATAAAAGCTCCAGAAAGAGGCAAGTGTCCTGTGATACTTTCTCTGTCTATTTTCCCAGCTTCCAGTATCTCAAGGACTTCCTGAGCTGATGGGGCTGTCCTTGAATTTAATATCCCCATGGATTCGTTTCATATGGTCTTGTTCCAGTTGTTCTTCGAGCTCGTGCAGGCTTCCAGCATCCACTGTGTCCCTCAGCAAGGAGCTGCAGGGGACGGAGCATCATCACCCTAGGAGCATCAGTGACCACTCCTGGGATCCTGGAGGAGACTGAAAAAGGGGCCATACCTGGCACTGCTGAACCAAAAGTGTACAACTCAACAGTCTGGGCAAAAATGTGGCTCCAGGCTGGTCTAGATCTGTATCCTAGGTAGGTTGAACACAGGAGCTCACAGAGGTTTGTCTCCTTTTAAGTGCTTTCAGCATGCAGGAGACAAGCACAACTCATGATCTATGAAAGTATCTGACACAGGGTTATGTCCTAGCTCTGAAGCTCAGTTGGTCGGTTTGGGTTTTGGAATGAGTGGGTAAATTTTGGTTTCACTGAAGCCAGTGGGATTTCTCCAGTGATTTCAGCCTGACTCTAGCAGCAATGACAACTGGCTTGGAGTTTAAAGTAAAAAGTTGGATGAAGTTGGTTTTGGGGCACAAATGCAGACAGGACTGAAATATTTTCTAAATTCTTCTTGGTTTGGTGGAAAACAAATGTCAGGAAAAGTAAGCAAATGTCTCCAAGTTGTATTAGATTACTGGGTTTAGAAGTTTTCTGATTCTAAATGTCCTCCTTTTTCTGCTTGAAATGGCTTTTCAGATAGGCACTGCACCAGTTTTATCAGAAAAGTTAAACCACAGTCTCTGTCATGGCTTTTTGATCTTGACAGTGCTTGACACTGGAGAAAAGGCCCATTCCTCTCACAGCCCTGCCCCAGGGTAGCAGCTCAGTAGCCCACAGCAGCACCCCTTCTAGAAGCACAGCATTCCTTCATGGGGCACAACCCCCCTTCCTGGGGCCTCAGCCGTGCTCAGTGCACATCCCACTATGTGCTGACATCCCACCATGTGCTGGGGACAGGGCATGGTCCTGGCAACCCTCTGAGCCCTGCTGTCATTGCCAGCTGGGGGCATGCTCTCAAGGTGGACAGACTTCCCCAGCTCTTCAGTTCTTTCTCTCACTGATGGCAGTGCAGGATTGTGTCCCTCCCCCTTTGCATTTCAAATCCTCCGTTGCTAATGGTCTCAGTTACCAGGGTAGGGAACAGGAAGCCAGTCCCTAAAATTGTGATGACAGAGCAATGTCTTGGGGTTAGACAAGTTCAACCACAAGAAGACATACAGAGAAAATCTTCTCCTTTCATGTAGTTTGTAAATGCCTGGTTTAAGAGTGGTTTCATTCACCTGGCCTGGGAAGGGGGATGCTGTAGGTGTACACTGGGTTGACAGTGGCAGCACCCATGATGTGCTGCTTCAGGTGATGAGATGGACACAGTTAAATGAGGCTTAGACCCTTTCAGCAAAGTCCTCAGAGTCAACTCATCACAGATGAGCATCTGAGCCCCTTAAACTGCTATAAACCCTACTTTTCCTCCTGAATTCTCTTTGTTTTATTCTAGAAATTCAATCTGAAGCATCATAAGGGTTTGAAGTGATCCCACGGAATAGATTCAAAGTAAGAAATCCACATTTTTTTACCCAGTGTTCATCCCACCCATCCATCTTCCAGTATTCCCAGCACAGCCTGTGGCAAACCTTGTTTGTACACAAAACATTTTTCAGAGTTGCTGTGGCGCCTGGGTTTATTTAGGCAGTGAGGACTACTGCCAGCCACACTTGGATGGACACCGAGCTGGGGCAGCTGGGCAGCTCTCAAACACCGTGATGGGAGCACTGTGCAATCCCCTGGCCTGCACCAGGTTGAGTGGTGATGCCACCACCTCTCCAGCAAAACCCCAAGGGCTCTGCTGTGAACACCCTCACTTTCTCTTCTCCTCCTCTTCTCCTGGCCCTGTCATGATCTAGCACCTTTGGTTGACGGAAGATGCAGAGAGGAGCTTTGCCTCCAGTGCTTTCACATGAGCTTATCGTGCTCCCTGGAGCAGCACAGACCTCTCACCAGGGGTGCTGTGATAGCATGTGTTCAGCAGATTTTCTTCCAAAGCCCTGCTTTGTTTGGACAATCCACCTTTCCGAGAAGAGAAGTGTCTGAGGAGCATGGGGTTGATGTGCTCTTCTCTCTGGGTTTCCTCTGCAGTTTTTAATCCACAGCTCTCAGCCAAAACGGGCTTCATTACCCAGAGGCTACACTTTTCCCTGATTTCATTTTCAGATATCTCTCCCGTGGTTAAAAAGCTGCTTTTGGAACCATTCAGAACTGAGGTGAGCATTTAGGAGTAGAGGTGGTTTTGCTCTTCCACATTCAGGGTGGAGCTCGACTGTAGTATGTGACCTCCACACCTCCCACTGCCTTTCACTGCTGTGCACCTCCCTGCTCCGTTTTTTGGGGAATGGGGCAGATAATTAATCCAGAGGCACAGCAGCTGAGATCTCAGCCGTACAAACGCAAACCAGGAGACGGACTCTAACAGCAGGTGAGATCTCAGTCCTTAGGGACAAGAGCCTTCTCGCTCCGTGCTTGAGCCGCCCCGAGGGTGGCTCCTGCTCTGAAAGCAGCAGCGCGGGCGCTCAACACACAGAGCGAGACAGCCCAAAATAGCCTCATTAGTGAGCAATGTCTTGAGGGAAGTCCAGATGTTCTAGTCCTTTGGGGCTTGCAGTCACAGGTGGCACTGGCTCCCGACGGCGTGTGCAGCAGTGGCACAGGGCACAGGGGGTGGCAGCAGCAGAGAAGGGACCGGTGTGTTTTGGAGGGGAAGGCAAATTGTACCCTTGGAAGCAGGCTGGGCAAAGCTGCACAAGGCAGAGCTGAGGCTGCCAGAGCAGAGCTGGGCTCAGCAGTATCGTGATGGGTGTGCAGGAGTGTACCGAAACAGGGACTCGAGCGGGGTGTGAGGCCTGGGGCTTCGTGTCAGCCACTCACTGGTTCATCCCCCCCAGCCCTTCAGAGTGTTCCCAACTCCGACTTGCTGTCTAATGCCTGTGACTGGACTACTTGGAGACGAGTGTGGAGGAGCCAGAGTCCGTGCTGCAGGGAACACGCCTGTGCTTGCCAGGAGGAAGGAGCCAAGCACGCTTCTCTCCCTCTGTTCTCCCAAGATTTAAAGTTTCGGTGGCTTGATGCCAAATTCCACAACAAAGCAGGACTAGTTCGGTACGTGAAGAGCAGAGAGGTGATGGGGAGGTTGGTGCTGGTGCTCAGGACTCCCGGGAGGGCGCAGGTCTCCTGTTGGCACTGCAAGTGAGAGTGTGCGTGTGTGCGTGAGAGACTGTGTGTGAGGTTTATCTCAACAGAGTAACTGTGGTTGAGGAATGAGTGAAGGCTGCCTTACGGAGTGAGGCCACCCCTTCCTCCCCAAGCACCTGAGTCATCCAGCATTTTGGAAAATTTCTTCCTCCATTTAGTGCAAAGTTCCTGAGTTTCACAGAATTTGGCTCTTAACTGCTAAAAGCCTCCAGCCTAAGAGCCAGAGTCACATTGCTATCACTGGAGCAAATCGGGAAGGTGTCACTTTCCGGGACGCTGGCACACTATGTAAATCAGAGATTTCAGCACAGCCAGCCACTCATTCCCCAAATCCTATCGCACGGATCCCTGTCCGGAACTACCTACACTGTAGCCGCGGCGAGGGGAGCCACCTGATGCAGCAGCTCTCTGGCGTCCCTTTTTGAACTCGTTGCTGACGATGTCCCCTTCCCCATGCATCCCTGGAAGAGGAGACCTCCCTACCAAGCCCTCCACCCAAGCCCCTAAAAGTCACATCTCTGCTTAAGCTAACCCTTCGCAAGAGCGGGACAGGGGCCGGATCCTGCCCAGGGCACACCTCGGCTTCCCACAGCCCCGCACCCTCCGTGTCCACCGCTCCGGGACAAGACACCCAGCCGCGCCCGGACCCCCCCTTCTCCACGGAGGTCCCCACGCCGAGGAGTCCTCTCTGGGCTCCGGCGTGCGGGGAAGCAGCCAGGCCGCTGCCCAGCAGAAAGGCCTCTTGTAAGTGTGAAGGACTGGGGAGTCGGTGACTACCGACCAGATTCGGGGGGGCAGAGAAAGAGCTAGGCGGGCCGGGGCCAGGGCGCTGCCGCATTTATAGGAGGAGCGGCCCGGGGTCCCTCCCTGTCCCGCAGACGCAAGCGGGGCGGTGGCCCCGGTTAAAGGGGAAACTTGACAGTGCGGCACGTTCCCGCTGCCCGTTCCCGTTCCCGCTGCCCCTTCCCGCTGCTCCTCGATTCCGCCGCGACGTGAGTACAGCCCATCCCGGTCTGGGTTGGGGAGGGGGACGGCAGGAGGAGGCTGCGGGGGCACCTCTGAGAGCAGCCCAAGGGAGGAGAAGAGCCACTCCGAGGGGATTGGGGGCTGGAGAGACCCTCTGGGGGTCCACAGAGGAGAGGAACTGGGGCACATACACACCATACACCCCCGCTCGGGGGGTCCCTCAGGGAGAAGGTGGCTCAGGGCAACCCCTCCTTCCTTCTCCGAGAGTCCCGAGGGAAGATGGGCTGGAGAAAGCAAACAGGACACCCCCACCCCCCCACCCCCCGAAGGGAGGGGGTCCATGAGAGGCTTTGCTGGGGGTGCCGAGGGGACATGGGCCGAGGAGACCGCTGGAGAAGAGCAGCCGAGGTAGTCGCCACGCCTCCATCCCCATAGCCCCGCTCGCCCCAAGGGTCTCCAGGATCTAGAGGAAGCCTACCCTGGGGACCGACAGAGTCACCCTCCGGTAGTCTTATGGCTAGGTGGGCAGAGGACAGCCCCCCTCCGAGGAGGGGGTTGGGGTAGCTCCTTGGTGAGATGGACCCTCCCCGGGGGTGCCCAGCAGCGTATTCCTCTGGGGACGAGGGATAGGAGCTCGCACCCCCAGAGGAGAAGTGCTGGGAGACCCCACAGGGAAGCTCCCACACACCCCAGGGGAGGGGGCTGGGGAAGCCCCTGGGCGAAGGGCCTTGGGAGATCAGGCTCGGGGAAAGGGCTCGGAGGACCCTTCCGGGGGTGTCCGGGAGAGGGCGGTCCCGAGGGAAGCAGCTGGGCGCTGCCCGAGCATCCCCCGGGGCTGGGCGGACTCTTGCCCTCGGAGCTCTCCTGCTACCCCGGGGGCCGAGCCTCGCACACAGACACACACAGGCACTCCCAGCAGCATCCCTCTCCCTTCCAGTTCTGCCCTCTACCACCGCCAAGATGCTGCTTTTGCTGCTGGGGATCATCGTACTCCACGTCACCGTGCTGGTACTCCTCTTTGTCTCCACCATCGTCAGTGTAAGTTCTGGGATGCTGGTGAGGCAGGGGATTGTGGCATGCAAGACCAGAGGTGGTATTTCTATCTGTGGTTTGTTTTCCAGTCTGGCTTTTCACAGGAAAACTTTGCTTCCCGGTTTCTATCTTACTAACAGTGGGCTTTGGGCGTGTTTTGCAACAAAAACCCTTCCCATACTGGTGCTGTAGGGTCTAACTGGTTGGTCACCTGGCCATGTGCCACTGCGAGTGCTCAGGGCATCCCCATTAATACAGAGGAGAGCACCGCTAAAGCTCATCTCCTCACCATCCCCATGCTGCTTCACATCAGGGAGCAGCTCCAGAGCACCCAAGCCGCCCTCCATGGGAGTGACACGGCACTCTCCGCTCATAAAGTTGCTCCACCTGCTAACGGGCTCCAGCCCGCAGGACCAGTACAGCCAGTCTGAGCAAAATGCCTTGAAATGGGGCAGTTTTGGGCACTGGCTCCTCAGCACCAGCAGTTTTGCTTTCCAGTTCTGCTCCTTTGGGCTGGGAATTAGGCACAGCCTCTGTCCCCTAGCCAAGATGGGCCATTTTTAAGGCTTAAGTTTTGCAAGCAGCAGGAAGGGCTGCAAGCTCCACAGGGGGTTCCCAACACTGATCGCAGTCCAGAGTCCAGTTAACACATCACTGACTTAGGAAGAGGTTTGATGTTGTCTGAAGGCAGCAGATTTGTGGAGCTGGTGAGTTCCAGGCTGGCTTCACCAGGTCCTTCTTTCCTCTATTTTTTAACTCTTATTTATTTATTTATTTGTGGGTGGTAATAGTGGTAGAAGACATTAGAAAAATCTTCTGAGCCGTTAGAAATCACGTGGAAACATTCAAATATCCCGGCAGAGAGGAGGGAAGTGCATATCCCCCGCTGGCCTTGGTCCATGTTTACGAGAATAAAGAGCTGCTGTTCTCCTGCCGTTGAGGTGAAAGCAGCTAAAAGCAAATATCAGTATTTACTCTCCAAATGCCTTTCTAAAGACAAGCATGTGCCTGGGAGCTCCCAGCCGAGCACATATGTGCTGGTATGGACTGGAGCTGCTGGGTGCTCAGTCCTTGGGGGGGTATGGGGCTGCCTGAGCCTCCTGCCAGGGCCCTGCTCATGGAGCTGCCTCTCTTTGCAGCAATGGCTGGTGAACGGCGAGCACACAGCAGACCTCTGGCAGAACTGCACCTCCGGTAGTGTCTTCCACTGCCTGACATCATCCACAAATGGTGAGTACTCCCCAGCAAATCAGGGCTGCTGCTGCCCCTCAGTTTTATTCTCTTCCTTGGACTCAGGAAATCAAGGAGGATTTGGCTTTGCAGGTTATTTGTGATTCCCTTTTGCTTTTCCCTCCACCCCCTTGAAGTTGTTTCCTCCCACCTCTTCCCCTTGCCACCTCTGCTCTGTCCCATGATGGAGGGACAGGGCTCCACTGTGATCCAGGTGTCCTGGTGGGGGGACACGGGGCTGGCCCAGCAGCGGTGGGATTGCTCCCCGTCCCCAGCTTTGGCAGTCCCTGAAGTTGTGATGGGGCTTAGTGTGGGTGCCAGACCCAAAGGCCATTGCTCCACCTTGCTGCCCTCCAGCTGTGGGACGGTTCCTGGCACTACTGTGGCAGAGCATTTGGCACACTCAGCCCCAGCAGAGGTGGTTGGCTTGAGTGCTTTTTGGTGGTCTCCTCTTGTTAGCTCACTTGGGTGTACAAAAAGGGGGAACCCTTGGAGCAGGGTTTGCTGGGTGGCTCCTGGCTGAGTGTAGAGAGGCTGTTTTCAGTTCACTTCCCTCTTGCTGCGGTTGTGAGAGTGTTTTAAAGACACACGTGGTGCCCCAAGGACAGCCTGGACACTCTGTCCCCCTGTCTCTAGAGAGCTGCCCTGACCTTCACTGCTGTGCCAGGCTGAGGTTTTGGGCACACTGCTTGCCCTGTGTTTGCTGCTGAGCACTGTGTGTGGGATGTGCTGAGAGCTCAGGCCCTTCTTCTTCCTGCTGCTGAAATGACCTTTGTGGCACCTGCACTTCAAGGGTGTCTCAGCAGCCACCTCTGGACTAAGTTGGGTGAAAGCTGACATCATGCTGGGTGACGTCCCCCAGCAAGCTGTTTGCTGAGGTCAGCAGGGAGGTGTGCTTGGGCACCCACTGGTACCAGTAACACTAAATAGGTGCTCAGGGAGTCAGGCAAGCCTGTGCCTCAGTTTCCCCAGAAGACAGGACTAATGCCAGTGGTACTGTGTCCAGCATTGGTTTCCAGTTAGCTTCATTTTTACTTTCCCCTGGAAACAGTGTCATCCCCAGTGAAACCAGCTGTGACTCACACTGATGCCACTGGGAGCACAGTCACTATGCTGGAAAGACAGTACTGGCGCAGGAACAAACCGATGCCACCTGGTCTTGGCAAAGAGGGAACGGTCACAGTGGAGAGCACTCTGCTTTCAGAGGGTCTTGTGGTGATGGGAGACTGCCAGAGGGTTTTGGAGATTCAGGTCACCCTAATCCTCAGCCTGCTGGGAACAAAACACTTGTGGTTATCCGACAGAGGGTAACTCACTGTCTCTTTTATACTCCCCGGGCTGGGAGCAGCAGCATGTTTCCCTGCATGGGCCCAGCTTTGGTTTGGGTGGGAGCAAAGCTACCACCGCAGGTCTCTGCTGACGCCTGCTGGTGTCCAGGCTGGCCGGGAAGCTGCTGGATCCCATCCCAGCCGAGGAGCCTTCTGGAGCCATGTCCTTCATCAGCAGTTGGCTGGTGCCGGCTCTCTGCAGCGTAGGCAGGCTGCTTCAGAGTCATTCATGCGTGCTCCAAAACTGCTGACCTTGTGCTTGGAAATAAAAGGCAGCGATTGTCCCCCCCAGAGTCCCAGAGCCAAGGGCTGTAAAGCCTCCCCAAATCTTTAGCTTTTCAAACCTGCACTACTTTTTCTGGGTGTTTGCAGGATGCTGTGTGTTAGGGAATTGTCAGTGTCCAAAATGCGGTTGGGACGGTTTCCTCCATGTCCTGCTGGGTGTTGTGAGTCTCTATTGCCCTGTTCCCAGAAGCTGCTTCCCTCTGGATCCTTTAGTGATGATTCTTTTATCATTAAAGATACTGTAAGCAGAATGACCTTGCTAAAAAAAAATGCTGTCAGGCAGCTGAGTTGGGATGATAAGGTGCCCCAGTGGGCTGCTCTTTGAGTAGAGATGAATCATGCCCAAGTCTTAAGGAGCTCTCTGACAGCTCTTATTTACAGGCATCAGGAGGAGGGAGTTTTGCTTGGACAAAAGCTTCTGCCCCGTCCACCCTGCAGCAAGGGTGTGGGAGCAGTATTGCTGAGGACCAGTCTTCATCTGGTGCGACACTGGATGCTGGATCCAGAGCTCACCAGTGCTGTAGGAAAACAAAAACTAAAAGTATTTCCTAGGCTTACGCAAAGCTTTAAAAATCTGTTTGTAAAAACAGAACTAAAATACCATTCAGCATGCTCTCCAGTAGCTCCCTGCTCCCTCCCTCTCTGCCTTCCATCTCCACACCCCGTGGTCCTACTGTCCCTGCACCGTCCCCTGCAGGGGACCTGCAGTTGGCCACTTTTCAGAGTGGTAGAGAAGACACAGGGCAAAGATGCTGTGGCAGGGCCACCTCTGAGGTTCACGTTCATCCTATGCCTGATGCTTGTTGTGCTCCTCAAACTCTCTTTCCTAGGAATATGCTTACTTTCAAAAAGATGAGAGATCCTATACCAAATACCACAAACCGTCCCCATTTCAGTCTCTTTCGAAACACAGGCTGTGCCTGTTGCACTGAGCTGTGGAAAGCCTTCAGAATTTGTTTCTCTATGCCTGTGCCAAGGGCTGCGCTTAACGGTTAATCGCAGAGTGCCAAGGTCTGCTCTGGGCTAAGAGCAAGAAATCCTCCTTTGGGAATTTTGGCAGAATGTGGTCTTTACTTAGAGTCAGTTTTTCTTCTGGCCATTGCAGTGACTGCTGCAGCACAGTGATTTCTGCCTCTCAGTTTGAAAAGGGGTGGTACTCGGTGCTCGGAGTATGTGGCATTAGGTCAGGCTGAGCGTCATGTTTTCAGCACAGATGGAAGCTTTGGGGGTTTTGCCGGAGTGGCAGAGTGGTGGGGTTGTTGTGCTATGTTGTTCCCCTTGGTCTCTGCATAGTGAGGATGGATGAGCCTCCTTTTGCCCACTGTGCTGCTGCACAGGGACCCTTTTGTTTAGTGACTGTTATGTGGATGCCCAACAAGAATTTGAACTTGCTTAAACCAGGTGCCAGCAAGATTTGCTTGTGTTTATCACTGGGGCAGATTTGGGACCATGCTTCTAACCTTAAAGTTTCTTCCATGGGGATGGAATTAGCAGCAAAACGACCCAAGGGTTGAGCACAGGAGAACTGTCAGACCATGGATCTCCAGGACACCAATGGACCTTGGGCACAGGATGGAGCTGGCCTTGGTGAAGGCTGAGATCCCACCTCCCAAATTCCTCTTGGCACAGCTTGAAACCTCTGTGTGCACAAGGGCTGAGCAGTTCTGATGGGAGCCAGTGCAGGGAGGGAGGAGGAAGTGCTGGGTCGGGGGCAGATGCCCACTTCTTCACCTTTTACAACTGCCTGCTTGTTGCTTTGATTTCTGCATTTGCTTGTTAGATAATGACTTTTTTTTTTTTTTCAAGAGGCCGAGAACTATGGAAAAAATGTTGCAATCTTTGCTTCACTTGGGCTGTTAGACATTCCTGGAAAAGACTTATCTGAAGAATTCGGCTCTGAATCCCATACTGTGCGTCGGCACGGCTGAGTGCCAGCCCCAGCTGTGCGATGCTGCTGCAGGCACGGGGCACACGGCTGGACCTCAGCCACTCAAGTGCTCTTCAGTAGATTCCACCCCAAATTTCCAGACAGTGATGTTTTTTCCCTCCAAAAATGGCCTTTTTCTCTCTACAACTGAATTTTTTTTATACAGGCAAGATTTTTTTTTTTCCTGCTACTTTCTACATCTCTTCCTCTGATTTTTGGTGGGAATGCTGGATGTAGGGAAGCAGTGGGGACCTCTGTGGAGATCCTTACATCCTTCTGTAATGTCAGGAGATGTTTCCCTTGCTGTCTTCTTACCATGTCTCCTGTCACTAGTCTGTGGCTTTTGCCTGACTGGCTTGTTCACAGGCAGGCTGGTGGGTTTTGGCTTTTTTAAAGGGAAAATAAAATCCCAAACCTTGGGAAATGCACAGGCTGCCGATCTGCATGGTTACTGAGTGCCATGGGGTGCATGAAGCTGATGGTTTGCTGATGTAATGGCCACAAGCAAAGCCCAAGTGGAATGCCCAGAGTAGTGATCTGCCCTGAACCGCCCAGGTGGGCAGGGATGGACCTCCCATTGATGGGGCTGGCACCAAGGTATTGCCCCTGCTCTTCAGCACACTGACCTTCCGTCTTCCAGAGCCCCTTTGCTTTGGCACACAGAACCCTAAGCAGCACTCCTGCTGCTTGAAATGCATTTTCTTTGCACTGGAAGACACAGGAGAAATCTTCAGCCCTAGCACAAGGCAGGGGCATCTGTGCCCTGACCCATCAGCTGTGCCCCAAAGGAATTGTGCTGCTTCTTCTCCACTTTAAAATGCATAAGTGAAACATCTGAACCCATTGCTTTTGCTCTGTCAGCCTTCCCCAAGTGGCTTTGCTGCCCTTATTTCTTCCAGCAATGCTGGACATGCATGACATAGAAAAGCTATGGAGAGATGGAGATGCCATTTAACTTCCTGTAATCCTTTTTGTGGCTGAAATGATGTTGCAAGACTGCATTGAAGCCTTGCACTGAGGAAAACTATTTCTCCATGTCTAATTCAATTATTGGTGTGAGTATAAAATATCTGAACAAAAAGAGAGGGGGGTAAATTTGTCCCTGCCCACTGCAGGGTGGGGATTGGACTTGAGGACCTCTAAAGGTCCCTTCTAACCAAACCAGTCTATGGTTCTATGCAGTTTCCCTCCAGCCCACTGAAAGAACCGAGACTGCATCAATTGGATCAAGACTTGGAGAACTTGTTCCTGGTGAGGGGGCATTTCCTAGCACAGGACAGTGAGATGGAGGTGATAATCCAGCCACCCCTGCAAATTAGAAGTTCAAAGATTTAAAGATTTAAAACATGGCCTCAGCTTTTTATTGAATGCTGAAGTTACCTTCTGCCCTTAGGGTGTGTGTGGTTCTGCACCTGTGGGCACTGCCCTACTGCAGCCTTTTGCTTTATTTCTGCCAGGCAGCTGCAAACTAGCAAGAAATTACCCATATTTAAGGAGGCTGAATCTGTTGTGATGAAGCCACACAGTAAACCAGGTAGAGCTTGTTTGTGTGATAACTCACAGCTTTTGTACTTGAGGTTCTAGCCATCAGCTGGCCCCATGCAGCTGACTGACCACATGTACAGATACCTCCTGATTTGGGAACAATTCTGCTCCTTCAGGGTCTTTGCAGCATCGTGAAGAGTCAGCTTTAATCCTCAACAGTCTATGGGTCCAGGACACCCACTTTGTTGTTAATGACAGACAAACTTGGCTGAACCTGAGCAGGGTTAAACCCCTCTGTGCCAGCTCCTGGGTGACTGTTGCTTGCCCCATAGTTATCTAAAATAAACTGTGGGGTATTCCAGGAGTATACTTTTTATTTCAGATCAGTTTCTGTCATAACCACGTTGCCTGCAATATGAAAGGGATTTCTCCTGCTTAAAACAGGTTTTTGTTGTTGCTTGTTTCCCTTACAAAGAGCATCTGATAAGGAGAGGCAGGGAACCAGTGCTGTTTTTTTGCTTCTGCTGCTCCAGAGCTCTTTGGCTCCCCTTTTTCTGTGTAAGGAGAGGGAGTCAGTTCTCCCCTGTTGGGTGGGGTCTTTGGCCCATGAGAGATGAGTAAAAGTGGGGAAGACAAGCCTGTGGGCAAACTAGGACTGCAAAACCAGAAGAATGGATGGTGGAGTCCACTGTGGAGTGCAATGGTGGAAAACTCTCAATCCAACATTTCTGTGGCCTTAGTGAGACTCTTGGGTGTCCCCATGGCCACAGGGTGAGTGTGCTCCTGCAACATGCCTATGGGTCAGAGCACCACTGCTCCCCATCCCTGCTCCTGGTGACTGGATATGAAGTCAGTGGCAGTTGGTACCTAAGCCCCTTGGAGGACCTGAGTCTGCAATGATAACTACCACCTCAGCTTGCTGTCACACACAAGCAAGCCAAGGTACTGCAAGCCAAAAGGAGTCAGAGCCACCAGACTGAGGGTCTTGGAGAGGAGCTGGCTTGGGCATTGTGGAGCTGTTGGAAAGTGTTTTTCTTGGTGCTAGCAGCTTTCTGCTGACTCAGCAGCACCAGCTGTTGCCTCTGCGGGATGTGAGTTTTGGCAGTCTGATGGGACATCTGAATGTGGCAGCTCTGGACAGCTGTGGACCTCTTGGCTTGAGATACTTCTTGGATGGTTCTTCAAGGAGGAGGCAAAAGGGAGGACAGCAGAGAGGAGAAGACAACAGGAGGAGAAAAGAAGGCTTTGGGGTATCATCTCCTTCTAAAGGAAGCTACAGAGGAGAACCAGGAAGTCTTGGGTGGGAACTGCAGCACCATGTTCATTCACTGCTTCCCTACAGCCCCAGTATTTCCCACCTGCTCATTCTGTGGCCCTTACAAATACCTTGGGAGCTCTTTAAAATCCCCTTTTTCTGCTGAGATTTCCAGGAATACCTTGTTCCAGCACCTTGCAATGCTCTCAAAGGAGCAGATATAGGAGGATAGAAAAGGTGCACCTGTTGAGTGAAAAACTTGCTTTTCCCAGCTTGAGCATTCAGCAGCCCAGAGTGCAGCCAGGCAAGCTTTGACCTCGTGGTGGTAGGAGGTCTGGGACCAAAGCAGAAGAAAACTGCAATGTCATGAAGCTCTTTTTTCCCTTGAGAGCATGGCAGCTCTGCTGGATGTGGCTGATGAACCGTGATGCTGTTGTCAGCAGGAGAGATGTTCACTTCAAGCAGAGGGGCTGTGGGGGGTGGTTGGTCTGTGCTGCTCAGGAACTACTGCAGGTAGCTGACTTATTTTGCCTTTCTGGGCTACTACAGCAAGTTGCCAAGGGGCAGAGGTCTGAAGTTCAGCCCCAGAAGAATGGTGCAATTAAGCTAATGTTTGTGCATCTTCAGTTCACCGTTTTCCAACCCTCTGAAGAGATGTTTGAATATCAAGGTCTGTAACAGTTGCAAGCCTCAGCATTTGTGCTGCATCTCTGCTTCACAGGGAAGGGTGCAAGTTGGATTCAGGTTCTTGGTCAGACCTTGAAGCTTGAGAGTCTGCTTTGGAATAATCCTGCTCAGAAAGCATGGCTAGAAAACATGGCTTTTCCTGGCAGACCTGGGCTGGTACCTTGTGCTAGTAAAGCATGTGCTGTTCCTGGTCCTGCTGCTATTTGCAGCATTGAAGGAGCAGGTTTTACCATGTAGATGTGGTCATGAATTTCCCCTCCTTTTAGTTTTGCACATGTTAGGTGCTACAGTTACCTCCTTAGTGGGTGTTTTCTTTCCCAGAAGGGGTTGCTTTGGAAGCAAAGAGTGCCCATGCAGTTTCCAAAGGGAAAGCTGTATCTGCAAAATCATAGAATCACAGAATGGTTTGGGTTGGAAGGGACCTGTCAAGGTCATCTAGTCCAATCTCTCCCTGCAGTGAGCAGGGACATCCCCAGCTGGGTCAGGTTGCTCAGAGCCCTTTCCAACCTGTCCTGGAATGGTTCCAGGGATGGGACATCTCCCACCTCACTGGGAGACCTCTGTCAGTGTCTCACCACCCTCAGTGTCAAAAATTTCTTCTTATATCATGTCTGAACCTACCCTAAAAAGTTACCAACAGCAGCAGGTTGCAGCACATGGATGTTTTTAATTCATTGCACTAGTTTGGTGATGTCTTACAGCAAGTGTATAAGCTGATTGCTCAGATAAGTTTCTTTCTTTCTTCCTTCTCCTCGGCTGAGTCAAAAGAGGACAGGCTGGCTATGACACAGCAGTGAGTTAAACCCTGAGGAGTCAATGCCTGTCTTTTAAGGCCCCCTGCTCCTGGCCAAGGACATGTTTCTGCCAGCTTTGACAATCCTGCTCAGCTGCACCCCTCATCTGGGTATAAAAGCTCTGTGCCAGCAGGGCTGGGGCTTTGCTGGAAGGGGTTGGGTTACCCTCAACGTCTCTGGGAGGTTCAGCTGCAATTCCTGCTCTAGGTTTCCATCTCTGCTCTAAGTTTCCAGTTCTGCTCTAGGTTTCTTTCTTTCGTGTTAGATTTTAGGGCAGCAAAATTGGCATCCTGGGGTGAAGTCTTTTCCATGCTGCTGTAAGTGATGGTGTGAGCACACCAGGGCTTGCAGAGCTTGGGGAAATTCTCCAATTCTGTAAAAGCCTTGTGAGAACTTCTTACTTGGTTTCTGACTGTCTGAGAGGGCTCTAGAAACACTCCCCCTGGGTCCTCTCCGGAAGTGGCATGCAGGGTGTTATCTGTCCTTTCCACTTGGTTTCCTTTTCATCCTCCTCCTGAAGAACAAAGATATAAACAGTGAGCTGAAGAGATGCAGGAGAAAAATGGCATAACTGACTTACTGCCCAGGGGAAACCACAAATAACAGCCTGGAAGCAGACAGTGCTCACAGCCCTACAGTGCAACTCCTGGGGCTCAGACCTCCCTGGGGAAACTGACTTTTGAAAAGCTATAGGTGGGACACAGCACCAATAGAAAAGGAGTTAAAAGCATATGGGCTTGAGGAGGTAGCACTCCCATATGCAGTTGTAGTGGTGTTTTCAAATGAATTAAAGGCACTTAGCAGTTCTAATACAGCTGAAGCCTGTGGGCAGCTGGGCTTGGGCTTAATGGGAATATAGCAGCTTGTACTTAGAATCAGAGATTCATTTTGGTTGGAAAAGACCTTTAAGATCATCAGGGCCAATCATAAACCCACCACTGCCAGGTCTCCACTAAACTGTGTCCCTCAGCACCACATCTACACATCTTTTCAATGCCTTCAGGGAGGGTGATTCCACCACTGCCCTGGGCAGCCTGTGCCAGAGCTTAACAACCCTTTGGGGAAAGAAATTGTTCCTAATGTCCAACCTAAACTTCCCCTGGCACAACTTGAAGCCATTTCCTCTTGTCCTGTCACTTGTGGATCTTTGAGTCCTGAGCTGTGGATCCTGCCCCTCATTTTTACAAAGGAGGCCAATAAGAGTCAGCAAAGGGCTGCCTGTAGGCAGGCCCGGAGCTCTGGCCTGAGAGATCATCTCTTGATTTCCTTGCTCACACGTTCATGAGACTGCTGCTCTCTGGCTGCAGCAGGGCAGCACGGCTGCAGAAACCCCTCTGGTCACAGTGGGTTTTCTGCCCTCTCTCAGTGCCTGCCTTTCTGTTCCTTTGACATGGCTCTTTATTACAAAGGGATTTTGCAGAGCCTGTATAAATCATTGGCATTCAGAACCAAAAAAGAGGCACAGGGAGGCGGATGCAATTAAAGGGCAGCTCAGCTCAGCTCAGCTTTCTGTCTAGACAGCCTTCTCCTAAAATAACTGGCAGTTGGAGCATCCACCTCCAAGCAGAAAGGCTGCCTCTCTGGGCCGGATCTCAAGGCCTTTGAAAGCACAAAAGACCTGGCTTCCTGGGTCCTGAACCAAACTGCAGGGCTTGGGGCTGGGCAGTCTTTGACTCAGCCAGTGTGTGAAGCTGGACACAGCTTTAGGGCTTGGGAAGGGGTGAGATGAAAGCTCAGGTTCCCAGACCCAGGATAGAAACCCTTTCTGTGCTGGAGCATGGAAGGAAACTGCAATTTAGCAGCTAACGATATTTCACTGATTTCATCTGAGCAACAATTTATGACTTGGCTTTTAGCAGTACTTGAGCTGCCTCATCCCATCTGTGTCCCACTGGTTGAGCATGGCCAGAGCTGAAGGGTCAGGTATGGGTGTGGCAGTGGGGTCTGGGTGCTTCTCTGCCTGGCTAGCAGAGATAGATGAAATACATGGGACATTCTGTTTGCACATCAGTGTGAAAACTGCACTGGGATTTCCTGAGCAGCTATCACTGCTCCTTCCTAACAAATGGCAGCAGTGGGTACACATGGATGCAAACCCAGCTGCATGGGAACGAGTTGTAGCACAGCAGCTCATTAACAGGGCCCACTGCCTAGTTTGGCATGGGAAGTGTGAAGGGAAGGGGAGGGAAAAAGATCTGTCTGCAATCAGCAGAGACTGCTCTGGGTGATTTCAGTCTGCTTTGGAGAGCAGGGTCTGAATTTGTTCCATTGCACAAACGTCTGGAGGCAAGATGCAAAGACAAGATGTAGAACTGATGGTCCAAAATTAGATGCTCCAGACCTTACTCAGTTGTTCAGGATGTTCCCTGCACACATTGGTTTGCTGGAAGGTGTGGATCATCACTGCTGTCCCTGCTGAAGGCTGTATCTCATCCTCCAGTTAATGTTTTGCTCTTATTTCCATGAATGAAGTTTGTGAGGATTTGGAGAAGTGTGATTGTTTCTCTGGGAGCAGGCACTGCTCTGGGCAGTCCCAAGTGGACTTTCTTGCTGCACCACCTATTGAAGGTTGTGAAGCTCAAGTGTAGCTTTATTTAGAAGTTTTGCTACCTTTCAGCTATTTGCTGCAGAAAGCTGTCTCTTGCAACGTGTAGCCAGAGAAGTGAAGCTGGTGAGAGTAAAACTGTGGCAGGAACATGGGGCTGGGACTTCAGTGCTGCTTAATTCTCCCCTGAGGATCCAGCCCAAAACATTATTTTTCTGCCTTTCACTGGGTGGTTTGAGCCTCACTTTACCTCTACTGAGTCCTGCCTGGCTTTTGTGGTGAATTGATCGATGTTGCATCCTTAAAGACCTCTCGGGGATGGCTGGAAATACTCATTTTGATCCCAAACTTTATAAGGAAAGGGAAAGGCAGAGGTATTTGTGAGCATGGCCCTGGCCCAGGGTGCTGTGAGGCACTACCTCTTTCTGTCAAGCTGCAGCAGTTCAAGGGATGGAGAGGCATTTTGTTTGTTTATTTATGTTTTTTTTTACGTGGGCAGTTACACACCCACCAAGCCTGGAAATAGCTGGGCAGTGACTCACCCAGGGGCTGGTTTAACTGCTTTGCTCTGAGAAGCAGCTGCATTTGGCAGCTGGGGAAGGCTCTTTCCAAAAGGTTTGACTCCACAAGGGGCAGAGGTGTCTTCACTGTCTATTTATTTTACCTCTGAGCTCAGAATCTCACAGCTTGTTGCAGGTGGCTTTTGTGTTTCTAGTACAGCTGAACTCCCAGGGCCTGACAACAGAAAAGTGGGGGGGAGGCTTAATCTTGGTTTCTTCAGGCTGCATGTGGGGGCTAGTATCTCTGCTCGTGTTGTATTAGAAATGCTCCTTGAGAAAGCACCTGGCTCTGTGATTCATTCTACCCCAGCATGCTGGTCCATGCACATGTCACCCTAAATCCCAGGCAGCTTCATGCCTGTGCTGAGGAGCTCACCAGCTGGTGCAGCACTGGATGTGGTCACATCCCTCAGCTGTTAAGAGCCTTACTGGGACCCAGGGGTGGGATGGTGGCGTGGAGGATGATACTGAGGCCCACGGGCTGTGGTGGGGGCTCACTGTCTGTGGTGCCAACATTGAGGTTTCTGTCTGTCTTTCCTCAGAATGGCTGCAGTCTGTCCAAGCAATGATGATCCTCTCCATCATCTTCAGTGTCCTGTCCCTGTTCCTGTTCTTCTGCCAGCTGTTCACACTCACCAAGGGCGGGCGCTTTTACATTACTGGCTTCTTCCAGATCCTTGCCGGTAAGTGGGGGCTGGTCCCTGGAGGGGGCTGCTAGGGAAAGGGCTTGCAAGCAGAGGAGAGGCTAATGGTGGGAATGAGCATGCTTTTGGGTCCTGAAGCAGGAGGGCCATTCAACTGGCTCCTGCATGGCTCAGCGAAGGGAAAGGGTTAGGGTTGAATAATTTGGGTCTGTTGAGGTCTTGCATGCCCTGGGATGGTTCTGGGTATCTAAGCTCTGCCCTTGCATCATGGAAGGTGCAAAGGGTTGCTGCCCTAGCCTGGGAGCTATTGGAGGAGCAGAGTACCAGACCCAGTGAGCCAGAGGCAGAGCCATACTGGTGGTGGGGCAGGCAGGACATGGGGGCTGCCAGACTGAAGGCTCTGCCTGCTCTTCCTGCAGCTCAGGGTGGGATGCTGAGGGTCCAGGGTTGCTGCTCTGGCTCTGGGACCCACCTTTGCCTGCCTGCATGAGGTTCCCACAACTGCTGATGGGGTGGAGGAGGTAATGATGATCCTCTTTTGGCAAAAAAGGATCCAGTGGTTGTTTAGAAACTTGCCCTGAGGAAGTCTGGTGCTTTCCACATCAGTATAGAGCCGCTGGAGCTGCAGGGTGAGCCAGCTGCCTTTGAACTGTCAGCTACTATTTTTAACTCTTAAAGGACTCAGCACTGGAAATGAGACATGGCTCATGTCCTGTGTTGCAGTTCTCCAAATATAGATGCTGTAAAGCCACTGGCTCAGTTTATGTTTCCTGATACAAAACCATCAGAGAGGATTTTCAAGCATTCAGTCTAGAAAATATTAAATTGTCCTGCCTGGATCTGGCTTAGTTATGACAGACTGTCTGGGAAGGAGACTAATTGTGCTAGAACTTTAGATGTTGAATTAAAAGCCACTGTAGGTCTTGCCACTAAATCAGTTGAAAAACTCGTTCACTGACTTTAGACAAAGTTTCTGAGCATCCTCTAAGAATCTGGCCTTCACAAACCCTGGAAAAGCTTAGAGCTAACCTTTATTAGCAAGTGTGGCATGAAATCTATGGTGAGTGTGTCTGCTTGGCCATAGTGCAAGTGATGAGTTCAGATCAGTTCGCTGTCTCAGGAAAGGTAGATGTGTTGAAACCCATTACAACCATGGAGACAAGGAGGGGAAATGGGCATTAATAATACAATTATCTGCCTGAGAGCTTGTCTAATAGGTCTGGGAGCAGAAGGCTTCTCTCTTCTGAGTGGTTGCTGGTGAATGCTCTTTCTCAGAGGAAAACAAAATGGGATTGCAACCCTCCTGTCCATGCTGTGCTGGGTGTCCTAAGGGGATGCAGGCTCAGGCCATAGACCTCTTTCCCTGCTGGGCCTGAGGCATGGGTAAGATCCATCCTCGGCCAGTATGAAGGACAGGAGAAGTGTCACCTGATCCCCATGAAGCTTCCCCGTGGCTTAGGGGACCTGTAGGCAGAGGTCTGGGTCTGGCTGGACCATGCAGAGGTGGGCGCTGGTGGCCATCCTTGCTATTCTCCAGGGCTGAAACAGGGTGCTCAGGGCAGCTGTGGGTCTTTGTGACCCTAAATTTCAGGGTTGTTGGTAGGAAACAGGACATGACTGTGTCAGCACTGCCAGGAGATTCCCTCTGGAGGTGTGGACAGCTCTGGCCAAAGGAGCTGAACGCTATGTGGACTCCTTGCTGCTTGCTGTGGAAGGCTAGCACAGTCTGAAGCCAATGGAGGAAATTCCTGTGGCCTTCATGCTTTGCAGGTGTTCATCCATGCCTTGCAAAGCCCTGGCACCACAAAGCCCTGCTCCATGTCTGCCACGGACAGGGTCTTACCTGATTGAGTGCTGTGTTCTCATCTCCAGCAGAGCTGGAGGTGATGATATGGCTTTTCCTGAAGCCCTCCATCACCCTGCACCTCCTTCCACGGGGATGCAGTGAGGCAAAGCTGAGGGTCTCCAGTTTTGGAGCCTGACCAACAGCAATGCTGGGCTTGAACCAGCAGGTGCCAGGGGCAGGACCACTGGGTGCTGTTGGGTGGCAGAGCTGGGCAGCAGTGCCCTGAAAGCCAGCAAGGAGGGCAGGGGATGGTCTCTGTTATAACTTAGGCTGTGGCTCAGGGGATGGGGAATAAGAGCAAGAAGAGATGTATGAGGTCAGCTGGATCTGTTGTTGTGCAGTGGTAGGGCAGGATGTATCCTCAGCACCTTCTCCACACTGCTTGGAAACAAGCCCCAAAGCTGGCCTTCTTGTCTACAAGAGCACATTGCTGGTTCATGGTGAAATTGTCCACCAGCACTCCCAGTTCCTTCTTGGAGCTGCTTCCCAGCAGTTCAACCCCTAACCTGTCCTGGTGCATGAGGTTATTCCTCCCCAGGTGCAGGACTCTACACTTGCCCTTGGTGTATTATTGCTTGCATTGCAGCAAGCAGCTGATTGCATCTGTCCTTCCCTTCCTGAACATGTTCTCCAGGCCTAAACTAGTGCAGATGCTGCAGAAGTGCAGCCAAAACCATCACCTCCACTTTGCCAGATTGCTCACACAGACAATTGCTGCAGTATTTTCTGCTCTCTGTAGGTGACCAGCGTGGCCACATGCCTGTGCTCTGTCCCACCAGCATCGGCAGACAATTGTGCTCTCTTTGCATGGGCTGGGGCAGTGGGAGTTGGTTCTTGTGCTTAGAGAATGGAAACTGCCCCAGTGGCACGTTAATGAAACATATGCCCACTTCTGCACTTTCCCAGAACAAAGGAGCAGTGTCAAGTGGAATTACAGCTCAAATATCACCGTAGTTAAATGTAGGTGGTCCCGAGGTCCGTGCAGGGGATTTGGAACTCGGCTCTGACAACAGCCCCACGACTGTATAATAGAACTGCTGGGAGTGACTGAAAGAGCTTGTTTTCGGGCAGGGATAGAGGTGGCTTTGTGTTAGCTCTGGGCAGTCCACAGTGCTGATGGGATGTTTTCGCAACAAAGCTTAAACGCTGCCTACCGGAGCTGGGTCCAGCCAGAGAGCCCTCGGGCACCTGCACTGCCCCGTGCCTGGCCAGGGTGGATGCTGGGAGCCGTCCGGGAAGAGGGATGAGCCACAGGCACAGCTGGGCTTGCACTGAGCTTCTCACACAGCCCCAGAGGAGGACAGGGGATGGACAGGGCACAGACCTGCCTGGTCAGAGCTTCCTTGGCCCCAGCTGTGTTACCTGGGCAAGTGATATAGAAACTTCAGTGCTTTAAAAGAGATGAAGTTTGTGTTTGATCTCTTGCAGCAGCTCTGGCAAGGTTGTTCAGGCTATAGTCTGAGTTTTAAATAAGCCACTCAAGGGAGCTGGGATGGTCCAGAGGTGTTGGGAGATGTCTGATGGTTGCCTGAGGGAAAGGGCTAGCCCAGGCAATGCTCTAGCTTTGCTTGCTCCCGGGGCTCTGGCTTTGCTTGCTGACCATAGCAGACATATCCTCACTTATCTGCAGCCAGGGCAGAGCTGACAGCATCACACCCCCAAATCATTCTGTAGCTTGCCAGAAGACAAGATACAAGGAGGTGTCCCCGTTTTGCTGCAACAGAATCCCAGGCCAGCCATAGGCTGCAGGCCATTAGCAGTTTTGAAATCACAGGCCAGCCATGGGCTGCAGGCCATTAGCAGTCTTGAGGCCAGCTGACCTGAGCTGATCCAGGTGGCTCCCATACCATAAAGGTCACACTCGGTATAAAGGGGGAGGTTTGCTGAGGGGAAGTTTACTGCTCCTGCAAACTGCTTTTCTGTTTAGTGTGACTGCTGTACCTTTGCTGGGCTAGGTATAACTTTATATACTTTACATTGGCATTGGTATCACTTTAGCTATTTCATTAAATCTGTTTTCATTTCAACCCATGGATCTTCTCTCCTTATCCCAATTCCCCTTTCCTGCTGGGGAGGGGTCATCAGGTGATAGAGCAGCTGCTATACTTTAGCCCCAGATACAGGTTCACCACAGACATGGGGCAATAATAACAAGTTTCCCATGCTGGCATTGGGTATTATCCCCTCTGGCTCTGGGTTCCAGCAGGGAACTGCTCCGTCTGTGGCATCGCTAACCCCTTCCCGTGTGCGTTTCCCCGGCAGGGCTCTGCGTGATGAGCGGTGCAGCCATCTTCACAGTGAGGCACACGGACTGGCACCAAGCCTCGGAAAACACCTCCTACGGCTTCGCCTATATCCTGGCGTGGCTTGCCTTCCCCCTGGCGCTCGCCAGCGGCATCATCTACGTCATCCTACGGAAGCGCGAGTGATGCCGCGGGAGGCAGTGTGGTGTGACAAGGGCACTCATGATGTCCACGGAGGAGACGGAGGCGGGGGAAAATAGACGAGAAAACGGAAAGGAAAATTAACCAAAAAAAAAATAAAAATAGAAAAGGAATAAACCCTCCCACCAAACCCCACAGACCCCCAAGGAAACACTCAAAAGGGTTACTTGTTAATTGAAGATGTATATAGTATCTATGGTTTAAAAAAACCTATTTATAACACTTTTTACATATATGTACATAGTATTGTTTGCTTTTGTTGACCATATGCTATGTTTTAAAGCCTAAAAGAAGTGCCTAAGGAACTATTACTCCTAACAATGTAACGAGCGCAGTGGTTTTTCTCATGCAAAATCCTCTTTGACCTGAACTCTCCTTCTCCAGCCCAGCCCACATCAAACCGTCAGAAAACCCCTGTTCTGACTGGTTTTAAGCTGGCATAAACTGCAGTTATGCCTCTCTATGCCAGCTGAAGGGTTGGTCCCCGCTCCTGCCACATGCTGTGATCCTGGTAACCAAAGTGCACATCCAGATCTGACCGGAGACGCTTCCGAAAGGTTTGAAGGATTTCGGAGCAAAGGCTTTGATTGCCCCAAGTGCCTAAATGACTTATGTGCCTAAGTCCCACTGCCTTGCACCACACCCACTGGGAATTTGGGCTTTTAAATCACTTAGGTTGAATTGCAATCCAGCACGGGCTCTGGGGGTGCCTCCTGTACCCATGCCCATGGGGCTGGGGTGTGTGCTGTGCCGTGCTGCCGGGACACTGATGCTCCCGACCGTGAAACGTGCTTTATCCTTGCCGTGGAGCTAAACTACAGCTGAGAAAGCTGCAAACCCAGTGTATCTACGAAATCAAATACCAGATGTATGAAATGGTGCTATCTATTTACCATTCCTTGTATTGCTAGCCATTTAACCTTATTCACTGGAAATTCAGTTAACAATCTTGAGGTAAACAACAAAGCTAGAAATGAGAAATAATTCTGTGTAATATAAATGAGCTATAACTGCTTTTGTACTTAGACTTGCTCTTACTATTATTTTTAATAAAGCATTTATAACTGAGGTTCCTTTTCTCCCCCTCCTCGTCGTCAAGAGGAGCAGAAACTGCTCTGGGCAAAGCCCTGCCAGTCTTTGCCTCCACAGCAAGATGTCTGTCCTCTGTCTGTGTGTCAGTGATGTGTCTGGCCATGAATTGAACAGGCACCTGTGCATACCCCAGGCTGCCTTCTGAGGACTCCAGACACTGTGTTGCTGTTGTTGTTTTTGTTTCTTTTTGGTTTTGGGGGTGGGGGTATTTTTTTGTTCTTTGTTTTGTTTTTTGCTTTGCTTTTCTGATTTTATACCGACTGTGTGGACTAAGAAGCAATGAAATAAAAGTCAGAATAACTCAGTTGCTTCTGCTTCTTGCTGTTTCTGCAGGTTAGAGCCAGGCTGTGCTCCACCAGTCTGCTTGCATGGCCATCCCATTGAAGGTCTCTGTGATGGGGCTGTTCAGCCTGGAGAAAAGAAAGTTCCAGTGAGACCTTACTGTGGCCTTTCAGTACTTAAAGGGGCCTAGAAGAAAGATGGGGACAATCTTTTTAGCAGGGCCTGTTGTGACAGGACAAGGAGTGATTGTTTTAAACTGAAAGAGAGATTTAGACTAGATAGAATGAAGAGATTTTGTATACTGAGGGTGGTGAAACACTGGCACAGGTTGCTCAGAGAGATGGGAGATGTCCCATCCCTGGAGCCATTCCAGTTCAGGTTGTCTGGGGCTCAGGATGTCCCTGCTGACTGCAGGGGGATTGGACCAGATGGTCAACTGAGGGGCCTAGTGGTTAAGATACAGCGCTCTCACCACTGGGGCCCAGATTCAATTCCTGTTTAGGGAAGAATCCTCCTCTGGGAGGGGGTTGGACTAGATGATCTTCCAACCCCTGACATTCTGTGATTCTGTGACCTTTAAAGGTCCCTTCCAACCCAAACCAGTCTATGATTCTATGCCTTGTAGCAGATTCATGGGCTAATTCATGCTGCTGAGAGAAGGTCTGAGCTGGCTGGGCTGTCTGCATGGCAGAGGTACCTGTGCTGGAGAGGTAAGACTGCACCAGTTACTGCCAGGGCAAAAAACCAACCTGAGCTCAGGGCCCCATGCTGTAGTACTGGTGCATGCTGATCTTCCTGCCTTTGTCCTAAGGTGCTTCTGGGGTGTAACCACCAGCTCCCCAAAGACAGAGGCTAGGCAGTAGCTGGCAGGACCACACTTACCCTGTCCCAGTCTCCTGAGCAAGGATGGTTCAGGTCAGCATCAGCTGCCCCAGGGTGATCTGGCTCTGCCACCCAGCACAAACAGCAGAAGCCTTTTAGTCCTGTGTACCCAAACACCCAGACCCTGGGGGTGCAACTACAGCTGGGGGGATTAGCACATTGTGTGCAGTGTGTGCAGCCTTAATGGCTGGCACAGAAGCGTTCACACTTCCGTTTGCTCATTCACTTGGCTATTAAATGTCTGAGCTGATGTAGCAACTGCTGCTGGCAGAAACATAATGGCTCTTGCAAGGCTGCATGGTGAGGCCAGATCCCAAAGCCCTAAACCCTGCAACATCCCAAAGGCAAGGAGCAGGAGCTGCCTCCCACCTCAGCCACTCAGCGCAGAGCCTGGGCAACACAATGTGACCACCCTGACATCAAGCTTGATGGCTTGAGCTTCTGGTTGTGGTCTTCCAGCTGGGAACATTTCCCTGCCTGCTTATTTTGCTGACCTGCAACTAAGCCTTGGAGAGTATCTCACTTGCTGAGGCAGCATTCATGCCCCTGTGAGCTGCAGGACTAGGACACATGGTCATCCTGGGTCCTGCTGGACTTGGTACTGCATACACAGCAAAGGGGACACAAATTTCCCCACCGAGGAGCAGGTAGGAACACAGGTGGTTTTCTTCTCCTTTAGGAAAATTAAAGATGCTATTTCTCACTTTGGATCAGTACTCAGAAGGCACAAAAATGTTCACTGCTTCATTTTTTTGCCTCAGTGAAGAGCTCTTTGTCCATTCAAGGTGTAAACAAGTGACAGAGCCATCTTTTATCAGTATGTCAGTGTTCCATGGCTGCTTCATCTCAGGCATATGTTTCTGAAAGCTCGCAGAGCAGGAGGACTTCTGAAATGGAAACAATGCAAAGGTTTGAATCCCTCCCGGAAACGGTCCAAAGAGAAATGCCACCAGTGTGTAGAGTCAATGTCCCCCACCCTCCCAGAACTGTCTCACTGGGTAGGTAAACAGGGTCCCAGACCCTGTTCCCCTGCTCAGCCCTGGCTGTCACCGTACCTCACACCTCGGTGGCCTACGTGGAAGAGAGCCGCCGGGCAGCCGCCTCCGCTCCCTGCCCCACGCACCCTTTCGCAGCCTCCAGCTGGCTCTTTCCGCCTTTGTTTTCCGCTAATTCCCTCAGCCCAGGCCCTGCCGGAGCCCCACGGGCAAAGGGGGCGGAGCGAGTGGAACCAAGCCCCGGCCCCCATCGCGGTCCACGGCCGCCGCCCGCTGGATGCAGAGAGACAGCCCTGTGCGGGGAGCGGCTCTCAGCCTAGAGCCCACAGCCAGGCCGGCGGTGAGAGAAGCCAGGGCAGACGGAGGGCGAGGGCAGTGCCCAAGGCACAGCTAGGAGCTGGGAGCGGTTTCTGTGCTGAGAGGAGACAACCGGTGTTTACTGACAGGGATGCGTGTGCTGTGTTCAGGGAGGTACCGAGTGGCTCCCCTTTGGGAAACCACAGCCACGGGAGGTCAGTCGACTACAAGTGTAGCAACGAGAACAACGGAAAAGAATAGTCTTAAAGGTTGCTAAAAAGACATATTTTGCATAGGATGGATTTGTGCACCTCAGGCAGGGATCATCCAGCTCCCTGGGGAATAATCTGGAGGATTCCCTAAACCACATAATAGAGCTGCCAAAGGGGAAAAAGGGGAACGTTTGCTGGAATGGTTGCATGTGAAGAGAGGCCAGCAAAGACCCGATTAAGGAGGCAATTAGCAGAGGGTGGTCTGTAACCAGGGAATTTTGGAGAACACAACCCTGCTAAGAGACAGAGCTCTTCTGCACCTGAGAAAGAACACTGCTAGAGAGATGATACTGGTTTGCTGATGCCCTCCCTGGATGGGCTGCTGAAGTGACTCTGCAGGCAGTGGAGCCTGCTTCTGCCCTCTCAAGGGGCACTGGCAGGTGGAGGATGGGGGCTCCAAGCCAGCAACAGAGGGACATGGGCAGGCTTTAGCCTACGTGGGGCCACTCATCACCCATGTGATGACAGCACTGTCAGGACACCACCTGCCAAACTTTTAGGCAAGGACTGGTGACAGTGCCTTCTGAGTGTCTCCCACTGCAGACGGACCACTAGTGTGCTCTCACCTCCCAAGCCACTCACTGTGTGACCTTTCCATTGTCTCCAAACCACACCCCAGACCCTGGTTTAGGGCTTAAATCTCTCACCTTGGAGGCCACTTATTCCGTAAGCTGTTGAGGACCATAACAGCCTTCATCCCACCTCAGACAATCCTATCCAAATACCTT
>VWZX01010242.1:0-256771 GCA_013399015.1 Galbula dea
GGGGTGTTTGTTTGTTTGTTTTCATTTTGTATAGATCACAGCATACAAATGTTTATATTTTTCTATCTATAAAGGGGAATGATCTGGTTTAGTTAGAGGTAAAGCTTATAGAGGAAGCCTTTCTCAGAGCTGAGTGATTAAATGCTTTGAATTTCTCAGACGTGCCATACTTTAGAAGGAGTACATACTGTCATAATGAAGATCAGGATGCCAGAACACACTATGAAGAATTTTTCCTCCCCACAGATGAAGTCCTGCATGCAAAAGGCTGAAGCCAATATAAAGCCAGGAAGTATGATTTAGTTGTAATTATTTCAAGCTTCATCTATTTGTCAGAAAAAATATAGCACTTGCCTCTGGTACATTTAGTACTTTAATGCATTTACAGCCTCTTAAGAACATTCAGTGTTCCATGGTGACACCAGTTTGTATCTACTGCTGCATCCCACCTAAGCAATAAGAAATCAGTCATTTCAAATGTCACTAGTGGGTGGATTAGTAGATGTTAAAGAGGAGTTCATGTCCTAGCAAGTATGAGTGTTTATGAAGGAAACGTTATACATCTTTGCCCTGTTCTTGTCTTGTCTCCTTGCAACCTTAGTCAGCCTCTGTTGGAGGCAAAGTACTGAGCTAAATAAAACTGTGGTGTGACCTAGTGCTGCCATTCTCAGTTACACTGTTACATTCCAGGTGTGACTGGAGAGATGGTTATAGACAGCCGCGTGTTTATGCTGCTTGTTAACATTGATTTCGGAGCCCACCAACTGCTGTGCCTAGCACAGTACAGTGCTGTGTCTGAATTAATAAGCCATGCTCATCTCAGTGGGCAGAGATCCACACTGATGTGGCTGCACTGTGCCCAGACTGAAGCTGGGTCATGATCCATCAGATTGAGCACTGGCAGAGCTAACGTGTGATTATTTGCATCCGTTCATCTGCATTGTTTGTTCCTTGGCATACTGAGGAGGGTAGCACTGCACCAGCAATGCTTGGGTTACATTTTGAAGGTTCTTTTTCTAAACATGATACATTGGAATTTCTTATTTCCTTTACCTTCCCCTTTCCAAAGGAAAATATAAGTAAATTAATGAGGTTCTGCATAATCCTGAAAACCCCATCAAGTAGTCTGCAGTTTATCCATGAGATGTCTGAGATGCCAGGTCTATATAAAGGTAATTATTATGACAGGAGTGTTGTTTATGATGTGGTGCAAATAAAAGTACAAATTAGTGTGTAATGTTGTTGAAAAAGGCTGGCCATTTTTTTGGCACATAAAACCTTCCTCAGTTTGGATAGGATAGTTATTTCTATTTCAGAGCTGGAAATAATTCATGGACCCAAAAACCTGGATCAGGGATGACTTTAAGACTAACCTCTTTTCTGTCTCACTATCCATACACCAACATGTAGCCCCTTAAAAGTGCTTCTGTCAGTATTCTAACTTCTACTGAAATAATCCATTATAAAGACAAGAGAAATTTTACTAATTTGATATTTTTACTGTAATTTAAAAATTACAAAATTTGTGCTTACTAATTACAGCAGAAGATACTAGAACTTGCACTGTTTCATAAAACTTCTCAAAGTTACTGTATTTCATTTTTAAGGAGAAAGCAATGGTTGCATTTTAAGAACATTCAAAACTTTTTTGTGCAGAACAGGCTTGTCTTCACATAACATAATATCATCTAGTTTCACCTAAAATACAGTTGCCTGGAGTAGTAGCCTTCTGGGGCAATTTTGGCAATTTGCATAAGCCACATAAACATATTGTGAATACTGGGAACAGAATTTGCTTGCTCATGCTGGAGAACGAGTTAATGGTAATGTTGAACATTATGTTCAACACTTCTATGCACTGGATTCAACCACAGACATATTCCTATTTTATTTAAGTTTTCAAGAAACAAATGAAACACAAACATCTGCAATTGCACCCACCCTTGATAGAGACATGGCACATCATTTATGTGAACAGAGCCTGCACATTTTCCTTATTATGCATAATTATGTTCTTATTTGGACAGAATCTGACAGCATGAGTGAAGCCTGCTGATAACAAACAGTGATCATACATCACTTCACTGTAGTACTGCATGTGAATGGAAAGATAGGTGCAATGAAACAGAACTGATGGGGTAATATTCCTTATATTACATCAAGCAATTGGTGTGAACCAAACCTGCTACACAAAACAATGCCCCTGTAGACTTAGGTGATCTAGGAGACATCAACAGGGTAAGGTCAATTCTCTTTAACTCCACTGATTCCTTTGATATTTTCAACAAAGATGAACACTGGGAGGTCTGAGACACATCTGCTTCTTTCTAAGATTTGGATCACTGAATGCTCTAGACATTTTTTTCCCCTTAATTTGTCTGTTAACAAAGCTGCATGCTTTTCTCCAGTCATCCTTATTAAACAGAGAATATATGCAGGTCAAATAGTTTGTGAACACAGATCACCATTAAATGAAAAGATAGAAAAAGAGACTGCTTGTTTATCCATAAGAAATTACTCTGGAGACTTTTTCTCAAGGAATATTGCCCTTTTCACAGAAGAATGAATTGTTGTGATCACACTGCTAGAAGTGTGACTGTTACAGAGTCTTCATGTGGAAAGTGAAACTGTTAAGTACAGGAGCAAAATACCTGGAATAACTGTGACTTCCAAGGTAAAGCAGAATGATTAGCTTCCTAATATGGCTGCAATGTAGAGAGGTCTTTGTTGAATTAAGGACACAATGACATTCACAAATCTACCAGTAGGGGCTACCATATGACTCATGGAATAAACACATTAAGAAAAAATTAATAAACTGTCTCAGAGGAAAGAGAATGTGGTGGAATTACCCCAAGAGACCTAAATATAGTACTCTACCAGATGGACTGCAAGAGAAACACCATCTGATTAGAGCTATGTAGGGTTTTTTTATATAACTCTTGCTCTGCATCAACTTGTCTATGCTGGATTTTTTTTTACATATGTCCCACTAGATAGTTTAGGGAAACCTTCCTTATGCATTGCTCCTTCCTCTCTTTCTTTAAAGCTCACTGCTTTGAAAAACCTAGAAAGAACTTCATTAAACTTAATAGAGCAGTTGCAACACAGGAGAAAAGAAAAACTAACTACTGAAGTATACTGTTTTGTTTTATTTTGTTTTTCTCTTTGTGATTAGTGTCACTGACAAATTAAATTTAATTTCTCAGATATAAATATTGGCATCCTTCAGGCTTTGCTTTCTGTTCCAAAGCCCACTGCACAAAAAGTAGGTATTGATTATAGACTTCTTCAAGACAGTCTGAAAGCTTTCTTTGTAAGAGACCAAACCTCTTTCCAAAAGCAAGTGTAAACTGCCCACGATTCTTTTAGTAGCTTTATAACAAATGTTTTATTTGAAGTGTTTATATTTGCAACCTGTTAGTCTTTAAATGTATTCCATACTACACAAAAACAAGTGCAGAAAATTGCATACCTCTTCTTTTCATTAGATTTGACTCTGCCTGTCCTGGTTTGAGTTAGAGCACAGCTAATTCTGCTCAGTGATTTTACTTTTTAACTAAGTCTCTTCTAAGTAACTGCACTTTCTGAAATTAAGGGCATGTTTTCACAGACAATGTCCACTTGTAGTAGTGGTAAAGCTCCATATTTGTAGTTACTACCAAGAACTGGTTGCAGACCAAGGTCACTGCTAAATCTGGTGTACTGTGCTGGAGGTGCAGAAAGTGAAAGACCACATCTGTGGGGAGGAGCAGGCAGAAGAGGTGACTCTAAACTGACCAGCAAGGTATTCCATTCCATATAAATCATATTCAGTATAAAGCTGAAGGATGATGAGGGTCAAGCTCTCTTCTTCAATAGCCAGCATCCAAGGAAGAAACTGCACATTTTGCCTTCAGTCTCCATCCCTGAGTTCCTGAATCTGGTTGTAGAATCCAGCTGCTGTCTGCCACTGAGCCCAGTCTAAGACTTCTCCAGTACCTGCCATAGCATCAGTGGTGACAGTGAAGTAACTACCATCAGTGGGGTTGGTTTCAGTATTGTTTTTTTATGTATCTGTATGCATTTCTTTTCATTGTTACTGTTTTCATTGAAGTGGTCATTTTCTTTTCCAATCTGTAAGTCTCATTCCCCTATTCCCAATGGGAAGGGAGAGGGGTTAATACAGAGTGTCTGTCATACGTCTAGTGCCCAGCCCAGCCCAGCCCTAACTCTTAACACTGATTCAGATACAAGACTAATTGACCTGGATTTAATCTAGTCTTTTAAAGCTCCTTGAACTTCTGCTCAAAATGTGAGTGTTTATAATGCGTAATTGTTTCTCCTTTGTAGTGCTCTTCATTGCCTCTGCCTTCTGCTTTTTACATGCTTTAAATTCCCTTTTAAGTATCAAAACTGATCTCAGCAAGGCAGGAAAACATCAGTAAGAAATATGTGTTTGTTCTGTGATATTTACTTATACAAGTCTTAATTCTTTGTAAACATCTATAAGTGAAATCAATAGAAACTCTTGGTTTGCAGAAAATTAGACACCCTAAGACCTTGTGTGGTTTTTTTTGAAGCCTTTTGTGTTTGAAGGACTAAAATTTTGTTGCCTCTGCTTGGATGTTTCTGGACATTGAAACATTCTGGACATTGTCCTGTATTATCTGATCTAGAAATCATCCAACCTCTGATCCTGCAGTTGACTGCATTTGTGTTCAATCAGAGCAGTCACCCGAAGTGCTTCCCATGAAGCATGAGATTGCTCTTACTTGCACCCGGACAGCCCTGCTGATACTGGCCCGTGCAACGCTCAGAGGGCTGCTCCACACAGTGCTCTGCAGGCACCACGGGTTACAGCCCCCTGTCAACTGCTAGTGATGATGATTGCTCTGGCTTAATGCTTTAGGTTTCGTTTGTTTTAAATACCTTGATATTACTTAGCTTCTTTTAATTAAACATTTTGCACCGTGAGGATAATTCACCCTTTGACGCTGGACTACTCTCAGAGATACTATAAAAGTAAATGTGCATTGCTCTTCTCTAGTGAGGGGAGTGGCACAATTAACATGCTAAGAGCCAGAGCATCAGACCAGGAATCAATGGCAAGCAGTTCTGTATTGGTGAAGTTCAATACCTCAATATGTTTAGCTGCTTTCCAGGAGGCTTTTCTTAAACTGCGAGAACTGGAGGGGGTTTTATTCAGCAGCAGGTTGTGGTGTTGAAGTGGTGGGGAGCAGAGGGCATTGCTAACACACACTGTTGCAGAGGACAATGAAAACAGTCCTAAGGATACATACCTGCCTCCAAGTTTGAGGCTGAGGCACTGTTGCTTTGGTTGTCATTTTCACACTGGAGTACCTTTTCCTTTTGGAAGAAAACATTTTTGAGTTTTAGATGGACTTTCACTTAACTACAAAACATAGATATGTGTAGTCTGGATTCATATGGAACTTGCTGCTGTTTTCTTTTTGTTTATTTATTTTTTTCCAAAGTCTTCTGAAGTCTTCTTTTTCAAAGGCAATATTATGAAAAACAGGCTGGAGAGTGCTCTGGTGGTGGTGCCTAGTTCTAAGACACAAAATCACAAAGTGACTGCTTTGAATATATAATTAATCCAGGTTTTCTGATCTAGAGAGATTGATAGATTGCTACAAAAAATAAATGGAAATTCATAGTTGTGTAGGATTGTATATAAGAGTTAACTTTCTTAATATAGAAGATGAAATATAAAACCTATCCTTGAAACAAAAGTAACTGTAATTTAATAAGCACACTTTTGTGTCTTAGAGGCAATCAAATATCTCTTAAATTGATTTTACTTTGAAAATATTATTATTTTCCTGCCATTCTTTGTTATGTTCTATGTGGTGTGACCCAAGAAACTCCTACAAGTGCATTTATGGTGCACTACTGTAACAAAGCTTCTTTTGAGGATGCTCTAGGAAATTACCTATTTTTCCTTCTCTCCTTCCTTCCTTCCTTCCCTCTTTCTCTGAAACACCTGTGCTTGATAGACATCCTGTATCTGCTATAAACTACCTTCTATAAAAGGAGAATTAATTTCTGGGATAATTATGATTATGTTTTCATTTGTTGTGTTGCTGCACAAAAACTACAGATACTTTTAAAAAAAATTCACTGGAAAAAATATTACCTGAGTTTTGGCCAAAATTTTGTTTATAAATATCTTAACTAGTGTGTCTGGAACAAGAGGAGGCCCTGACCTTCATTTAAACAGCCACTGTTCAGCTACCCAATAGTGATTTACTTCTTATAGGTCATGGGATTATTGATCCAAATTGGAAAAGTTCTTGTTGATTTTCTCTTCCTCTTGACCTCTGTAAAATCCCAATTAGTCATCTAGAGGTGAAAGGTTCCTTACCTAGTCAGAGCCACATGTTGACATCAATTGATCAGGATGAGGACCTTTAACCAGGGCACTGCAAAGAGTAATATAATGTATATTCCTGAGGACCAATGTTAATATAACCTGGCAAAACATGATTAAGAAGACTTTTAAAGAGGTTGCAGTCAACTGTATCATCTGTCTTCTTTTAGAGCAACATTACATGGACCATGGTTTAATTCACTGCTATTCTCTGTCCTATCTCTCAAAGTCTCCAGGTACAGATACCCTACAGATAGATTGGACTCTTCCTGTGATAATTAGTTTTTCTTTTAAGGACCATGTGTTTACCCTTCAAGTTTAAATTGTGGGAGGATAGCTGCAATATGTCTAATGATTGATATCAAGCTCTCCACAGCTGCAGGGGGTTAATAAAGAGTAACATGAGCAGATATAAACCATGGTTATAGCCAGTGAGTGTATTACAAGCCTTCAAGCAATCAAAAGACTACTAGGGAAAAAATATTCACTAGACTATGTCCTAAGCTCATCTAGGCAGCCTTCCCTTAATTCTTCAGTTGTAACTTACTCTTCAAATTATGTCCTTTGACTAAAAAAAAAAACATTATGAGAAAGAAAGTGTTTGCCAACACTCCCTTGTGAAGTTCTTCTTGGATCAGTTGGATCAGAATGACAAGGTTCAGAGTGAGTATTGGCTCTTTTGCAAATGGAGAGATAAACTAAACATCTGTAGGTTTTCCACTGAAATTGATGTTTTAATTTGCCTGAGGGAATTTAATCTGCTTGATAACTGATAATTATAACTGTGAGGCAATATAGAAGCTCCTGTGCTTACAGATAAGAAAGAGTTAATGGAATAAACACTTTTCCCTCCACTTTCATTGCTTTCCTCACTGTGATTACAATGCTAATTAGTGGCAGCTCTCCTAAAAGACTGCAGCCCAGCCACAAAGGAACAGCCTGGTACTCTGATAGAGAAATATCTCAGGCAGGAGAAGATTAGAGCACATATTGTCATATTTCTCTGTCAAAAATTATGGGAGAAAGAGAAATTAAGAGCAGTATTTGGCTGCCCGTTCCAGACGCTTTAGATTTGCCCTTGTAGAAAAGTCTAGTTTTGGATTCTCTCTTTTCTTTCCCAGGAGTGGAGGTAACAATCCCAATACAAACGAAGTAAACATCACATGGGAGAAAAATCTGAAATCTGTGTATAAGGCTCTTGTGAGTGTGGTTTTGGGTTTTTTTTGTTGGGTTTTGTTTGTTTGTTGATTTGTTTTAATCCAGAGGCAGGGAGATCAGAGAATGCTGTAGATTTTTGACGCTGCTATGGGAGATGTGGACACCAGGGGGTGCGATGGCCTCTGGTTGAAGAGTTGAGGATTCCAAGCTGCAATCACATCCTTTCTCTGTGTGGGTTAAACAGAGGAGAGATTATCCCGTGAGACGTGTTGTAACGAAACACTCTCTGTAATAATTGTCTTGCCAACAATACACTTTAAAAACTTAATCTTTTATTATGCAACTTCAAGCATACTTTTCAAAATGAGTGGAACTGAAAAGCCAGGAGAGCTTAGAGACTTTCTGAAACACCAGAGTCAATTCTCACACCTGAATTATTTGCAGCATTGCCCCTACAACAGTTCACAGCTATCAAGTGGAACGGCTGAAAACGTGCATGATGATAGGTAAAATTTATTGTAAAAGATTCTTAAATATATGGTAATATTAAATACTGTTCTCCAGTTTTGTGCTAATTTTGCAGAAGTCCTTTCACATTATCTTCAGGATGCAGCTTTCCATGCAAAATAAGTTTTGATGATAACACTAGCATATAGGTAATCTCAGAAAGCTGTTCTATTTTGTTGTATCAATTTATATGCAATATGTTTATGTTGGAAAGCTTGTAGATAAATATCTCAGTGTACCTCATTGCATCTTTTATGGAAATTGGTGTGATCATATAGATGTAATAGAGTTGAGATTTTTTTACTTAATAACAGAAATTCTGTAGAATAATGAAAGAAAAGTATTGAGGGGTGAATTTAGCTCAGGAAAATGAGAAAAGTGTAAAACATTTATAATAAAGCAAGACTTTAATTAAATAGCTAATAGTAAAGGACACATCTGTTTGTGGAAAAACCCACAAAACAAACTGAAGAGAATTTCAGCAGTAAATGCTGACAGATAAATTAAGTAATAAATGGGTTGAAAGGATTTGTTACTTATCTTGATCTAAAGAAGCAAGTAGATAACTGTAATTGACCACAGTTTAACCCATTTACAGTTCACTGTTCAGTGAACATTTTTAAGATAAGTAATTTCACTTGTAAATGCAAAAGGAGATAAATGGAATACAGCTTGCCTTAGTGATATCTGAAGCATAAAATGTCTGTCTTAAACCTATAACCTCTTGAAGATAGAGTTAATATAAGTGAACATAGTGCCATTCATTAGTATGTCAATGGTGATTCTCTAACACGGTGCCATTAAATTACTCTGGTGTTATTTGAGACATTAAAAAAAAGACAGATGCTAGGTCTCTTTCTAGGCCTTTAGAAGCCTTTAGCAATTAAATTTCACTGAGCTAACATAACACACACATCTATAGCAAAAATTAAAAATTGGGAACATTTTTCTAAAAGACTGCCCTTCTCTAACTGAATTAATATTTTTACAGTGCCAGATTTCCAATGCAGATACTGTTTGGTTGATGTGATTTCAGTACTGTTAAATGGGCCAAAGGCTGGTCTGAAGGGGCTAATCAGGATTCCCATAAAGAGGATGAATAGAACACAGGTGAGGGAGGTTGTTAGGTAGTGTAGATTCAATGTATTCTCTCCCTGAAAATCATGGGAAGTGGAAGAATGTGCCAGAGCTAAACCTGCAGTTAAACAGAAGGTTGAAATGAAAACAAGCAGGAACAGAGAGAGGTAGAGGCATGAGTTTTTCAGTTTGTGTCACTGTTAAATAAAAGTGATGGAGAGGTGATGTGGACCCTGCCCATCAGTCCCACTCTCTGGCAGTAATGGCAATCTGGCCAGCCAATGGCTGCCAAGCCAGAGCTGGCTGACAGGGTCCTTGCTTGGGAACAACTGCTCCATCACGTTCTGTAAGTGTGGGAGAGGGGGAAGGACTAATGAGCAAAAATCCAACAGCAAAAGCAACACAAGCAGATGTGAATCCTCTTGACCCTCTGGAATCAGAATATGATTCTTTTTCTTTTCCACTTCTAGCCTTCCACACTGTGACATAATATTCCCCATATTTAGTAACATCAAGGAGAGGAGCTACTAAGTACCCACTGAAATACCTTGTCTCAGCTAGATCAGTGTCTCCTGTTTGCCTTGTAATGAACCAGTTTGATGCCTTGAGACAGAGCCATTGAATGCTGTAGTGCAAATATGGTATAGTTAGAAGCACTGGCTGCTAGCTAAAACCACCTGCTATCGATCCTGATGGTCCCAGGGGCCTCTGTTGGCTTCCAGATTCTTTCCTAAGTGGCACTGGTAATCCAAATGCTGAGTACTGAAAACCGTGCAACACATTGTGAAGTGCAACACATCACTGTCTTCCTAAAACATATTCTCATGTGAATCTCATGCAACTGCCAAACCTTGTGACATATATGTCAGTTTATCTATAAACATGCCTGTCTAAAGGGACTCTTGATACCAAGTCATCTTTGTGTGATACTATCATAACCAAGTCATCTTTGTGAAACACTGCCACTCTGGCTGCTAGTTGTCAAAGCTTTGTTATAGGAGAAAATTGCAAACATTGGTAAGATTTCAGGCATGTTTGTAGTCATCCTGTCAGCTTCTGTGTGTGAAAATCATAAGGAAGCAAAGCTGTTATTCACACAGGTCTTACTCCATTTGACCTGCCTCTGGGTGGTCTGAGGAAAACAAAGAAATCTTCCACATTTAAGATTATAGTTTATTTTAATGAAGAAAACATGGGTTTGTCGTTCTTGGTATTTACATTTTGAAAATAAAATACAAATTTTAGATTATGTTTAAAATCATTTATCATTTAAACCTGGACTTTGTGGTGTCCTGTACTTCATATTATCATTTAAGCTCCCCTGAATATGTGCATGCTGTCATCCTTTCAGTGTAAGAGCTGTTCCCATTTCTTAATGAAGCATTAATGTAGGAGGCAGTAAAAGATACCTCTGATACTTGCTTAATTAGCTTTTTCTCTAAGAATACTTCTCTGTTACTTAAGGCAGCTGTACCTTAGAAAGCAGATTGACATTTTCATTACAATATCCCTGATAACTTGAGAAATTTACTACTCAGATGCACGCATACGTGGATGATCATCACTGCACTCTTAACACTGACTGTGATAACTTCATTTTTTCACCAGGAGTGCCAAGGTTGTTGTTTTGGAAGCAAAGCTTATTGCAATGAATGCCTAAGTGGGAATGAAGTTGGATATCCAAGCTTGTCCCCTTCCACTTCAGTAATTCAGGTAAAAATGAACTCAAACTGAAACACCTTGCTTTCTTAAAATCCAGCAGCCAACTGACACATTTTTGCAGTGACTATAGGTTTACTTATTTCAAAGCAGAGACAAAAAGTCAGATGAAGCCAGAGGCAGCAAGGAGCATGAGTAGCAGGTTAATTTGTTGTGCTGAGAAACACTGCTTCTGGCTTTTCCAGGGCTAAGAGAGCAACATAGAGGATGCTCTGCCCCCTACATTGCTTGAATGACAGGTGTCATCTTGAGTGACAGCTGGAGATTGGGGATTTGAACTTTCCCAGAGAAGTAGACTGTTTTCCTGATTAAAAAAACATAATGTGGCTTTGGTTATAGAGAGAGAGGTTTGAAAACACTGAAATACAAGGAGTTTTATAGCTTGGGATGAGATTAAATGTGCATTCATAAAAAACCCAGAGAACTATAAAGGAGAAGAGCACATGAATTCTGGGGGTTCAGTGATGTTTGATGAGTATTCATATTGGGGTAGCTTGTGGATGATTGCTTGTTCTGAGTAGGAAATAGCTAGCAGAAAAAGCTGAACAGAAAATGCCAAAACCATACTTTGTCACAAAATCATGATAGTTGAGTTCCTCATGGAAAGGCACTGAGTAATTTTTTCTCCTATTCTGGATTGAGTTTTAAATGTACATGCCAAATCTCAAATGGTAAAGGAGCAGACTGGAAGGAAAACCAAGGAGTGGAATATGAAAAAAAAAATAAAGAAAAAAGACAAAACATTTCAAAGTCCTCTAATTTTTGTAGGTGTTTTCATAGAACAGCTTCTGTGTACCTCTCTGTTGGAAAAACTGAAGGAGTTCATCATAAGCCTGCTGGAATATATGCACTCTACAGGCTTTTTGGTTTTTGTTCTCTTGGAGAACGTTTTTGAAATAGAATAGTAGTAGGAGGAAAACAGTAAGTAAATTACCTTTTCTTGTGGTATCTTTCCCTCTAGTCTGTCAAAAACTGTTGTGATCTGTGAAGAAGTAATGCACTGAATTGTATTCTAACCATGGAAGAACACTGCACAAATACCTGCTGTAACTAATAGCTGGGCAGAACAAACACCAGGGCCTCAAAACCACCATCTTTGGCTCTGAATGGACAGCTGGTTTTGTGTCGGTCTTGGCATAGATTATACATAGTTGGGAGATTCTTAATCAGTGTTAGAAGGTTGCAATATCCTGGGAGACAAATACTATCTGAAGATTACTAGAATATTTTGCTGCCTTTCAGTGACAGGAAAGAGACCCCCACGTGGGAAGTATGTTTTTCTATTCCATCTGCTCAGATCAAAGTTGAAATTGGAAAGTTACTCAAATGTTTATTTTGTGGGTTTTCTAGCTTATGGTCCCTGTAGCATTGCTAAGATACATGGAAAAGTTCTTCTGTAAGGTGCTCAGTCTAAAAGAACAGAGTGGGTACAGGTTTTTAATAAGTAGCAGATTTATGTATATCCATGTGTATGTTCTTACCTTGAAGGTTTAGTATTCAATATTTCATGCTTTCTATTCTCATCTCTAGTGCATCCAGCTGTGTACTAAAGGCACAGTAACTACCAATATTTCACTATATAGGACCACTGATCACTACTGTGATAACTGAAAAATATTCTTTTTTAAAGAATTTCAGCAAGACTGCCTATGCACTGGGCACTGTTCAGCTAAAGCAAACATATTCTTACACTGTTAAGTAAATCTGAATTTTTTAATCCAGCCTCAATATTTTTAGTGAGATACTCTATCACAATAACAGAGAATCACTCATGTTGAAACAGTGATTTGACACTGTACACTAATTAGGAGTATATTCATATAACTGCAAGTTACTGTCTCTAAAATATAATTTGAGAAATACATGTTGTGACTGCTTTTATGCATAATCTAATGCTACCAAGGAATCAGGATATTTCCCTTCTCCCTGTACAAATTAAAAGCAGGTGAGGATACTATGTCTAAGCATGCTGCACTTCTGTGCTACTATATCTGTAAAGTACCAACCATAATTCTTTCACTTGCATCTTCTAAATATGAAGTTTGTGGAACATGGATATTTATTAGCCTTGTTGGTGAAAAATGACTGTTTTTACAACTCTTAAAATGTAAAGAATAATAATCCCCACTCTGACTGGGTGATGGCAGTGTCCTCACCTGCATCTTTCTATGCTTGTAATCTAATTCAGAAATAAGGTGAAATCTTTGGGAATCCTAAACTACTGGATAATCCATTACACTCTCAACAGGAAAGCAGGCTGGAAACAATGTTCTCCTTTACCAAACCTTAATGAAGCCAGTAGGAGACTTTCTACTTGTTTCCATGGATTTTGGATTAGACCCAAGTAGCTTTTGAAGCCAACATATACTGAATTTTTTCTGGAAAATGAAACAAATATCCAGACAGTCTCATTACTTGTTTTATTTTACATTCAAAAACACATTAAAAGCCTACATCTTTTTGACAGGATGTAGTCAATAAAACCACAGAATCATAGAATCATTTTGACTGGAAAAGACCTTTACTGTCATTAAATCCAAGCATTAACCCAACACTGCTAGATCATCATGAGACCACGTCCCTAAGTACCACATCTACACATATTTTAAATATCTCCTGTGATAGTGACTCTACTACTTCCCTGGGCAGCCTGTTGACATATTTTACAACACTTTCTATGAAGAAATTTTTCCTAATACCCTCCCCTGGAGCAATGTGAGGCCATTTCTTCTTGTCCCATCACTTGTTAGTTGGGAGAAGAGACAGACTCCCTCCTTGCTACAGCCTTCTTTCAGGTACTTGTGGAGAGAGACAAGGTCTTCCCTGAACCTCCTTTTCTCCAGATTAAACAACCCCCTGTTGCCTCAGTTGGTCCTCATAAGACTTGCTCTCTAGACCCTTCACCAACTTCATTGCCCTTCTTTGGACCCGGTCTAGCACTTCAATGCCTTTCTTGTAGTGAGGGACCCAAAACTGAGCACAGTATTTGAGGTGCAGCCTCACCAGTGCTAAATATAGGGAGAAAATCACTTTGGTAGTCCTGCTGGCCACACTATTTCTGATACAGGCCAGAATGCTGTTGACCTTCTTGGTCACTTGAGCACACTGCTAGCTCATATACAGATGGCTGTTGACCAATACACAGAGGTCTTTTTCTGCCAGGCAGCTTTCTAGTTACTCTGCCCCAATTCTATAGCATTTTTTGGGGTTCCTTTGATCCTAGTGCAGGATCTGACATTTGGCCTTGTTGAGCTTCATACCATTAGTCTCAGACCATTGATCAGCCTGCCCAGATGCTTCTGTAGAGCACTCCTACCTTCAAGACAATGGAAACATTCAGCTAACTTTGTGTCATCTGCAAACTTACTGAGGGTGCACTTGATTTCCTCATCCAGATCATTGATAAAGATATGAAAGAGAATAGATGCCCATACTAAGCCCTGAGGAACACCACTTGTGACCAGCCACCGACTAGATTTAACTCTGTTCACCTGCATTTAAGCTGTAATGCAAATATATTTGGTTTCAGGCCCCGAATGCTGACATCACCTAGTTTGATGCTGTTATAATTTGAGACTAATAAGGTATTCTTGCAAAGAGCATGTGAAGAACAACTTGAAAAAAACACTATGTTAAGAATTGCAAAATATAAATAAATTAATATCCTGGGTGAAATTTAGGTTCCAATCTTTTCTCTTGACCTCAGGAAAAACATTATTCTATCTGTCTTTTTTATATAGTTTCCCATCAAGTTTAGGAAAGGCAAGAAATTAGTAAACTGAATAAAGTACTCTCCCCATTACCCTTGTTTGATAAAGAGATCTGATAACAAGATCAGAGACTTTAAAGGCAAAATCTGTATTTTTCATTTTACCATACAGTTTTGACAGGCTGTGATGGTAGAGGAGAAAGTGTTAGTCCTTTTGTTGTTTGTTTTACTCTTTTCCCTACAGAAACATAAGGAAAATTTGGAAATCTGGGGAGCAACTGAGGAAGGAATAATTTTTTTTGTATGAAATACTTTGAATAAGTAATGAAAGAATCCTCAGTGTTGAAAATTATATTACTGCTACACTTCAATTCTTCCAGAAGCATTCTAAAATTAATCAGAATTTCAAATTACGTGATTTTATTTCAAATTTATACCAGTATGTAGGTTCAATGCCTCAATTCTATGTATATCTATATCCCCTGGAGGTACTTTTCAATGAATATGTAGGAATTAGACATTCATTTTCCAATTTTTACCTCTACAAATCATACTTTTCTTCTGCATCTGCATTAAAGTGCTATGTTTCTAATATGGGGTAGGACTCATAAACAGTCTCTAAATACCTTTCTGCTAGAAACTCAATACTATTTATGTTTTGTATTTCCACCTTTTTTTTCTATTTTTCCTTGCTTTACAAATGTCTACAGGCAGAGAGTAAATGTAAATACCTTACTATGTAGAGCAGCTCCATCTGAAGTACGGCATATATTTGTCATTACTCAAAAATAAAGTATATACAGGTATTTATTACATAAATCTGCCCAGCAGCATTTTCTATTTCATAAGGAAATTATGTGTAGTACAACTTTTATTCTTTAAAAAAAGCAGTGAAATCTTACTTTCAAATAAAAAATAACTAACGTATATATATTTATAATTCAATTTTCTTCTTCTTTCATTTACCCTCACAGAAATGGAACAGCTCCATTTTATTTCATGCCCTTTCTTTCCCAGATTTCCAAACTTGCCATAAACTTTGTGCCTATGACTGCATTTGTGTAAGGGGTAGCATGCCTACACATAAAGAGCCGTAGTAGTCCAGTTTCTTAAATCCAGTTCCTCCTCTGATTTACTTGAATAGTCTGCTTTTGGTTTGTGTAATATCTTCCTGTGATGCTGAGAACTCTGCTGCATACTTCAGGACCAACTTTTCTTTAATCCATATTTTTCTTATTAGCTCACTCTTGGCAAAGTAGCTATTACAGAACTTGTGTTTTCACTGCTTCATATTCTTCCTCCATCTCTAAATTAGCTTGGCTAGTGTAAGAAATCTGTTCACTTAACTCCTTCCCTCACTCCCACCTTTGTTGCTTTATTGTGCCTCCCTAACAGATGCCTTTTATTTTTCCACCAATGTATCAAGTCTCCTGACTTATGAATAAACTTCCAGGATGTGACCTTCTTGACCTTCTCCAAACATGAGTAATATAAACAAGAAGAGTTCAAATTTTATGAATGGTCTTACCAAATGTTTTTAAAAATTCATTGTGCTTTCCCTGTTTGGATTACTTTTTGTCTTTAATCTTTTTGAATTTGCAGTGCTAGCAAGTGCCAAGTTAGGATATTTCTTCTACAGTTAATATGGTTAATTACTGAACTGTTAAGCGTTGTCTTGGAATCACTTGGAATGAGCTACAACTGTTGATAACCCTGTTCTATTTTAACTAATTAGAATCATAGAACCATAGAACTGTCAGAGTTGGAACACACCTTAAAGATCATCTAGTTCCAACCCCCCTGCCTGGCAGGGACACCATCCACTAGATCAGGTTGCCCACACACCCATCAAGCCTTGTTTTAAAAGCTTCCAGGGATGAGGCTTCCACAACCTCTCTGGGCAACCTGTTCCATTCCAGGAAAATAACCTACCAATCTCTTCAACTATCTTCAAAGTAAAAAAACCCAACAGGATCTAATTAATTTTAGTTAAATCTTAAAATGTAAAAAAAACTTGTAAAGAACTCTTGATACAAGTATTTACAGTCTTTAACATTTGCCTTCAAACTCAAAGTTTAGTTTATATAAACTATATGGCCTTAAAATTTAGTTTGCAACTTAAGCTCTTAGTGACTGACTTCCTTTGGGAGTTCTATTTTAGTTATGGGTGACTGTTGAGAGACTTGTGTTGTTCTGTATCCTTCCCTCCCCCCAGGGCCACAGGCTGATGGAAATCTTTTTATTGCTGTTTCCTGTTCCTCTTGAAAGTACTCTGCTGAAGCTGCTGCATTGTTAATGAAAACAAGCTGTGTAGTGCCCAAGATACTCTCCTTAGGAAAAGGAAATTAAATTTTTAATGCTTAATTTAGATAAAGGTGAAGATCCAGTTTACCTACAAACAAAAGGTACCAGAGTTAAGGGAGCAAATGTTGCTGTGCCAAAGAGGTTCCAGGGTAGACATCTTTAAGCTTATCTTGTCCCTTTTTATTTGCAAGCAACTGCGTAGCTTTCTTATTTATTGCTCATCAGTACTGAGGCAATAGATAATTTCATTTGTGATATCACTAGCAGAGGCTTCCTCATTACCATCAAGTTAATTTGTACTACTAAATGTGTCTGTTATCTTCCCACCCATATTATGAGCCACTGTAGGATGTGTCCTATTGAAGAGCAGCACATTCCATGAACACTTGCTAGTTCGAGAACTGCAGTGCAACCTGTCTTTAAAACATTTACATTTCAGAGCATTGTGAGGACCTGGTATGAATTAAGAAAATGCTGATTAAGCTTAATTTATAGGAATTTGGATTATTATCTACAGTTCCAGTGAGGACTTCTTTTGGGATTTGGTCTGCCATGTACATACTGATATGATATTAGTGTTTTGTTTATGAAGTGAATGATGCCTAGTGTCATATCAGTGGATATTTCCCTTTTTTTTCTTAAAAACAAATCAGGCCTTACTCCAGGCTTTCATCTTTAACTTCCCTACAGATGAATGCTTAGGCTTCATGATAGTCCAACTGCTTCTTTACCTGTTGATTACAGAATTAAGGTTGTCTGACAGTTGCCTGATAAATCTCCTGTACTCTTGAAGGGCCTAAGAACCCAAATTTCTTTTTCTCATTAAAAGAACATGGGAAGTATACAGACTAGTTCTTTTTAGGATCATGTGGAAACACAAACTATTTTTTTTAATCTTTAAAGTATTCTTGCTTGTAACAAAAGTATCATTTATTCTGTTCTTAGAGGACATCTGAGTGCTTGTAAGTAGTGTCAAAAAGTGGGACAGAAGAAATTTTGGGTATCTGATACCACTTATCAAGATCCAAAAATAAAAGTAGGAAACACATAATTATATCAAGGAATGTAAAGTTTGTGTGAATGCATGTTCAGAATATGTAAACTTCCAAGCTGGAGTAGGATTCATAATTATCACCTTTTTTCTATCCAGAAGAAAAACTTCTCTAAGGTGAATGAAGATTGTCAGGTGTGATTCTGTAGAACAGAAACAAACACAAGTGGGTTGGAGAAGAAGGGGGAATGATGGGCATTTTCTGCCTTTCATCCCTGCACTCAGTACTGAATTTAAGAACAGAAATGTTTAAGGCATCAATTATTCTTTGATTGCCAAGACTTATGGTCCTTGTGTCTAAGTCTCTTACTGTCTCATCTCCAAGAGGAGTTCATCATAAAATAGCTCCCTGAAATAGAAATAGTAGTGGATGCAGATAGTTTAACCTGCCACAGCAAGCAAGAACTTAAGTGAAAAATATGAAAGATGCAAGCCGTTTTATGTAACACTTTTGAGGTCTAGCAAAAGACTTGTCTCTGTGAAAGCAGATGCAGAACTGGGAAGCTGGGTAGGAAAACCTTCTTAAGAGATTCCTGAGCACATTATTGTGAATCTTACTTGTACTTGTGTCAGTGAGACAGTAAGGCTTCTTCAGGGAGTATGTCAGAGTGACATTCAGTGACAACACCTGGAAATATAGCACATTATTAATGGTAGGCAATCCTCACAGGCTCCCTTCTTTACCTGCCTGCTCTCAGCCAAATGACACAGGAATCCTCTGTGACAGCGGTCACTAATAGGAGGCCAAATCTTCTTATACTGAAACATGTTCTGTGTCAATGTGTCTTAACCAGATAAATTCTATCAAACAGAATTAACTTTAACATGAGGGAATGCTGCAGTCTCCTGTTGTAGGAAATAAATGTAGGAAATAAAACTCTAAGTTAGTTTCTGCTCAGAGAGGCCCAATGTTCACTAAGCCCAACTTTACTCTGTTGGACATATTCTTTTCTGTGAGGCAAGCCAAGGTTCCAAACTCTATAAAGCCTTAAGTCATTAGTGAAATCAGATTTTCACCCAAAAGAAACATTCTCCCTTCTTTGCTTTTTTATTTAGAGTGCATTTAAGTTGCAATTCATTTCTCTCCTCTCAAATCACTCCTCTGGGGTCAAAACAGTCTCTTAGTTGCAAATGCTTAGCTCTAGTTGATTATAGCAGATGTGTTTCCTGATTAAAATATTTTAAAATTTGGCCCTTTTAGAACCACTCAGAGTACAATGAAAAATCCAATCCTAGTGCTCAAGGAAAAAAAAAAAAGTCAGCTATGAGTCACAGCTCATGACCTTCTCACACTATATATTGATTGATAGATGAAGAAAAGAGTTTCCATACCAGCAACGAATCAAGCAAGAAGCTTTATTTGCATGTGCACATGCATGCATACGCACACACACAATTTACTGCAGGGTCACTTTAGCAACTTGGCTTTCAGATGTTGTTCAATTTTCAAGGATGCCTAAGATTAGAACCCTATTTTGGGCCTTCTGAGCCCTCTCCTTCTACTTTAGTCTCCCACAGACTCCTTCTTGTAGCTGCTCTCTGGTTATGCACACTGTTCCTGGACAGCTGCACAAGACAGCTGGGCATGGTGAGTCCCACAGACACTCTTCCAGAAGCCACTCTTGCTTTTCCTTTGCTGTGGCTTGGCCTGGGTATAATTTCAGTGACGCCTCCCTTCTTCTACTTGAACATGAGATTTAAGCATAAGAAGTCAGATTTTTGCTTGCCTAAGCTTTGTGAGTGATGCATCTTGATGGCTCTCTGCATGCTCTCTGTAGGGAATTCTTTTATGGTAAACAGTAATCATTTTTTTATAGTCATGAAACAGCTTACTCCCTTCAACTTTTGCTTACGAAATACTATTGGTATTTTGCTTTGTTTGCAAGATTTGGAGGCCAGGGAAGAATTTCTCATGCAAGTTAGACTGACAAAAGTGACAAGAGGCTTTGTGGACTCTTTCACTTTAGGTTAATTAATTGGGGACTATGGGCAGGGTTAAACCACAGCATGCCTGGCTGTGATTTATTTCTAGCTTTCGGCAAGACACTTCAAAGATTGCCAAAAACAACAACAAAAAACCCCAACCTGTAAGTCCTTTGACCTATTTAGTATCCAGAAAGAGAAGGAAGCCTGAGTTTCTCATATGCACAGCCTTCAGGATATACATATACTCCTCTGCAAGACAGGTATAGGGCTGAGAGTGGCAAGCCTAGACAGTTTGTTCATTGGTAAACATCGTGCAAAATAAAGGAAACAAGGTATTCACCACCTCTCTCAAAAGCATAGCTATGGTTTTCATCTTGAAGTGTACTCATTTGTCTAATTCTCTTCAATCCACTGTTCTCCAGTTTGTACATTACTCAATTATTTGTAGACATTCCAATTTATCTTTCAAAGTCAGTAATTCTCAGTCATTCATAAACACTGAATTATAAATATTCATTTAAAGAAGGCATGTAGCAACTTTCCTCTCTTCAAATGACTTATAACCAATAGCAGTGTGAAACACATATTTGTGTGTATCATTCCTTATTTACAATTTGAGCATACCATATTAAATCTTTGCAAAGACTTGTGCTAGGAAAGCTTTTTCACTGGAGTATTTGGGAAATGCAAATAAAAAGGAACAAAGCAAATGGATATTCACATAACATTCTTAATATATTCTGGAGGCTGTCTGCAGAGGTTCATTTTTTTTTCTGTTTCATCAATCTTATGTATATAATAAGCAACTAAAGTAAAGCCTGACACCAGATCAGATTTTTTATGCCTAGCCACTCTTGCAAATCTTGTGGGTGGATTTTTCCAATTTTGCTAGTTCCACTAAGGATTCTCTTAAAGTGGAGAAATTGCAGGTGACCAGGAGCAGAGGAGATTGTTCTTTATATCTTTTCTCCTGGAGCTCCTAGTACAAATAATGCCAAAGGAGATAGAAACTGATAGTTTAGAGTACCCTAATTCACTTCCAGCTTGGCTTGTAATTGAAAGCAAAGAAACAGAGACTTTTCATTTAGCTGTCTGACAGTCAAGTTCAGCTGTGTACACTGTTATAGTGTGGAGACTTAATTGGGTTAAAATTCAAAATTAGATCCTCCAAATAACATTATACTATTTTGAAATTTAGGGAAGAATACTGAAAGAAAATAAGTAAAAACCCCAATATGTGTGTTCTTCCAAGCAAATATATAGGTTTTCTAAACACTTCATGAAGAGATTAATAAACCAATGTGAGAGTGTTAAATCACAAGAATACAGATCAGATTTACCTGCTTTAATCAGGAAAAAAATTTGTGTGGAAAAGTTAACAAAATCTTATAAGTAAGAACATTTAATTCATTTAGCTGCAGGATTTTTTAGTTGCCATGTGGTCTGTGCCAGCTAGCAGAGACATGACAATACAGATCCTCTTGCAGGGGCTCTTAGGGGAAGCTCTACTGCAGAGAGAGACAAAACAGCTTCAGGAGCTATGTTATTTCCGTATTTCTCCTCATAAAATGTTAGAATAAAATTGTACCTTCCCTGCTTCTCATATGACAATTAAGAATAGCTATTCTGCTTTGTTACACTCAACTATTGCCTGGAAAACTCAGCTAACTACAGGAATGCAGCTTTATTTCTGTAGAAGTGGACCATCTGTGTTGAGGGATTTTGAAGACACTAATGCTAGGAATTAAAATGACAGCTGATGAATTACAAGTGAAAAGAATGTGGCATTATCCCCCAAGATATAACCTACATTTATGCATTGGTTTATTATTTATGTTGGATCTGTCATAGGCATTTGAAGAATTACACATCAGGATCTATAATAATCGTGCAGAATATTTTGTAACCTGTGGCTGTTAAATTGATAACCTTGGGTTCTCTAGTGAGACAGCTTTGCTTGCACACTCCATCTCATCCTCTTACCAATTCCTGTTTGGAAATAAGGAGATGTTTGTCTCTTAAAATTACCTCTTTTGAAAGGCAGTGTACTTTCTGATTCATCTAATCAAATCAAGGCACTTTTTCCCCCCCTCCTTTGCCTCATTTAGGCATTCCTTGTCAAATACCAAATCCAAACCCAAGTGACTGCTGGCCTAGGAGCCCTGTTTCTTTCATGCACTCTGCCAAACTCTGGCATACAGCCCAGAAGGAGCTTAAAGCAAACTTATCTCATTTCCACCGAGGTCTAATAGGTGTGGGAATTCCCCTGAGGTAGCACAGAGGTAATTTTCTCATCAGCTGTCAATGGTCTTAATCCACATGGCACAGATAATTTAAACATTTTGAAAGGGTAGCTTTAATTTAACAGCAACTCTGACTGGGTCCATGACCTTGAACAAGAACATGTGTTTTCTCAATGGTTTGTGGAACTCTGCTATATTTTATTGACCTCCTGTTTATTTTATATTGTCTAATGAAAGTGGTCAGTTTTGTAGGAGATACATATGAGATATTCTGTGAATTCTTGTAGTGCTGTTATTGTTGGAGGGCAGTTTTACATATGTACCACATGTATTTCAGAATGGAGTATTGTTTTTCTAAACTATGCTCTGTGTCATATAGTTGAAAAGTAGTCAGACTGATTTCTTATTGTTTAAATTTCAGAGGATCTGGGGGATTTATTTATTTATTTATTTATTTTAAAGCTGAGCTCGAAAATAATTATTTATTTAACCTTCCTGAAAACAAATTAGAAGTAACTGAGTTCCCAGTTCTTGGAACTCATGTGATGACTCTTACTCTAAATGACTATGGATAATAGGGTCAAAGGTATGTATGTGTGTTGATGGCTAACAGCTCTCAAGAAGGAGTTCATATTTAATTTGTTCTCTGTAATTGTGGTGATGAATCCCTGTCCTGTGGTAGCTCACAGCCACGCTTGGCAGTTGCTGGGATGTGCAATCCTGCTTGTCAGCATCAGAGAGCAATGAGAGAACCAGTCTGAGTCATTGATGTTTACCTACAGTTAAACCTGGACAAACAGAGGTAGGAAACTGGTGTGCTCTCTTAAATCTGATTTTTATATTCTAGATTTGATTTGATGAAGCTGAATTCAAATATAAATAACAGAGGATGAGGACACAAACTGAGCAGGGTAGGATATTTTAAAGGGCCTTTCTAATACTGAGTGCTGAGGTTTGTATTGATTAAGAGCTAGTACAAGGAAGTCAGCTCACAACTTCCCTGAGAGTGAATATGTGACAGAATAATTCACTTAGATGTTCGAAGGGAATATATTTATAAAATATTTGCATGTTAAAGGCAATTGTTCTCTTTTAAACTAAATTTGCATTAAGCTTTTAACTAAGTTTCAGGAATGATGTATTGAGTGAGCTAAGCTTCTGTAAGTTCCAGTATTCTGCTTCATGAATAAAACTGTCAGAGGAAAGCAACCAATAACTCTCTGTCTTGACATTATGTTCAGTATAACAAATAAATCCTTAGAATCTCAACAGACCTGGCAACTTCATTAACAGTTATGCCTGCAGCAGAGAATGAAAGAAAATCAATTCATGGAGTCTTGATATTTTAGGGTTTACAGTAAAGAGGGATTAGTGGATTGCTGATGAACCTCCTGTGTTTTAGTCCAATCTTCCTCTCACAGAGGGGAACAAAAATTGAAAGAAGAGAATGCTTCCATCCAAGAAAAGAATAGAGTATGAAACAAGAGGGAAGGTGCAAATTATATGGAAATAGAAGCCAAACAGTATATCTGGACTCTCAGGCCAGTGAATCCTAATTCTCTTTTACAAGGAATATCTATTTCTGTCTACATAGTTTCTCAAGAGCAGCTATGGCACATAGAAAGTCACTGCTGCATAAGACAATAATTAGGAGATTAATTTAATTTCAGACTAAAATGAAGAAGTAGTGAATATGCTATATCTCCCTTGGTTCTCACTGCTCTCAGTAGCTCTTAAATACCTGACGTTTAGTAAAGGTTCAATTTTTCTTGCAATGAAGGCAATAAGAAAACTAACCTAGTTTCAAAGTAGTAAGGATTAGCTCTTCTGTAAGAGAGGGACCACTGAAAACCTTGACCATACAATGCCATGCTGGAATAGTTCAGATGTCCCCCTACCCTCAAGATAATTCTTCCTTATAATATAGACATATCAAACTGGCTCCAGCATACAGTGAACTCTTAAAGCTCCAGCTTTACAGAAGCAGTAAATTCTATATGGATAATTCGTGTTAAAATTCCATGACTTTGAAAGAATTAAGTCCTAAACCCTTGGATGTAGCTGTGTAATGTTCTGGCGTCTGCTCTTATGCCATGGTTTCAGTTGCACATAGCCCATTTTTTCTTTTTGTTAGTCAATATAAATGCTGCTATTATACTAGAGAAAAATGTTTATTTACCATATTGTTAAACTGTAAGCTGGTACAACGATGGTTCACAGCTAACTACCTCTAGAGTGTGGGGTTTACCTTTGTTTTTTAGAGAACCTACAGTGTAAAAGAAAACATAGGGGTAAGGATTAATGGACAAGGTGTACTACAAAATAATGGATTGACTTATTCTTTTCAAACTCATGTAGTTATTTCATACTTTTAAATATCTGTAAAATGAATCAGGTTTTGCCTTGGTGCTAACAAGGCAATAACAGTGAAGGTCTTTAAAAGAAAATATATGCTGTAAAGAAAAAAAAAGAAAAAAAGAAAGAGGAATGTATTTTTAAATGCAAATAGATGGTCACTTTTTATATGGCTATTTTCACCTGAGGAAAATAAATCACTTTAGAACTATCAGCTAGCTGAGAACAGGTTTTACTGTATCTCTGAAGTTAAAAAGTAGTAAAATAAGTAGATATTTCAAATGTTCATCCGTATTTTTGTTGCCTTTTTTTTTCTCATTGGAATTGCAGATCTCAGAGAACTATCCTAGACTGTGTTTTAGACCTGTATGTTATCTGATTGTCATTGATACACAGGGGCATCTGAAGCCAGGATTGCATTCATCCTCCCATGCAGCTGATGGTCTGCAGCTTTACAATGGATTCACCAACCCAGGCCACGCTGGCATATGCCATTCTGTGTACAGTAAGTACCTGTTCCTGTGAACAAGGTGTTTGCATGGGATTACAGTATAATTCCTTCTCTGTATTCAAGAGAGCTCTAAAGAGCTTCATGTTTCTTAAACATATTCAACTCTTTGCACTTCCAGGAATGAAGGCTTCCCCAGGATTTGTGGTGGGAGTAGGAAGAGGATTAAGATCACATTTTAAATCCTGTTGTTTGCCATTTAGATAAACTAGAGCAAACCAATATTTTGAGCTTGATTGAAAAGTTCTTGGACATGCTTGTGATACTTTGGTTATGCTTTTATATATTCCAGGCACTTTCCTGTCAGGCAGAAAAGTTAGATAGAAATTATATTAATATTTGAAGTTCATCTTAAGTAGAATCTGCACAGGCACAATGGTCTGCTGTCTAGTAAATCAAACTGTACCTTCTTGTCTTTAAGAATATGCTTTAAAATACTGTTCCATGTATTTTCTGTGCCTTGTTGGATTAAGACAAAGTACTCAGTGCTGCTAAGTGCCCAGTGCTGCTCTAGGGAATTTCTTCATGAAGGATGTCAAATAGTTGTATGTCATGAACTTGCTGAAAAGTCACCATCCTGATGTTGTGGGTGCCCTTCTTATAGGTAGGTTTATCTCAATGAACATCACTGTACTGTCATTTTGATACCTTTGTCATTACTATCTCTCACTTATTCAGTGCAGAAAGTCTTGATTTTCTTCTGCTGTCTCAGTGATAGGGTTATCTAAATTGTTCTCCTCCTTGGTTTAGCACTGCAATTCATAGTGCTATGAGGAAAACGATTTGGTTTTGATTTCACCATAAATTAAGGTGCTGTGTTTGTTTCTAGTGGATTTATTTGAAACAGTCAGAAACTTTGCATGGGAGTTGGACACCTATTTGTCCTCTTGTGTTTTTGGAAATCTTTCCCTTATGACATTTACCTTTGCAATGCCCTCAGAAGAATATGGATAAGATTTGCAGCAGCAGTGACAAAACTTTCTAATTCCATTTGTTTTCATTTTTTCCTTCTTAAATGATTTGATGCTTTAAAAACTGTATCTTATGTTCAAGATTGGTTTTAGAGCAGTACTGAGCAATCACCCCATAGTGTTAGGATTTTCTCCAGCTTCCCTGTAGCATATTTTACCTTCAGGCAATTAAGCTCTTTGGAAATTTAGTTTTCCAATGAAAACAATGGCATTCATGAATACAAGCTCTTTATCACAGGAATCCCTTTGCAGTATCTTAAAATAAAATGAGTTTCATTGTTATCACCAATATAGAAAGACATAAATATTCAGCAATAATTCTTCTGGTTTTATAATGGCACTTAATTTGTGTTTGATTAGCTGTGAATTGTTATTTATGTTATTTGTATTTTAAATTTTTATGATAATTTTGGTCATTTGCAGAGAAGCTATCATGCATAATGTCATAAACTTACATTTAAATGGCTTGCTTTAACAATAAGTCATTCTGCATGGACAACTTGTAGGAAGAAAAAATATTGTGGTGTCAAAGTCAGGATAAAATTCATATCAGCATTAACATAAAAGATATATTTGAGTGTGCTATTTAGTAACTAGAACATTTTCAGTGTTCAATAATTCCATAGCATAGTAAAGGGGATAGTTATCAAAATCTACTGCATGATCAATTTATACCAACAAAATAGATGACTCTTTGCCTGGCTTCAGTGCTGTTGAATTGTCTAGGTGAAAGAGTGTAGCTATGTAAAACAAACTGCTTCCTAGGAGGTATCTTCTATAAACTATCAGCATTACCAGTCATTTTCCCCAGTTTTACATGAAGGTGTCAGTTCAAGAAAGTATATAAATTTCAATGGGAAATTATAAACTCTTTGGGGACTAATGGAAGGTCCTGAGGTCACTGTAGTTTTGTTCTTGAGATATATTCAAAACTTCATACAGAAGAGGTGAGATTTCCAAAAGTGTTTAAGTAGTAAAGGAGTAAAGTGTATAAAGTGCTGATTCTCTAACTCACAGTCTGGAAGTCTGGAAATGTACAACCACCAGTTAGTTGCAAGAGGGGAGGAAAAGTCCCAGAGAAGGCTCCCTGCAGTTCTGAGATGTTTTACAGCCTCTGAGGCATGTCCCATTGGTCCCTGACAGAAAGCTGGCTTTCTTCTGCTCTCTTCTAACAAGTTTTATCTTCCTTTTAAAATGGAAAAGTAGAAAACTCATAAAATACCTAAGCATGTAAATGGTAAAAAGAAATAGTACAAAAAATTTATTATTAATTTATAAACTGCAGGTTATAATCTGTGTTAAAGGAGGCTAAAACAGCACATGAATGAGGCATTTCGACTTTACTGATCTGTTGTGACAGAAACATGCTCTTTCTGGCAGGTTAAAGGATGTGGAGGCAAAACTGCTCTGTCAAAATATTTTCTATCAGATTGAATTAGAACCTCATGCAATCAAGCATGATACACATTTGTAGATAACACACAGGTGGGTTTACAGAGTTAACTGAGAAGGTGAGTGAAAGTCATTGGAAGCTGGATGTCTAACAAGTTGTTGAGTTTGTAAATCCTAATAAATGCTTAACTGTGGTGTTAGACTTGTATGTCACAGGAGAAAAGATGTTCAAACAGGCATAGAATAAGCTCAGGCTGAACCCAAAAGTCGTATTGTCACATTAGGTGGGCTGTGAAGTAAAACCACCTTTCAGTTCTGACTTGGTAGTAGCTTACCTTGTCTGCATGGTGCTCTCATATCTAGATGTGCCTAAGTTTGGAGAAATAATTCTGATAATATCAGTGGATCATTAATTTCTTCTTCTTTTTTCTTTTCCCTGTTACCAAAATATATGCATTAAAGAATCATTACCATGACAGGGAAAGGAGAGGAAAATAAAATCAGACTCTGGGTATTTTTCCTGGCAATGTTTCTTGTCTTTGTCTTGGAGCTCTAGCCCAGTACCTGTAAGATCCCTGTTATTGATTAAAGTTAAGTTAAAAATGAATAAAACAGATAGAGAAGCACACTCTCATAGATCTGTATTCAGGGAATGGGTTTTACACTGTATATTTATGATATTCTATCTACTCCCTGCCCCAAAGGCAGCAAGTTATTATAATTCTTTGAAGTACAGATCATGCAGGGAGTGATTAAATGTGTATTTTGTGGTAGGTGTAAATTAGAAAGGAATGTCCAATACCCAGGAAGCAACTCACTGAGTGTTTTTGTGGATATGTGATTGTCTTTTTTTATCTGAAGAAAAGATTTAGATATCAAGTAAAAAGTGTTTCACTCTGTGTATATTTATAGCTTCTCATACAAGACTCTTCAAACATCTGAAGACAAATAAATACTGATAAAAAACATTAATTAGATTGGTGTGAATCCCCTGAAATTTATTGCATTCAACCCTTACAAAAGATCCTGCTTGCCAAGCATGAATGCTCATGCAATGCACTATTTTGGGAGAATGAATACCTGAATTTGAGTTTGAACAAAGGTATTTGTGCTCTTAACACTCATATCTGTTGTTCACTATTTATTATTTACTGTTCTCTGTTTTCCTGCTTGCAATGCTTTTGGCATCTGTTTGGAGAGTAGGAGAGAAGACATGTCAGCTGGCTTAGATCATAAATCAGATGCAAAGAATAATGGCTAAGAGGCAGTCAAAAGGAACAGTTTAGAACCCCTCAGAAAGGCTGAAATGTGTTCACCAAAACTTTAACACTGAATATAAGGGAAATATCTGTTTGGCAGTGTTATACAAATGGAACCATTATCAACCCCATTCTCCAACACCCTTCTCCCCCAAATACAATACTTTTATCAACTCTCTAGTAGAATGGTTTAAGATTAATGTGAAGCAAGGCTTTTTTTGGAACTTGAATTCATAGGTGTGTATCTTTTCAGGCAGACCTATGAACTGATTTGTCTATCGTAAAACAGCAAATCAGAGGCTTTTGATGCTGTCTCTTTAGATCTAAGTAGCAGGTTTTGGTGTCTGTTCCATAACCTGTAAAAAAAGATGAAATTACATTAAAGGGAATATTAAGCTCAAAGTATTGCAAGTTTGTTATGATATTATAGCACGTTTTAGTACAGAAGTATCATTTTAAAAATGAAACTTTCAAAAAGCACTAGTATGGAAATATTTTCCATGTATTGACTTACCATCTCCTTCATAGCCCTTTTTATACCTCTTCAAAGTCTAATTCATAGTTTTTCAAAATAAATACCAGCTCTGTACTGGCTGAACCATCTTTCATGAACAGATTTGATTGCATAGAAAATAGAGAACACAGTAAACTGAACAGGCTTCCTTAGATGCTGCAAAAGCACAGAGTTTAGTCTTTCCACCTATGAACAGAGTAATAAGTACAATGTGATATTTCCTGAGTATCTGGTTCTTGAAGTTACCATGTGGTAGAGGTTAACACATTATCAGTATTTCACTGTTTCCCAGGTAATAAAATTAAATATTAAAAAAATATATATATATATTTATAAATCCTCAGCTTCTAGTGTGCTAGTGATGAACTCAAATAAGGAGGCTTGAAAAACACTAGAAAAATAGAATTAGGCAAAAAATATTAAATTACAAGAAAAAGGGAAGCACTTTTTTTCCCCACAATTAACTCTGCATACATTTTGGCTACTGTTTTGGAGAGGCTACAGACATATTGGCTGTACAGCTGCTGTTTTTCAAAGATCCCACCCCCTGCACTTCCCCTGCCAGCCTCTTTCACAGAAGATTTTGTACTTGGACATTTTTTAATGCCACTATAATGTAATGCTTTGTCCTCTGTTTTTAGCTACATTTGCCAATTGCAGCAAGCTGTTTGGTGCTTTCAACAAGTGAAATAAACAGGTTGTAGAGATAAGGCTGATGGTGTCAAATTCTTCTAGACAGTAATTTGTGCCAAATTTGCACCATAGTTAGCAAAGATGAGATGCTGTATGGGGACTATGCAGTTGTAGCAGTATGTTCCTGCTCAATTGTTTTTCTTGGAGGTGGGAGATGATTTTTGGTGCTGTTTGTAAATTGGTGGTGAAAGCATAAGTTGCCTAATGCAAATACATTGTAATACTAGTGTCTTCACCTCTGCACTCTTTTTTTATTACTATTTTTTCTCTTGATCCTGTAAAATGGCTTTGCAGGAAGGAACAAGGCTGTTTCTCTGCTTTTTGATCTCTAAACAGATAGCTGCGTTCACCTCTTTTGCTCCACAGGAGACGTTTGGACATGATAGAAATCTGAGGTTTGAGAAAGGGGAGACAGTCTTATTTCTCATGATGTTCATGCAAAATGAGATAAAGAATGAGATGGTGGCACTACATAACAGGTGGCTTGGAGACAGTAACAGTCCATGGAAATATCCTTAATTACTGTAGTCTGCAATTATGGGTGGTGTTGCTGTGTTAGTGAATTTTACCAAAAACAGTGCCCTGAATCTAATTTTTACCATGAGTTTCATTTTGCTATCCATTTTAGGATTAACCTAATCATATTTCAGGCCAACTACTTGTCTGTTTTAACAAATGAAAACATGGCAAATCATGTCCAAACACCCATATATATAAAACAGACCCAACTGTTCTCAGTTTTCCCAGGAGCCTGACAGAGAGCCCACAGCTCTGATAAAGCAGCAGTGCATGTACTCAGTAGTGCAGAAGACAGAGAGAGAGAGACATGCTGACAAGTGTTTGCTGAAAGAGTTAGGACCTCACCAACTGCCCCTTCCTCCAGACACTGCTTGAGGAACCTCAGAAATCAGAAAACCACCTGGGTTTAACCCTGCTCAAAAATCCTCTGCAATTTCACTTGAAAGATCATGGCTTTGCCTGGGTCATCTCATTCTCCCTGAGAATTGCAGAGATGCAGCCATCTCAGAGACGTGCAGAAGAACACCAAGCTCCTTCACAAATCTTTCTTACCAGCAGCTTTACTGAAAGGCTGGAATTCTTAAGTGTCCTTCTGGAGGAGCTTCTAAGTATGGTAACATTGCTAGAGGCTGTTAGATTATGGAAGGTGTGATCATTTCTGCTCTTCTCGGCATAGCTCTTTGGCAGCTTTCTTTTTTAGCCCCTGACCTGTTTTGCTTCCTGTCCCCTAAGACTCAGCATGGAACTCTATAAACTCATGAAAGGAAAGTTGCTGGGGTTTGTTGTTATTTAAAACAGGAGTGTTTGGTAGTGACAGACAATTAAAGACACTACGTGTTCCCAACATGACATATCGCCTAGTAATGTCATTGCACATAATGGAGGCACCACTCTGTGAGACATGTGATGGCTTCTGATATGTCAAGAGGCAATTTAGTTAGAAATTAACTTGTGTCTAATCTAATCAGTAGCCTGTTTCAGGTGATTCAGTCAGTGTAAAAGTGCAGATGGAGGGATGTTTTCTTGCAGGCAGGTGAAGGAAGGTGATGAATTTGCATTTTTAAAGCTAGAGAGAGCAAATTTTTTGTCTTTCTCTTGCAACTGCCTTCATATAAGACTTCTAATTGTTGAATTTTTCCTTGAAGGGAAGAAAAATAGAACAGGAATAAATATGTGAACAGTTTCATACATCTAATTATCTCAAAAGGGACACTAAGGCCATACCTTTAATAATATGAATTAGCACAGCTGCATTATTTTCAGTAGAGTTTAATACATTCATTGCTCTGAGTGTTTAAATTCCAAGTCTTACATATGTATTTCATAATCACTTTGAATTACTATAGTGTTTCTGTTCTTCAAATTTATTCACTAGACAATTTTTATTAGGTGAAACAGGTAAATACATTCAAGGATTCACTTTCTATGTTTGGAAAATGTATTTATGGCATACTGATAGAGATGTTTCTGTACATTCATTCTGGCCTTGTCTGGCTGCAAGACGTAGTTCAGTCTTCTAGATGTTTAATTTTATCTATTACCCTTTCAAATTTGTTATTCAACTCAAATCAACCTAGAAATATTTTTCAATTTAAAAGGTGGAAATAATAATTCTGTTTTAGTCAACATGTAGATACAGATTTTCTAAAAATGTTTTAATGAGCCATAAAATAAATCCAGATATTTTTGTGGCCTTTTAAAATTCTAAAAAAAGGAGTTGATCCTTTAGAATTTACCATGCTATGTTGTTCTTTGTAATGTGGACATTGCAACATTTCATGGTTTCTGATATCCAGTGATACAAACACATATATTTGAAAGCAACTGTTATTTTCCCATTGCCAAATGAGAAATGGAGGACAAAAATAACCTAAATGGTAAAATACCTAGAAAACTAAAAACGAATTAGATTTTTAAATTGCAGTACCATCAATTTTAATATATAAAATAACCATGTGTAAAAGAACATGCTTGTTAAGTATTACTTTTAATTTGGCAGTATTCCTGGCATGACCTGACAGCATTTAACAGAAAAATATCATAGTCTTGATACTTCAAGTGCATATGCTGTAGAATTGCTGATGAAATAATATAGTTTAGTGTCTAAGACTCTAAACTAATATTTGTATTGAATATTATATTGCCTTACAAGTGGCCACATACAATTCAATGGGACCTTTACTGGAGTAAAATGTTCCACAGCTGAAGGGTAATCACACAATTATCATTTCCTTCCTCTTAAATTAAGATCTAATTATGTGTTTCCTTTACTTGAACAGTTTTGTTTACAGAGTTCCGTTCTTGATTTTTAGTATGCAAAAGGGAAAGGGGTTGGAATTCTGTATTGGACTGAAGACATCACTTTTAATAACAAAGTCATATTTTTCAGAGCTTAGATATTAATGTAAATTGAGAAACTTCCCTGCTTTTGCATTTGTAAATTATCACTGAACGTGTATGGCACTGCCAGAATGATCGTGTCAGGTACTGTTAATTCCTGCAGTGACTGAGCTCAGGCATTTATTAAACTTTTATCATCTTCCTGAACTTGTAGCTGAACTTATAAAACATGCTGTTGCTAGATGGTAAACACGAGGCCTTCTGTCAGTCATTTCTCTCTGTCTGTTTTCTTCTGTTCACAGCTCTCAGCACTCATGCTGTTCAGAGTTTACTTACTGTATTTTGTCTCTCCCAGGATAACTCATGTGGTGCTAATTGGTCTTCATCATCTAGTTTGTTTCTGTCCATTTTCTCTACATGACCATGTCTAGCTGGGAAGTCTTTTCTCCTCTGTGGTTTTTTAGTTTATTCCCAAGATGAATTTCACTTAGATTTTACATCTGTTTGTTTCTTGCTCTGTTGCAACATAAAGTTGTAATTCTCTCTTCTGTAAACTCTGTAGCAGTAATCTGCTGAGTTCCATTTTGTTGGTGAGCCAAAATAATGTCTACATCTGCATTTCTCACAAATTCTTTTGTCACTTTCAAACTAGTATGAATCAGAACATGGTAGTCATATCAGCCAAGAATCTGGCCAATAATGTTGTATTCTGTTTTGCAAATCACTAAATTCCTTTTCCTTAAAGTGTATTTTGGCTTGCAAACCCACTACAAAACCACTTACATTTATCATCTGACTATATGTAGATTAAGTAGTGATTTACTCCTCCTGCTCGTCAAGGTACATATATTCCAGGTTGTATTTAATCACAGAATCACAGAATGTTAGGGGCTGGAAGGGACCTCTGGAGATATCTAGTCTGACCCTCCTGTCAGAGCAGGTTCACCTACAGCAGGTTTCACAGGATGGCATCCAGGTGGGGTTTTGAAGAGAACCCAGAGACAGAGAAGGAGACTCCACCACCTCCCTGGGCAGCCTGTTCCAGTGCTCCACCACCTTCAAAGTAAAGAAGTTCCTCCTTTCATTTAGATGGAACTTCCTATGTTCATGTTTGTGCCCATTACCTCATTTCCTGTCATTGGGCACCACTGGAAAAAGCCTGGCCCCATCGTCCTGACACTCAACCATTAAGTATTCATAAGCATTGATAAGATCCCCACTCAGTCTTCTCCAGGCTAAACAGCCCCAGCTGTTTATAAGACAAATGTACTAGTCCCCTAACCATTTTTGCAGCCCTTTTCTGTAGCCTCTCCAGAAGTTTCCTGTCTTTTATTCTTTACTCAGGAGATTTTGACATGGGTTGTGGTCTGTCCAGACTTTGATGACTCCTCCAAGCTGGAAGAACTATCACCCTTGCTGTTGTCCATTTCCCCTTGTAGAGCACCGTACCTCTTGAGTAAAGGCACTTGGAAAGATGGGGTAGTCACTGGGCAGATACCCCTATTGTGCTGGACAGGAACTTCTTGCCATTGCCCCCCATCATTCAAGTCACCAGTCATTCAGTTAGGCAGAGAGGACAGGGAGTTCTCTGTAGCAGGAGCTCTGTCTGCCTACTGGGTTTCTATCATGGGAAGCAGGGTGTGACATCAAGCATCTCTCTCTCACATTCCCTGATTACTCTCAACCTGCCTACCTCCTCCCTAAGATCCATCACTAAGAGGATGCAGCTTCCTAAGGTGACCTCTTTTCTGCATGAATGTTGGCTCTGATCTTCATTTTGTTGAGCTCAGTTCATTGCATATTCTCTCTTACTTGCTTCTATGCTCCCTGGGGAATACTTTCATTTCAGCACAGAAGGGGTTTCAGTGCTAATGGAAATCCCTAAGTATCACAATTAAAACTTACTCTACTGTGCTCAGTCTATGAAAAAGAACAATGTATAATACAGTTAATAATCTACAGCTCATTAAAACCAACTTATTTATTTCCATATCAAGTCAAAGATATTTACATACATATAATAAGCTTGTTATCTAAAAGGGTAAACAAAATGAGCCAGATTCTGTCATTAGTCTCACTGGAAGAATGGACACAGGTTCCAGTATAAATTAGTAAAGATACTATGCCAAAATGAGCAACTCCAATGTTTCTTTCTTCAGATAGTCAGAACAAGCTAGTGTCACCATTACAGGAAAGACATACTCTATTGTTGTGTACCTTAGTTTTCTTCTTCTGTTTGACCACTTCCCAAGCTAAGAATACTGTCTGACATGAACAATCTAGAAATGTTTTAGAGTAAAATCATTCCTCAGAAAAATCTTTTATGGCTATTTCTTGGATTGCTCTGGCTAGAATCAAATGAGTTTCTAAAACAAGTTTAATTAGAATGTGTAAATAAATGATCTGTGTATGATGGAGGTGTTATCTGTAGCTATTTGGGTAAATCTGAATAAACCTTCATGATAGAATAGTCTTTGGTGTTACTACTTCTGTATTTCATATCTCTGTGCATATCTCTCTGTCTGTCATTCTTTCTCTCTGCTGAAAACAGTTCCCTGAATTAAAGACAGTTTGGTAATGGTAAAAGTCAAACTCATCTCAATTTGTATCTCATCAACCTGACACAGAGTCCACAAAAGCTGCAGAGAAAGTAGCTGTCCCTACCTTCCAATTCATTTATGTGGAGCATCTGCGCAAGACCTCTCTGATGCTGGAAAGGAAGTCAAAATATGCCTTTAAGCCAGTACTCCCCCATTTCTTTCCTATCCATAGAAAGAAGCCTGAGCTTCTTCCCACTCACACAATCTCAGGCAAGGATCTGTCCCACTGACATTTCCTGAAGCAGCCCACTGGGCATTGCTGCAGCAGCGACAGTTGTGATGTTCAATTTAGTGTTTATTTTTCCCTTAGGAATTTATCCATGACTCAAATCTCCATCTTTGCCAAATACTAATTCTTGGCATCAGTGCTGATGCTTTATCCATTTAGCTTCAAACCTTTCCATGCATAACAGTCACAATACCAGTAGCATTTATCAGCTGTGTTTCACCATCACCTATGTTAGAACTAAACTGCAATTTTAAACAAGAAGCCAGGACACTGAAACTATCAAAATATACAAAGTTAGTGAGGTTCACTGTGGGTAGAAGTATCAAGAAGAACAACTGAGGTATCAGGAAGAACTGGAGTTCCCAAGTTCCAGTTAGATTTTGCCTTCAGGAAAACAGAAGTACTAGAAGTCTTCAGAGTAGATATATCCAGAGAAGAAATTTCAACCTGACTTTGACAAAAAAACATTTTTTGAAATCTTAACAAAAAATTATGAAATCTGAAAGTTGAATCTCTTTTTTCTTAAATTCATGAGATTATTACACTGAAGGTTTTCAGGGGAATGTTTCATATGCAGGTAATTTATTTGCTAATTTATTAATAGAATTTGAAGTTTAAAAATCTTTTTATTTAAGATTAATCATAAGCAACTCATATTTTTTGATCTGAGAGCTTTACCTTCAATGTTAAAAATATACTAGGATGTAAATCACAGTATTTTAAATTTTTAAAACTACAGAAAGACTAATGCTTGAGATTTTTAAAAGGCAGGACTTATTACTGTTATTGCAATAAGGAATACTGCATTACCATTGATATTTCCCTATTTCTAGGTTCCAGCTATGAAAAACTGAAACTAGTAAAGTAGAATTGTGCTGTCTCCAGTGTTTTTCTGCAAAAGAGCAGACACTAAAAGAAGAAATTTTTGGCATATAATGCATAAGTATTGCAGTACTTACCAAAGCAGAGAAGTTCTGCTGATACAGGAGCAAAAGGTGCTGCTGCTTACTCATATATGAATAAACCAGGCAAATAAATGGAGATTAAATAGGGCACTATGCATACATTTAGGAAGAAAAAGTATTCTGCATGTACAAGCCAAAACAAGCAATTTATTGTTAAGTAATGACCATAGGCTTGGGTGTGTTACTGCAGCATTCATATTAAAAAAATCTGAAAGATTTGCTTTGGTTTTAGGCACACCTTTCTAGGCCCATTTCTATATATCTGCCTTTAAAATTTGATCAGTGTTTTTCTATCAAATGGTAAAGTGATGGCAGTAAAGACATTAACAGCATGGTGCATGTTCCTAGTATATGTAGTATTCATGGAAAACAGCAAACATTTCAGATTTAAATTAAAAAGGAGGATGTTTTTGGTAATTTTTCAGAGTTCAAGGAGACAGGAATTTTCTACATTTACATGCAAAAGGAAGATCATCTGACATAAGTTTACTACTGCACCTCTTCTGTTCAGCATTTCTCATTGTGCTCCACAGTGAAAAGGAATCCAAGGTGTGCTGAGTTTAGGTAGAATCTTCCATGTATGTTTTTGTGACTTACAACAAACTTGGGCCTTGGGAGAGGTGCTAGAAAAGGAAAATTTTCAAGAAGATAAAATCTAAAAGTTTTTAAAGTAACTTTATTTTTCAAATCTCACTGTGAGGATAAATGACTAAAAGGACCAATTACTAATTTCCTATTGCTAATTAAAATTACTCAATTACTAATTTCCTATTCCTGTGCACTGAAGATCTTCTAGGTAAAATTCATTACATTATTGAAAAAAACAAACACCTATTTCATAATACATACTGCATCATGAAAGGCAGGAAACAGGCTTCTGAAAGTGCTCCACAATGCACACAAAGAACTTTTACTTATTTCAAATCACTTTGAAGCTCAAGCATTGGAAAATCACTAAGCTACATTTTCCTTATCAGCATAATTTATGAAATAGAATTTCTGGAACAGCAGTTGTTTGCTTAGTTTCCACTTTCTCCCTTATTCTCAGTAAATAATCATGTTCATCACTCACTAGCAGCAGGAAAATACCTCCTCTTCTGCCACAGCAGCCTGTGAAGTGTATTCATCTCACATTTCCTACACATTAGTACCCCTTAGTTACTCAAAACACTGTTTATGTACAAACACTGTAATGTTCATATTGAAATTTCCTTACTTTTGAGTAACTGAGTGCAATATCTTTAATACTATTAGAACCACAGTGCAATAAAATATAAAAAGATGCTGTCACTAGCTCATTCAGTTTTATTTTTAATAGCAAATTTAACCCCAGAGACAGAGCAATGTGTAATGCTGTGGTCTCCAATTCTTCTTACAAACTGGCCAGCACAACTCAGACCCAGCAGGTGCCTCATAGCCATCTGGCTGTAGCTTGGGATCTCTCTCCAGAGAACAAATCAAGTGTCAGAGTGCATCTTTATGTTAGAGTGAGGCAACTATAACTTCCTATTTCAAAACTTTTGGGTTTGAAATAACCCTAGCAAGCCCACAGATAACTGCATGAATTTCACTCCCTGTAACCACAGTGATACTGATGGGATCCATGGGCAGAACCAAGCCCTTAACTCTGGGATGTGCAACCATCACCAGCTGCATTTTTGCAGAGTATCATTTGAGTGCATTATGAAGATATGTGGAGGGGTAACAAAAAAATGAAGAGTCACTGTGACAGTCAGGAGCAACAACTTAAAGCCTGTGGTAATCTTTACTCACAGAAAGGCTCTTTATGATGACTGGAAGATCTTTTGTCAGTGGGAAGCCGGGTACTGGAAACTGAACCTTTCTTGGCTGCAAAGAGAAATGAAATACCTTTGAGGATACAGGCCTGCAAGATGCAGAGCTGCAGAAGAGTGTAATTAATAGAGCAGATTTCATTTTCTGTAGCACAAAGATTGTCATCTGAGAAGAGGATATTACAGGCCTTGCTTGCTCTTGTATGCCCAAAATAGCCTGAACTCCTATGGTAAAATTCCTATTGTGGATAAAGCAACATGAGCTTAGATCTCTGCTTTACTATTTCTGTGGAAGCACAGAAGTATCTAACCACCGAGGCAACAGCCAGGCTGGTATGAAACAGAAGAATGTCACTGATGTATAACAGCAGAGGATTTATATACACGTCCTATATAATCTCCTAGATCCAATTCTCATATAAATAAATAACAACAGTTAATAGAGATAGAAGCATCTCTTTAACAGGAAGGTTGCTGAAGCCTTTTGCAGGAGAACCATGGTGTGGTTTCTAAGCCAAATAGGTCAGGCAGAGTCTAACAGGAGGATCCTCCCTCAGCGTGAGTTTGGGATGCTGTGCAGGCTGGCACAACCTTTTACATTGCTTTTAGAAATGTTAGCAAAGTAATTAAGGTAATTAAGTATGAATGATTGTGGTTGTCTTTCTGTTCTTACCAGCAATAGGTTTTAAAAAGGATGTCTCAGAATGCTCCCAATAAACCATGGTATGAATTCCTTGCACTTGCCATGTCCAGCCCAGAGCTGCATTGCTATACCAGTGAATGATGCCTCACTCACTGGGGATCCCTGAGTAGTTTAAGGCAGTTTCTATGAAGAAAGGGTGAAATACTGAGCATAGAGGTTGCACAAAACAGGTGAATTCTGTCATTTATTTTAGTCTTCAAAGTAAATTAAAAGGCACAAACAGCTGGTGCACACCTGCTCCTGGTTTCAGGTCCTATTTGCCTCATATCTGCAGCTCAGGAGACCTTCACTTTTCAATATTTGTTAAATGTTACCTTTCAAAATTTTTCTAGATCAATTTTGCTTTCATGCTTTTGGTGTTATACTTGGGATACACAAGCTTTTAAAAACCACTTTACCAGAAAAAATAAGGGGCTGAAAAGGAAAAATATAAGAAATTGAAAATATTCTCTATGCCTTATTTATATAGATTGGAAGTGTATGGATATTAGATGTATCAAATCTAAAGCTGCTGAGAAAATGAAATTTCTTTCCCAGTAGGAAATTAAATATTTTGAGTACAGTGATAATCATAAAATATTGCTATGCTTTTCAGAACAAAACCTTCAAAAAAGACCCTATATTAAAAAAACATTTATATGACAATATTTGACAAAAATGATAGAGAGTTAGCATACTCTTTTTATACAAAATAGGTTAGAATTGCACATGAGACATGAACTGGAGTGGGTATCAGAAAAGATTCTTTTTGTTATTGCTGTTTAGAACAAACCATGTATTTCACTACAATTCTTTCAATAAAACAGAAATAAATTATACACAGCTGGGGGGTTTGTGCTTTCCTGGAAGAAACTTGAGGCTTACTATATAAAATTATTTGCTGTATAAATTGTGGTGGATTCTGCATACAAATTGTATACGATGACTTAATGACTTGAAATACCATAAAACCTTCTAGTCTCTAAATGCAAGCTTTCCACTCTTTCTGCTTTTCATGACCTGGATTCTTTATGCTTGTAGTCCTAGAAACTGAGTCCCAGGTTTTCCCAGTGGATTTAGATTCTGTGTGACAGCAAAAAAAATATACCTAAAATATTATGCTCACTAACCAGCTTTGATAGTAATCATACTGCACAAAACTTCATTGCAATAAACTACTTAACAATGCATGCTTTCATTTGGTCACTATGTTCTAAGCAGCAATCTGTACATTTCTTTAGATTGAAATTTAGCAGTCATTCAGTCATTTCAAATGAACTTTAGCCTTCTAAAACCATTATCATGAAATGACTAATAAGATAACTATTCTGTGACAACAGGGAGAGTAAAAACGGTTCATATATTCTCTATTTGCAGAAAAATGTAAGTGAACAACCTAAAAGAGGAGGGCACAAGGAGAGAAACTTCTAAGTGTATATGACGAGATCAGAATAAAGTAATGGGTTGCACAAGGTCTTCATTCATTTCCAAAGGTGACAAAAAAATCAATGGCTAGCTGAAAAATTAACCATTGGCATTTAGCACAGCATCCAGAGAGAGTATGCCACAAGCAAGCAATAATTAGTTGTAAAATACCCCTTTGAACGTGTTTCATTTTAGGGATAAGAAATGAGGCACACAGCTCAATAGACCCAGGGTACTGCTATAGGCATATTTGACTTGTTTGCACATGATGACCTCTTATGACAAATAAATAAAATAATAGATAATACTTACAACAGAGAGAAATTGAAACAGAAATGCCAAAATTTTTATACTTATCTGTTTAGATTGAGACTGATTCATCTACAGTCTGGCATATTCCATGACTGATTTTCAGATGAGAAGAGTTGCTGTTCTCCTTGAGCAGAGACAAAATCCAGCTTCGCGTTCTGGAGTTCAGATTTGCTGCTCAGTCCTGGAAACTATTAAAACCCATACTTAGTATTGACTGATTAAAATATTTATCCATATCCTGAGATATTCTTGCTTAGATGTGGTCTCTGTGTTTTAATTTCAGGTATTGAGCTTATTCTTAATTAACTTAATTAAGCTGTCTTACTGTAAACATAAACCAGTGTGTTTAGCTATCACATGTGAAGACAGTAAGGTGATGAAAAAAGCCCAGACTATAAAGAGTAGCATCCATCTGCCTTTCACATGGCAAGGAAAATTTTCACTGTTTTTTTAAAAAATTGTAGTCAAGTGATGATTAGAGCACCATTTGTTTTGTGATATTTTATTCCAAAGGACTACCATGAATTAGCACCAGGTACATGAGAATTCATGGGGAAACGTATTTACAATTTGGAGAAAACCTCAATACATTAATAAGCTTGGGTCAGATTTGTTTCAAGTTTGTCAACTTTTCTGAATTAGAATTAGGAGCTTATTTTCTGCCCATAAACCCAATAATAAAATACTACTAGTGTAGGTGCCAGGAGGAGGCATTTTCAATCCTTTTTTGGAGCTGGGTTTGCCCTGCATGTTCTAAACTGCATTCAGAATCTCTGTATATGTGTAAATTTATTAAGTAACAGTTAAAGAGTTTAGTCAGCTTCTATGTCATTGCTTTCTCTCTCCCTGGGAAGCCAATCTCTAAGGCTCTGANTACCCTTGGATACATATGGTTCTTTAGAATCATCACATACAAGGTTAAATAAAGATCAGTTGAAATGAGTTTCTCCCAAAAGTCCATACTTAATACTTATTTCTGCAAGTAATTGGAAATTTTCTAATGTTTCTGTCAGTTTCTATGCATAATTCCTACAGGTTCTGCAAACACTAGAGACATACTGAAGTTACTGGCAGCAATCAGGATTATGCCCATAAAACATTGACTAAAAGCTGTCTCAGTTGAATGAACTCTGTAGTGGGGAAAACAAAGCAAAGCAAACCAAACACACACAAAACCCAAACCAAACCAAAAACCTAAAACCAACCAACCAAAACAAATAAAAAAGAAAACCCAACACCAAACAAACAAAACCTCAACCAAAACCTACTAGATTTTACTTTAGTAATGGAAATGGAATAGTTTTCTTTCTTCTTTTTTACTACTCAAATCTGTATAAAAGAGTAAGAAAGGATTCTCCTTACTGATAATTTTTCCACATTTATGAAAAATGATGATGGAAAAAACCCACAACATCAGCTTCAAATAATTTGGCTGAGGTGTTACAATTGAAAAATAAATATAAGATAGCCATAAGTCAAATTGATTCAAGATTATGACAACATTAAAGGCTCTTCACATTGCTTTGCTTTTATTTTTCAAGATATCAAGACTGAACATGTAAAATCTTGGGTATTTCTATAAATCTGTGTGGTTCAAGTTGTTATGTGAAGATTCACCATACTTTAATTCACTCTATCTCAGTGGAGCTGATGTTTGGCTACTCAGCATGCTAGGTGTTAAGTTGCAAGTTCACGTGGAACTGATCCAAGACCTCAGAATAGCTGTAATCTCTATTTGACTACAATGCCTTCTTCATAATCAGGATACAGGGTAGAATAAATGTCAGCACACTTGATACAATATCTACCACAGCTGTGGCAATATCTAGACCTAAGAGAACAATTCAGCTCCTATTTAAATGGATAGCAGGCTTTCCATCATCAGTAATTATTTCTGGATTGGATCCTAAACTGTCTCCAAAAATGTTTAGGTTAAGTTCTACAGAGAACTTAAAAAAATTCCTACTTGCATATGGCAAAAAGCCACATTTATGTCTGGCAGTCTGGAAAATGCAGAGCAACCTTTGTGTGAAAGAAAAGCCCAGTGGGAATTTAAAAATAAATGAATAGATAATTGTATAGAACTTCTTTTAAGACTCTTTTTCAGCTATTGCTTGACTGAGGAATACACCAAGTTACCTTCATTCCTTTTGATCATGGACACTATTGCCACATTAAATCAACTACTGCTCCTTTGTACATACTCCCATGACATTGAAGTTTGCTGCTCAAACTGTTCTAATGTTTAATGCTTAAATTAGCCTCCTCTGTTTAAATGACACTTTTGGCTTTTGTACTCAGGAAATGATTTTTCAGTAAAAATGAAGGACAACTGAATAATGAGGGCTTTTTAATTCTAGGAGATTCCTGAGACTATCCTGATATCTTAATGCAATGTTAGTACCTTTTATGTTAGATAATTATTTCCATTTCCCTGAAATAAACATTTTTTTGTACATTTATATCAGGATATTTTGACATTTCTAATGGGAATTCTGATATTTCAGAGGATAATTTCCCAAAGAAGAGTAAGCCTTTTAGTATTGAACAAAAGCCAATAATCAGTTGATTAAAAAAAATGTTATTTAGGGAAGTAGAGTTACACATTTTCAATGAATGACATTCTCGCCTCAGCTGAGATTTTGTATGGCAAGTTTCAGTGCCATGTGAGTTCTTCATGCTTGAGCTATAAACCAAGGCAAGGAAGAAAGGATAATAGAAATGTTCACACAACATTAATTGTATCAGCATGAACTGTGACACTACAACAAAGATTGTTTTAATTTGACTAAAAATGATTGATGTTTATCAACTGCAATCTAATAAGAGTCTTATTGTAAAACCTGGTGATAAGGTGGAGTGGCATGTTGTGAACTGTGCTTCCTGGGAATGAGATTTCAAAAGAACTTAATGCAGACTTATAAATCTTTGATCAGTGATACTAATGGAAATGTAGAAACACCTATCTCCCAGGGTTTCCAACTTCTCAATAAGATGTTGCCATAAGATGTTGTTCCTTAAAGCTTTAGTCTAAGAGGGACTGAGCTGCAGCTGGGTAAAGTTGCATGCTCTTCACTCCTACTGTGCGTACAGGAAGATGAGGGGATTTAGCAGTTCACAGATTTTGGCTCATGAGCACAGAAGAAGATGCAAGCAGATTGGCTAAGGGGTCTAAGATGGATGTCTAAGATAAGTAAGTGTCTAAAACAGGAATGATTCTTCCCACTCTTAAACAGTTGTTTTCAGGTGGACTCTAAAATCAGCCCATCTCTCTGCATTGACCCAAACTGCAGCCTAAATAACTCTGTTTTAATTACATGCCTATTTTTTTGTTTGGCTAAAATTAAGAGGGTATAAGAATCACAGTACATCTTACATCTTGGTGAAAATACCTTTACTTAGACTATTGGGAATCTGAGTCCCAGACAGCCTCAGGATTTCTATGCTGAAGGATTAGCAACACATAATCAAACCCTATCTCTGTGTTAATTCTTTTCCTAGAAACAATGCACTCTAAACTCTAGAAACACAAAACTGTTCATAATAAATATAAAACCTTTTTGTGTTTCCTTAAAAAAAGGAAAAGAAAACCAAAGCACAGAAAATACCTCCTCAGTTTCTGAGGGATTCTGCTATTATCCCAGAAGCCTTTTTATTAATGATGTTGCTGCCAGTTAAGAGTCCAAAATTTCTGTTTCATAACTAAAAACACCAAGTCCAGTTTCCTAGTACTTTTAGACACACATATAGTTGTTTTGACAGTTTTTTCTATGTTACTGAATATATAGATTCTGGAAGTTTGGTAAATGGCTGTTTGAATGAACATTTGTGCCAAAAAAGGCTGTGTATGTCATTTGCTATTTTGAAACAAACACAAAAATCTGATGAAAACCCAATAGTCTTGTATAAAAATATCAGGAATATCCACAGATGGAATTAATAATGATGATAGCATTGAAAGCATTTTGACTTCTACTTGAGGATGTTAACCAACCTTTAAGTGGCAGAGTCCAGGCAAAGAACTGAGTTTTCTGATTATTTCCCTCTGCTGTTAGAGGTTTCTTCTGCCTTCGTTTGAAGGATCCATTACTGACAACTGCCAGATGCAAAATATTGGACTACATGCAATACAGTTTATTCCAGGATGGCAGATTCTATGATCCAACAGACTTTTTCTCATTTTCATCTATTTATTTTTTTCCCAAGCCTCAGTCACACTGTCAATGAGAATAATTCTGTGTGACTTAGCTGGCCAAATACGTCAGAAATCATGAAAAATCACTTGTCCTATAGTCAAAGAAAAGGCAAGAGTAGAAGGAGAATTATATACCAAGACTATCTGGCAAACACTTATTGAAAGCAAACACATTTGTGGAACTCAGGAACAGCTTATGGATTATTCATAAACAGAATGACAATAGATTTTGCAGTAAATAGAATCAGCAGCAAATAATTTGAAAACCCTTGAAAATACAATGTGTGATATTCTCAGATTAATCACTTGGCTGAGGCTCTATGGTTTAAAATAGTAATCACTAAATTCAGACAATCATATTTACCTGAGCAGCCTTGATATACTTGTAGATTTATTATCCACACAGCAATGCAGGATGCTAAGGAACAGGAGCTTCTTCTCTTCCCTTTGGCTTTAGAAATATTCAGTTACTTTTTGCTCAGATATTTTATCATTTCTAATTCTTAGCCTAATCAGATCCTAAAGAATAAAAAGGGTATGAAACTGCAATCAAATCTAAATTTGATTATAATTTAGCATTTTATTCCAGATAGGATTATGTGTTATTTTAGATTAACATCCTTGCTTACAGCCTATATATAACCTCCTTCTGTGAGAGAATAAAGGACTGACAGTCTAAGACACTATATTAAAAGTTTATATAGACAAGCACTAAAAAACATATAGAGGTTTTAGCCTTCTCAAGGAGAACTACCCATTCCCACTACCACACCTTCCTTCATATATAGAAGTATGTTAAAAATTTCTTCCCCTTATATTTTCTTCATTATTGATCACTGAAGCACAGGATCATTAGATTCAATTGACATCACTAGTTGCCTTTGGTATGTGTATCAAGAGAGACTTATCCTGTCTTTCCTTTTAAAATAAATTTTGTGAGCATCTCAAAGCACATTGAGGTTGGCAAATGTAATTCTCTGCTCATCTAAGGAAGGCATCTAACTCAGCTGTGTTTATAAAGGATGCTTCTAAACTGTGCAACCCCTGCAAAAGGTTCATCAACACAGAACATCAACACTCTCTTCCTCTTTTTCCATTAATTCTCCAGTCATGTCAAGAAGAGAAGAAAAATCCATTTGGAGCTGATTTTCTTCACTTATAGTCAAGAGTTTAGGGACTGAATTACTCATCTGAGCTGTGGAAGATGTTGATTAGATTGATAGTATCCAGCTGACAAAGAGCAAGAATTTAAGTTCAGGATACCCAGCTTTAAGGAGAATTTCTGAACATGTCATTATGGAATGCAGTTACCTTAGCATTTGCTGTAAAAGCTGCTGTTCTGCTTTGAATACAATGCATAAATATTCATTGGATAAGAACAAGTAAAACTAACTCTTTGGCTTGCTGGTTTGGTAAGCTAAAGTTCTAATTCCTAATGAAAAGAAAATACACTGTTTTATGCTGAAAGACAAATTTCAACAGAAGAGAGATTGAGAAATACACATTCTAGGAAATGTAGTGGCTACAATTTAGATTATTATCTTGATAGCTTGAAGGAAGGAAAAATATACAGCATTGCCCTCACCCAAATCAGGCCCAGAGGTACTCAAACTACTGGACCAATTGACTTACGGGCAAAACACACATCTTTCCTCATTGTTTGCTTCTGTAGGTAAGAGACATGCAGCATGTCCAGAGGCTCAGGCCCCACAGAGAACAGTGGAGGAGGAAGTAGGGTTTTTTGTGGGTCCCTTTGGTGTTTATGAGTAAGGCAGTAAAAGAGCTTTTGAGCTTCATTATGGCTTACAAAATTCCAGACTTTCTCAAATGCTGAAATGTAGACCCTGTGGGATTCTACAAACTCAACCACAGGTACCAAGAGATTTACTGCACTAAGCAATAGCTGAACAGGGCTAATACATATTTCAGCTGAGATGGTTTCAGGTTCCCAAAGGGCAGTTGGATGGCTAATTTACTCCATGAATCAAGTGTTAAGTCTTGAGAACATTCTAAAAATCAGAATATTACTGCCTAGTTCAACTTTTTGCTCTCTAATCCAGGACTATAGAGTGTAGATCAATTTAATATTACAGGATTAATTCACACCATATTTTATGTAATACTAGTGTCTTTCCATAGCATCTCTTTTACATAAAATTTATATATATTTCTTAAATCTGTCACTGTTCATCTCTATCTTACTTTTGAGAAATTTAAAGCAGAAGACTATAGAGAAGAGTAGGAGAACCAAAGATCTTACAAACAAAGGAAAGAGAGCTGTGTTTTCAACTAATTGGTACTTTGGGCATCTCTCTTCCTTAGCATCTTTCCATGAATTAAAAGAAATTCATGATATCATATTCATCTCTTTATACTGGGAAAGTGGGCTGGATAAAAAAAATTCACTCCATAGTATGTGTACTGTTCAACAATCTACCACTTTGGGGATGTGATTGTGTCATTCTTTGTTTGGTGTTATCACCTACAGGATTGTGTTCTATTGACCTTCAACAAGAATGAGGAGCCTTGCTTTGAACTTAAGAACAATCAGGTAAACACTGTGAGCTAAAAACTATTGCTATTTAAGTCAGTGTAATTTTCTGTAGAAAGCACAAGTGAGACTTAAAGAAGGACTCATGGGGGCTTAAAAATGCTGAGCAGGTCTTGCAAGTAAGTGGAGAAAGCTTGTTTTGTGCATGGGGAGGACTATCTAGAAGAAAGCATGGAGGTGAGTTTAGGTGACACAGAGAAATGAGCAGGCATGGATGGATAGAACAACAAATCACAAAGATGATGGGAAAATACTGAGATTTTTAACCAAAAAGGCTGAATATAAGGTGATTAATGATCAGTCTGCTTTCAGCTCACATATGGTGCCAAGACTGTATTAAATCTTTACCAGTGGCATTCAAGGGTTGATGTTGTATACCACCATTAAGGAATTTTCTGAATGGTCACCCAAGTCTAGCAAGTGGATGAGTCTCTCCTCTACAAGCCAGAAATCACTTGAACCTTTGTGCTTCTATTTATGCTCCTTGACACTTGCATCAAGCTTTGCATTCCAGCTCCCAAGTAATCCTACCTTTGAAAGGATGCACAGGTTGGTCTCTTTCATATTCATGGCAAAAATGTAAACAAATGCACTACTGAACATATGGAAAGCCCAGGGCAGCAAATAGAGATTTTGTTTTAAATGTGACTATTAAAGTTAAGCACATATTAACATTTTGCTGAATCAAGATGTATTTAACTGTTGCTTAAATATTTCCCTGAGTCAGTGATTTGGTTTGGTCCATTACAGAGTAAGGCCATCTGTGAGTTTTAGATGTAAATCTGAAGTCTGGGAATCTTTGGAACAGAAAAGATATGTGTTGTGGTTTTTAAGGATCAATATGGAAACTTTAGAACAATGTTGTTAACACTGTTTGCAAAATAACTGCAGTAGCTATATATTCTATCTGGTCCAGATGGATAAAATCTCCCAAGCACATTTGTTTTTATGGCCTCTAGCTTATTATATTAACGCCTCACTTTTATGAGGCAAACTCATTATTTTTAGCAGTCTTTCAAAGGCAGTAAAAGGCAAAGGAGGACCACAAACCTGTTATAGTTAAAGCTACTGAACTAAATTTTAACAGTCATCATAGACCTTATGCATTCTTAAATAAAAATAAGGGTAACTGTCTCTTCACCAAAGCTTTTTTCCCTCTCTGAATAAAACCCAGACACTATATTCAAGGATTTACCTGTATTATTGAGTCAGTGATGTTTGATGATAATATTCCAGCAGGCTATATTAAAGTAATTGTAATTTAGCTCAGAGTTCAGCTCAATACAAGCAATGTCTAATAAGTAGCCTGTGTTTTAGAGTTGTTACAAAAGTCTGAAGGACACAGAACCATAAGAACAGGAATGATGTGACCTCAGCAGGTCACCGATTTCCTTTACCAATCCTAGACAGATTCAGCTTTATCTAAATAATGTTTGACAGCCATTTGTCTAACCTGTTTCTAAAATAGCCTGGTGATGCAGGATCCCCAGTTTCTCTCGACAGTTGTGTTTTAGCACTTACCTCTCTTGCCATTCAGCATATTCTTCATATGCAGGCTAAATCTCCCTTGTGGCAACTTGAATCCATTACTTATTGTCGTGAAGAATACATTAGTTCTTCCCCTACTTTTGACAATCTTTTGATGACATCAGCTGTCATCTGAAGTCCATTCTGGTTTCTCCCCTTGGTCTTCTCTCAGCTAAGTAAACCCAGTACTTTCCAGATTTCTTCCCAGGTTTTGTTGGAAAAGTCTCAGTGTTTCTTGCTGTTTTCTGGGTTTTCTTCAGTTGATCTAGTTGTAATGTGCCCAAATCCAACTGAGACACACCAATGATGGAGAGACTTTACAGCATGCCTACACATACTTCCCAGTACATTATGGCCCTGTGGACATGTGCTCCATTTTTGGTCCATTAATTCTCAGATCATCTTCTGTAGAGCCATTTCTATTTTTCTTTCTCTGTCCTGTAGCTGTGTGTCACTTTGTATTTAATGCCATTGAACTACTTATTATTTTGCTGATTTCATACCATCACTTCAAATTTCATTTCTAACTTCTGAAGTGCTTGCCATCCCTCCCAGCTTGTCATCATCTTCAAATTAAAAGCTCTTCCTATTCTGTCCTCTTAATCATCAACAATTAATCTAGAGGCTAGAGTGCAGGATGGATTTAGGATGTCATAGTTCTGTTAATGGCAAACTTAAACAAGTTCTTCATGAGATTCAGTTTGCTTCTAAAACGATTCACCCCTTCCACTTTTACCTTTATTATTTATTTGTGGAGTAGCAATGTTCAGTGTTCTGAGAACTGGCACGTCCTGAGAAGTCTAGTGTCACACTTCAGACAAGAAAGAAATATTTTGGGTTGACAAGACCATAAAGATTGCTATTCCTAATGAATATGGAACAGGCCTCAGAGGTACAACAGGGTCAGTACTGAGTGAAGAAACAGGTGGTATTGAACAAGAATAACTGAGTTCCTGAGATTTGTTAATATTAGAAAGACATATGAAACCTTTGTTGAACAAATTCTGTTGTGGTTTTACCAATCCACAGTTCCACTATTCAAACCTGCAACTCAGACATTGTTATGTGTTCTCAATGTTTTTAAAATGTATTTCTAATTCTTTCTTAATTCTTAAAAATGTTCCTGTAATCATATAATAAAAATGAAAACCAACAAAGTTTAGTCTATTTGCTATAGGGAAAGATAGTACAATTGTTTATATTTTATTTTACTTTTTTACTGTTTCATTAGTCTGCATACCACAATATTAAGACTACAAATATTTTATGTTTTGATGGAGATTATGCAAACCAGGACACTTACATCCATCTAAATAATCTCAAGCATCATCATATCAACAAAGAACCCTGAAAATATTTATGAATCTGTGTCTCTGGAAAGTTTTACAACAGTAATGTTTCAAATAAAGTTTGTTCAAACTGAAAAAGTCATTTAATCACTTCCTGACAAGTGTTCAGTACTGAGTACTACTGAAGCTGTATCAGCAATTTGTTGCAAAACAGCATTAAATGTGAAAGCAAACCAATATGAACCTAAGAAATCCTCTTAGGGAAATTTCTGTTTGGGTAGCAAAAGAGGTTTTAATAAATTCACTTTATAATTCCAAACAAATTGCCTAGTTTTACATCATTTGCAGTCCAATATAATTAGATCTTGAGTGATGGGTAACTGGTTCTATTTGAAAAGCAAACAAAATTCAACTGTGACTGTAGATCAGAATATTGATGACTTCAGGTGGAAAAATAGAGACAGAGATGGCTTAAGAGACCACGTTGATTTTACATCTCTCTGAAACTCTGCAACATGCTAGGAGCACAACCCTGTGCTTTTATAACTCCCAAAAGGTGACCAATATGTGACACTGGGATTCTATTAATTGTGGGAAGGCATCCATAAACCAGACAGCCTATGGCTTTTGTAGATAGCAGAAAAACTCAGAGCAAAAGGGTCAGCTTTTTGGTTCCTTGACGTCAACACTGTTCTCACTCTTTGCTGAGGACAGCACTGTGCAAAATGCTACTATTTATTCCACGGCAGCTCTGAGCCATTTAATCCTTAATCTCTGGGTTGATGATTTTTGTCATAAAGTCTCGAAACCCAGAATAAATGTCAGAACATTTTAATATTTGCATTCTTGTGAAAAACGTTTTCTCTGTGTACTCAGATTTTGAGGTTAAATGTGCCTTGAGCATTCAGAGACACATCCAGGCTGACTTCACTTGACAGCTGGATCATACACGAAAGAGAATCCTGCTGTTTCACTGCACAAACATGTTAGTGGACATTTGCTGATCACTATCAGTTTCAGAGTATCAACCCACCTTTGGGTACTGTGCTGTGCAAGTCCTTTGAAGAAAATGTAACAGGGAAAAGAAAGGATTCTTTTAGACAGTATTTACAGGTTCATATTTAAATATTACTAAATGAGGAGCAACCAATCAATAACATGACTATATTAAAGAATATCTGTGATCATATTTTCTTAAGCACAAATCGGTCAGTGGTATGATGCATTGTGAATTTGTATGGCTGCTAAGGAAGAGGTTAAAGATGTGAGGGATTTTTATGTCAGGAAGAGATAAAGGAAACAAATACAGTGGAAATTTAATTAAGTAAACAGGATGATGCATTTTAAAAATGGCTTTGGCAAAATGCAGAGGAATGGGAAATGAACAGACTTATGTAAGCACAAAATTGGTGGACCTACTGTGAGATTATATTAAGAAATTGTCCTTTGGAGGCATGTTCAGTTCTTTAGGGAATAAAAAAGACAATTAGGAAATATTTGAAGATGTAGAGCAGGGCAGCCCTGGTGATCATTTAGACTCATTGAGAAATCTCGAGAATGAGCTTTGTGTAAAGTACAAAAGATTAGTCATCATCAACAGTTATTTAACTGTAAGATTGGAAGGCTTTAGAAGAGATGAAATGCTTCAAAGAACTAAGGGAAATGTGAGTTGGTTTAGTATAGGCAGCTTTTTAGTAAATGTTTAAAGAATCCATCATATAAAATGATTAATATTTTCACAAACAGATGATTTTTTAATGTATTCAATGAAAGCACAGAGGAATCTAATGTCTGGAAAAACTGAAATAAATTCAAATAAAGAGAACATACATAAATGGTTATAATTAATTATTGGAGTTATTTGCCTTATTAGATGACTACTACATAGTGCCTTCCATCAGCTCTACTAGGCCTTCTACTAGAGGAAGCCTACCATTAAGAAAGTAATCTGAGGGTCCAAAGCTTCTTTACACAACAGGAAAAACTTAAGATGTTCCGATGTTTATTCTTGGTCCTTCTGTCCTAGAAAACTAAGACCTACTCCATGTATTCTGAAAGATCACCTGCACTTGCACAACAAATCTGATGCAATAAACACCTCAAATTGCACACAATTGACAGCTCAAGTCCAGAGAGCACATAATTTCCATTGAAAATGTGGATTCAAATACGCTGCTTAACTTCACTGTCAGTAGTTGCATTCCAAGTATTTTACAGCAGTCTGTGAGATGGTCAAATTACTTTCAGCCACTGTTTCTCTTGGGAAAGGGAGTGAAGAGAAGCATTTTCTTTTCATAGTGGTGGTTAATATAGGGAACAATATGTAAACAAGCCTCACCTACGACTTGTTTAAAGAGGTTCTCCTCATACCAGCAGGATGGGCTCACGTGTACAGTAATACTTGCTGTGAGTGTGGGGCAAAGGGATGAGAGAAAAATATTTGACAATTCTTGGAAGAAAAACAAGAAGCAACTTGAATGCAAACGAAGCCAATTGTAAAACTTGATCTAATTTGCCTAGTGGCCTTTAATTTCTGAATATAGTTTGAGACTACAGAGTACACTCAGCTATTGATGTGTTCATTAGCTGGCCTTAAGCAACTTCTACATACATTATTTACTTATTTCCCCTTTCTTTTATGTTTCTAGGAATATGGATCTTTGGAAGAAAAACTTGCTCTCCATTTCATAGCAAAGTGAAAAGTAATCAACAGTATTTTGAAGAATGGAGCTGTTTTAAAGCAACTTAATTTAAGCAAATTGCATCATTAAGTCCTTAATTTCTCTCTTCCTGCAAGGAAGAACATTATTGAAATAAACAGTTAGAGAGGCTGTCCAGGAAAAGTGTGCAAAAAATAATAAGACCCAGATAAATCCATTTTGCCCTGTTGTGGCATAAACCACAGAAGCATAAACTATTTTTCACCTGCTCTTGGTCAATGCTGTAATACCTTGGAGATGTTTCAGCTGTGGGTGTTGCACAGAACTTCTAAAAGACATCCTGAGAGTAAATAGCTGGAAGCTAGTTCAAAGAGTAGCATGTGGGGTGACATTCCCTGTGTTACATCTCATTTAATGAATGCCTGCAAATGCAGTCAGAAAGACCTTTTAATTAAATTTCATAATTGGGCTTAGAACCTGAAATCAACTTACCTCCATAGAAATCAACAATTCAGTAACCACAGTAGTACAGAGCCTGGGGAGTGGGTGAAAATGTGTAGGCAGAAACAGAACGTAATTTTATTCTGCTTTCTTGGTCCTGCTAATGTCATAAACATCCTGTCATTCTGATATTATTGTGTTAATGTTAAAATATTTGGTTGATGCAAATAGGAGTCAAGATGTAATATTCTTTATATGGCATTGCCCAGAGCAAACTAAAAACACCATGACAACATGTAGCCTGCAAGCTGTCATGTTATTTGTGTTCAGTTTGCAGAACAGCTTATAAAAAGCTATCAGCTGACAGGCATCCTGAACATCAATAGTAATTGAGAGAGAAAGAATAGAAGAATAGCAAATGGTTAACATAAATAGGGAAAAAAACCCCAAACAACAAAAACCCCACAAAACCCCCCCACAATAGCAACAACAAAACCCACCCAAAGAAAGAAAAAAAAAACACACAAAAACCCACCCTAGGAACAACACTTTTCCATGCACCTTTTCTTAAATTACAGTCAATTGTTAAAAAAGATAACTTCTCAAATAAAAGCCTTGGGTGCAACTACTTTAGCCTTCAGACATCACCAGAGTCCCTATAGAGAACTTTACTCGTCACAGGTGACAGCACACAAAAAACCCTTCTAACATTCCACTGAGCAAAACTCAGTAGAATGAGCAAACAAAGCAATTATAGAGTTGACAAAATTGACTACAGGAATATGAAAAAATTTCTTTTAAACGTACATACATTACTTAGAAAAATGGATCCAAAGAACAACAAAATATGGGAACAATAGCACAGTGTTTAAAGAATACTGTCCATGGCACTGTTAGTAATATGCTTCTTAAGATCATGCATAACAGCAGTTATTCATCTATACTTTTTATTCTAAAATAACCTTTCACTCTTAAGGATTTTGGACTAGTTTATTACTGGTTTGCAACATACAGAAGTACTAAATGACTATGAAGGAATTCACCTTTTCCTATTGGTGAATTTGATCAAGCAGGTCACTGCCCTCAACAAATTCAGTTATAGGAAACAAACAATAATCATGAGACCACATATTACACAGCTGGCTTAGTTTCAACAGGACTCTTTTTAACAGTTGAGTGAGTGAGATTTTATTCTTTAACTACTACTGTTTCATTTGGAATGGAAAGTGTGTGAAATTGTAACCAGGTGTTTTAATATCTGAATTTTTACATGCAACACTCCACCATCTCACTTCGATTTTATGCTGGCCCCCAATGAATAGACTTTTCTAGACACAGATTTAGCTGTCCCAGGTTTTTCTATATCCCTCAAAACCTAACTGTGAGGTATGTCAGGGAATACAGAGACACACTACTACTGGAGATGCAAAGTAGTATTTTAGCACTTATTCACCAGTGGCAAAATGAAGTTTGTCAGAAAGAACGCAGAACACCACTAACATACGTTGCTGCCAAAGGCTGATTTTTTCCCATGTCACAGATTCAACATAGCTGGTTTCCTTGAATGACACATAGGATCTAATACACTACTTTCACAGTATACAGCACCACCTTTTTAATAGAAGGGAGCTGAAAATGTGAGGTAGTATTTGGCTTCATTAATGATATACCCTACTAAAACTATAAACAACTCTTCTGACAGGCCATCTGTTTGCTGTCAGCTGGGAATCAATAGTGTGGCCCTCAACTGCATCAGCTGCATAGGAACTTCTTGAAGAATTCAGTGAGCAATCCCTAGAAAGTAAACTGCTTAATTGTGCTTGTCTTAGCTGCCACTGTAAGAAATTAACATCTCTATTTTTCTCTAGATGTTAGGAAACCAAACCAAAACCAAAAACCAACAACAACAAAATTGATACATTATTCATAGCAGGGAAAGAGAAGCAGTGATGGAGAAAGCAAATAAACAGACCATCAAAGGTAAGTTTCCTTGTTTTGAACCTAATAAATATACTTCTTAAGTTCATAGTGCTGCTTTTCAGTAGTTTTCCAAAATAAAAATTGTAGATCTGCTTTGAATGCACAGGGCCATTGATGTAATTACAGGCCACTGAGGAAACACAAAATTTCATTACTTCATTACATAGCTTTTGTCATACCTGAGTTTAGATGAGAGTTAACAGAAGTTAATGACCCAATTTGCTTTGACATTAAGTGATTTCAAAAAAAAGAAAGTTGAGTATATTCAAACAGAGGAAGAAACTGAACCCACATAAGATGGTTTTGGATAATGCTCTAAACTTAAGGTTACCACAGAAAAGGATCATCCTGCTGCCATGAGGTTTGTGTCTCATTTTAGAAAGAAGACAAGTCCTCTCCTTCCAGGAGGATGTTCCAGCTGTAGAACCTCACAGGTGATGATTTCCTGAGACTCTGATTAACTTCTCAGACCAGGGAAGAGTAGCAGCATTTCCTTGCTATTTAGGTAAGCCACTTCACTGCCTTTAAATGGCTTTGAGGGGACCATGTCTCCATTGTACAGGCACTCACTGTACCTAACACTGGGAATAAGACTCCACTCCAAGACCTAAATAGCTCAAGTCAGGTGTAAGAGCATCCATGTTCCTGTCTGGTTTCAGCACTGAGGAGTTATGCAGTGCCTATTAACAGAATAGTGCCAGAAATGGAGATTTCATCATTCTGGGCAAGAACACTAAGCTCCAAGTCATTACACTGCAGTGCTGAACTTCTTGTCCATGCCACAGCCACGAACTGAAACTGCCACCACCTCTTTGGCTAACTCACAATGCAACAGAGGAGAAGTCATTTGACCACCAGCACTGGGATCACTAACATCTGCAAATGACAGGCTGGCATTCTTTCTCTCATGTCCCCAAAAATCTCACCTGAAATAAAATCAGCTTCATAGAATTTAATTTATCAGCTGCAGAACTATAAACAGCTGAGTCAAACCTGCAATATGAATGTTGATCCAATTATTGAAATTGTCAGCTGCTAGCTAGCACCTTGCTGTAATAATAGAATAATGATTTACCCAGAGCTTTTTGAGAGCACCTTTCATTCCAGGCCATCATCAAGCACGCTATGAATCCATGCATAAGCTATATATAGGAAGCGCTTCACCCACCCGTGACAGGCAGCCACCTACAAGATGAATCACAGCCTCCTCACAGCTCCCGTCATCAGAACCCAGCAGATCAGAACACAGAGTAAACAAGGATGGTACACTGCTGATCCTCAGCACCCTCATGCTTGTTTTTCTGCACATTAATTGAGGCCCTACACCAGAGAAAAGCAGTTTGTAATTTTTTCTTTTCATTATGTAACTCCCAGGCTAATATTTACTCATTTATCATTAACACTCATGCTCTTGCAAAAACAAAACAACCCACAGAATGCCTCCTGATCACAGCAGGTTATAAAGGTTCAACACAGCTATAAGATCACATACATGACCTCATCATTAATATGTCTTCTAGCTAATAGTAATTTTTTATATTAATTTGATAAGAAATATTTTCTATCCCAGGTGCTGGGGGGTGAGGAAAGAAGAAAGCCACTTCTCTGTCACCAGTACCATCTCTAGAACTGTTCCTTCAGTTTCTCACATCTAATTCCAGTAAGCCTGTGAAATGCTAACACTCTTGCACTGTGGATTTTCCAACCCAGAGCAGGTACTTTTCCACTGTGTCTCAAAGAAAAATGTAAACATCCAAGCTATCATCAGCTGTGTGCGTGAAGAAGTCTTGCTTGTGCTGTGCTGACACTAGCTGGGTACTGGAGTGATATTATTGAGTCTCTTGAGCCTCAGCATATACTCAATACCTCCTGAGTGTCTCCGCTGAGCAAGAACCAAAGACACGTAACTTTCTATCCTGTAATAATCACGAAGCAGTCCTCCTAAAAGCTGGAGGCCTCACTACCAAGAGCTAGGTTGATTGATTGATTTATTAACTAACTTGAAACAAGATTATATTCCATGTGGGAGCTGCGAAAAACCTTGTGGAAGCTGCATTGCTTTAACTTTCAAAATCAAATGCTTTACTAAAGAGATCTTTTAAACCTTGCAGAATAAGACTTTTACAAGCTTCTGCAATCCATCCCCCCCCTCCCCAGCTTTTTAGCACAGAGAAAGTCTCTTACATTTTTAATAGAAAGAAACCAAAACCAGGTTGAAAGTATATGCTGAGCTCTGGAAGCAGCTGCAATTCAAACTTTCTTTTGGCATATGCTAAGTCGAAGCAAGCTCATAATTTTCAAAGTGTTTTCTCAGTAGAAGCAACGTTACTGTTTGATTCAAAAGACAGTCGTGCTCAAAACTTACTTGCCTGGGTATCATCCCCTCACTCTCAAATTCAGCCCAATTTCCTGTCACTGAAAATTCTACATCTGGAAAAAGAGAGATCCAGGCAGGTTTTGAATATCTCTAGAGAAGGAGACCCCACAACCTCTCTGGGCAGCCTATTCCAGTGCTCCATCACCCTCAAAGTTTTTCCTCGTGTTCAGATGGAACTTCCTGTATTCTACTTTGTGCCTGTTGCCTCTTTTCCTGTTGCTGGGCACCACTGAAAAGTCTGGCCCCATTCTCTTGACACTCACCCTTTATGCATTTATAAGCACTGATAAGATCCTCTCTCAGTCTTCTCCAGGCTAAAGAGTCTCTCAGCCCTTCCTCATGAGGGAGATTCTCCCATCCCCAAGTGATCTTCACAGCCCTCCAAGATAGATAAGACAGTCAAAAAAAAGTGATGTTGTGTAGGATACCTCAGCTGGAAACCATGTCAAAATTTAACAGATTTAACATGAGAAGGTGTAAAATCACAGGCCACAGTTTTATGTCTCACTCTTCTCCCTGCTTTGTTTGTTCTACTTTAATTTCTTCCATGGCTTGCAGAAAAACATTGTAGTCTTTTTTTAGGTAGTCATTCCTAAATTGGCAATCACAACTGCAATCATATAAGAGAGCATCAATTCTTACAAAAACAGCCATAATGATTTGAATAAGGTAGAAGATTTCCACATTTTCATGATTACTGAAACATTTTCATGATGCTGTACAATAATTTTATTCCTTTTTATTTCTATTCTGTTTTGGTCAAATGAAAGTATATGCATTTTTAAAGTGCTACTAATACACAATGGGATAGGAGATTAATTTTGAGTTTAATATTCTATCAATAGCCACATTAGAGTTTAGTCAAGATTTGTGACTTTCACATACTGCTTGTTCACTGCTTAGATTTTAATAGCCCCTTCGAGGTCCTGTTGGAGAAACAGAGAAACTAATGTGTATTTCATATTATAGATCTTTAATAGAGTATAAACTCTTCATAGAGTTATAGATAGTAGAAAAAAACAATCACAGTAAACCAAACCTTTACACCTTATGATCTTATCTCTATATTTATTATTGTCATAGCAATTGAATATTTATATATAAATACAATACCTAATGTACTTATTATTTATATCCAGAAATATAAAATAGTAGGTTATATTTAACTGTATCTAATTTATTATTTATTTATAGAGTTTTGCAAATATATATTTTATGTTTTAAACCAAGGAAAACGAGTAGAGAAGATGTCTTTTGACAATAAACTGACTATTCTGCAATGAGAGACCAAGAATTTTTTCTGAGAGCTTCTGGCTCAACTACAGCTTTCCTTTAGAGCCTTTGGACAGATAAATATATGGTCTTGGACCCACAAAGGACCTAACAGTAGCTAAAACTTTGACCTTCAAACTTGCCACTCATCATCTCACTCTGGAGCAATATAATTTCTCCAGGCATGACAGTGTCCCAAAGATGCATCTAAGCCATTCAGTTGCAAAGCCATTGTCTCTCTCAGCCCCATTTTATTTGATCAAATTCTGTACTGTTTCTTAAAAATTATTAGTATCAGAATTATAATTTTAAAAAAATTATTTGCTTCCATGGGAGATTTAGAAAACTGTATTTTTCTCCATAGTGAAATAAAAACTTGTCCAAAATATCCCTAATTCCCATGAAACAAAACTGAATTTCAGCCAGCTTTGTTTGTATAGCCTTTTCCAGCAGCAGAGTCTAATTTCATCTTTTAAGGAGCTATTAAAATACTGAAACCTCCTTGTGATAAATCTCAGCCTGTAGAGGGAATTTTAGTGGCAAAATTTTAATCTATCTCATGAAAATGTTGTCAAGGTCATAATACTGCTACTATAAATAGAAACATGCACAGTTTATCTCAGTTTTTACTTAACCTCAAGGTCTTTATGGGTTCTTGCAGCAAACAGCTTCATAGCAACTGTGAAACTGCTTTAAAATCAAGACACAATGAAGTAACCTCAAACAGCCATGACCTGATGTAAAGCTCACTATATCTCCACCTTCTGCAGTTATTTTTTAATTAATTACAGTGCCTCATTTAATTATTAATAAAAAAGGTCTCTGAAGGTGAGTTAATAAAAATACATTTCTGTTTGCAGCTTGGATCATTGAGGTTGACTTGGAAATTCAAAATAATTACCTCTTCCTTCCTACTTAGCCATTCAATCCCATTAGAGTTACTCTGATTATCTAGTAACTTAAGATAAAATCCAGAATAGTACTTGGGCACCTAGATTTTGATGTATGCAGCATGAGTTAAATGAATCAAAAAATTCTGCTTAGACTGAAAAGGTGAAAACTTCCCTCATCTTCCTCAGTACTTCCAGGGTGGGGCATGGATAAGGACCAAAACCTAGTCAGGAATTTTTTGCTTCTTTGTTGGGTGTTCTAGTTCATTTGGGTTTTTTTGTTGTTGGTGGCGTTTGTTTGTTTTGGTTGACTGGTTGGTTTGGTTTGATGTGATTGGGGGAGGTGGTATTCAGGACATCATTTTTGCTATCAAAGATACTTGTTGGGAGAATGTAGACCATGGGCTGACACCATCCACTGTTTGTGAGGCACTGTGCAACAGCAGCTTTCAGAGACCCTTTGGAGAAAGAATTACCAACATGTACACGTTCCAGAAGAAAACGGCATAACTTTAGTGGTACTTTTGTGTTCCTACCCTTCATCTATCCTTATGTTGCACTCTATTCCTCTATCCTAAAACTAGGAACTGAGTCAAAAATAAAAACAAATTATATTAGGCTGATGTAATGATGGAAAGTGCTTGGCAAGTATCTCAGCCAAAAGAAGTCCTACAGCTTTCTCTTGATATGTGTAAAGTGTTCCATGCAAGAATATGACTTTGACTTGCAGTATTTCCTTTGAGCAGGGTATCTATGTGGTTTGTGAGTACAGAATGAAAGAAGTAGCGTGAAAAGAGAGCAATTGCAACCTAAAAAGGAAATGTCACAAGTATTTTTTAAAACACAGTGCATAGGAGAGTCCCATTTATATGCTTCTCATGGGGAAAGACATGATTTTTAGTAGATATTTTTAAAAAGGACAGAGCTGAGTGTAGAGCCTCCATGGGGCAGATAGGACAAGAATCATTGTGATAGTGGGAGACAGAAGCTTCTAAGGCTCTAAATGAACAAGGCTATTCCTAGAAGGTGGGTGCTTTGTCAAATCCTTATTTGCAACAGCTTGGGTGTGTGTGTTGGCAGTGCAAGCATAGCTCTGAACTCTTTGGGAAGAGCTATATTTGCGTGGGCATATTACAAAGAGTCTCAATAAGATATTTTTCCTTTCCCACTGGGACAATGGATGGATTTTGGAATTTAAAAAGTCATTACATACACTTGTCTGGTGGTTCTAAGCCATTGCTAATATTTAAAATAATGCCTTGAAGAATGAGCAGTAAAAGGACTTTTGTTGTGTGTGCACGCCTGTACATTTGCAAACCCATTGTTTCTAGTACTAGAAGTGTATTGCAGACTTCTTGCAGTCTTTTATAGTCAGTATGTCATAATTACTCTACATAGAGTTCTGTGCCAGTTGTCACTCTTCCTTAGTGGCATACACATATATTCAAGTACATTTGACTTTTAAGATTTATTCTACTAATTTCTTTCTTTTTATTTATTTACATTGGATCTGAATATGTAAATAATTACCCTTTTAATTATGGCAGCTTTGTACGACACCATGTATTAAACAGTTGTTCACTCAAAAGGCATGTAAGAGATTCTGGGTTTACATTGTATGTACAGCTTTCTGGCTCCAAGTGTTACATTCCAGTATAACGAGGACCTTGTGCTAGCTCTATACTAGAGAGGGACTCAGCTCATACTGCCAAAGATCTGATGAAAGACTGAGCAGCAACTGCCAAAAATTACTTGACATTATGCAAGCCCTTGTGCTCTACAGTCTTAATAAGCAGGAAGGGTTCATGTGCAAGACCAGAATCTGCAAATGAAATGCATACAGTAAAGCAACATTTGTAACAACCTTTCCCTTCCCCTTCATGAATGCACACACATTCACACACACTGCATAGCTATCAAATACTATGAATCCATATTAGCATTTTGGGATTAATGATACGGTGAAAAACAGTTTATATTCATTATATGCTGGTTTTGTCTGTGGAGAGGAAGAAAAGTTATTGGAGCCCCAAGGAAGGAGAAGATGAGATTAGGCCCTGCAAAGATTTGAGAAGTCCTGTTGGTGTCCTTATGTTTGTTTGGCTTTTAAAGCTCACAAATGGATCTTAAAGTGTTGAGAGCGAAAACGGATTTGGGGAAGTTGGGAAGAAGGAGTGGGTTAAATTTTAGAATAGATTTCAGTTTCATTTCTAGAATAACAATAGTGAAAGAACTTTGCAAAATTACACCAAAGGTAACCCAAATAGTTTTGAACTGGAAAAAAAAATTATTTATTTTGAAGCCTCTCCCTGTGTAACTCTTGTTATCTTTGAATAGAAGTGCTTCTAATTAGCTGTTCTTAGAGAAGTACTTGACAAAATGAATATTTATGTAACCTGCTCATCTATCCAACCTTTCTCCAGAAACCAAGGCATAGGTAATTTTAACATATTTTTACAATATTACAGTTTTAACCTCTTTGCAGTGTATGCTCTCAGTTCCTGGAACTTTGTGAACATGAAAGCACAAGCTTGATGATTTCTGTATTTACTCTTCAAGATGGTTAGCCTGATTACAAGACACTCTAAGAAACCAAGATTGTATTTAAAAACAAAATTTAAATAACTCTTGTGCCCTGACAACTCTTCTCCCCTTGGAGAAACTCAAAGGAGATAACTTGGAGGGTGACAGTACTGAAGGAAATTAAACACATGAAGACTATTTGTAGACAAATTGCAGACATACCAAATTTGTTAATTTACATTAAAACCAACACTTTCCCAGACTTCTTTCATGTCAAAAAGCAACAAAAGAGACAATTTAAAATTTCTCAAGTGTACTTCAGATTAAATTATGTTCTGCTACATCCACTGAGGAATCCTATTAATGTATATTTGCAACTGCAATCCTTGGGTCAAATTTGGCTCTGTTTTTTCTAGTGATATGAATCATTTTAGTTTATTTGTTTGTACCTTTTCCTATTCTCTGTCAATTGCTTTCTTCCTCCAAAATGTTACCAGCACCACAATCATCATCATTCTACAAATTCTGCAGAAGGACCCTGTGTTTATTTATAGTCTTATTTTTACTATATTCTGCTGCATTAGGATGAAATAATGTAGTCAAAACAACTTTCATTCATTTTTTTCTGACAAGGACACACAATCTAAACTGTCTCTTGTAAGCCATGCTAGTAAAAAGAGTTTGCATTTAATTTATAGAGGATATATCACACCTAACTTTATCCATTCAGAATTAAATATCTTGTTGCAGTTAATCATCTGGACTCCCTTTAAAGTTGACAGACAGTCTAGCATCTTCAGAGTGTGATTCTCAGTAATTTTAGACATCAGCCTTAGACTGAGATGTACCAACCACATCATTTCAAAGTTAGGCATCTATTCAAAGACAGGAAAGATGAAACCTCACCCTTAAGCTTACAGGCTGGTGAGGATGGTGCAAAGACAAGTCTGTGCCTAACACCCTTCCCATTTGAAGCCACAGCGGTGCACACTTCTGTGCTGGTTTAAAGGTCTGATGCAAGCTCATGTCTCATACATATGAATAAACGAATCAGCATTTCTCAAACATCACAGAAAACCATTTGGGGTCTTCCAGCCTACTCAAACCAACAGGGTTTTATACTGCTAGGATTCAAACACAGCAGCTGGGTAAGCTTTCAGCGATGCAGGACTTCCCAGAGGAATGTTCAGCAGGACTGTGACATACACCACTATGTTTTAAAATTATCAAGAAGCAAACTGCACTGCACAGGTTCACACAAAGAGGAGTCCTGACTAACTACATGTGTTTCATGGGATTCCAGTTACTAAGGGCAACAGATGGACATCTTAATCCTTTAGTAAAAGCAGAAAAATGACATACTGTCTGACTGATCCATTAACAGAGTTTTCCCAACACAAAACTAAAGTCAAACGACAATAAATGTTTCCTGTTTAAGTATGTAATAGACAGCTGCAGTAAAGTCTTTTGGCATTGGTAATTCCCAGACACTTACCATCATATTCTGTCTGTAGAAAAAAAATTTGCCATTTTCTTTTAATGAGCACTCAGAATTTTTGCTAGCTGCCAAAAGAATTATTTTAACAGGCTGTTAGAACAGAGAGGAAAAATGGACTGTGCTCGTGTAGGAACTTATTAGTTGTTCAGGACACATCTTTCTGTGGATGTCCATGTGTAACATGAAACCAGTTTTGAGCAATGACTTAGAATAATTACTACTGTGAAGAAAATTACTATTTTGCACAATTTTCTACTTCATCTGAAGCACAGATTTAGTATTGTAGAAGAATATCAAATGAATAAACATGTAGTTGAAGGACCATGAATTGGTGAAGTAGATTAGCATTAAATAAATTTGAAGTCAAGACTAACAAATATAAACCTCCTTAGAGCCTGGAAAGAAACGTAATGTAGCCATTCTCAAATAAGGCTGAGGATTAAATGATGAAATAGTTGACAGAAGCTAATGAGCCATCATCATAAGCAATAGGGTGTTAAAATGGAAAAGGGGAATTACTGTGAAACATTTTTTCTGATTAATTTTTAGATTATTCTGACTACATGTTTTCCCACATGCATATGAATTCCAAACTGCTACTTTCTTGCCAGTTTGGAGCTGAAACTAATGGCTTATAACCATATACTGAGTTACAATATTTAACTTGGATTCTACAATCCCAAATGTACTTGAAAGTTTGGTATTTTTGTTCTACATGTAGCATTGCAGGGAAAATATCCTCCTGGTCATATGGAGTTACAAAAATATTCATTATTGTCAGATACAAAATTTATACCTTCATCCTTTCTCTTGTCCTGCTCTGTAGAGAGGGAAACAGATTGAATTCATAGACTTCTCCTCAGCACTGCACATTTCAGTTCTCAGCAGGTGAATGAAGCACCTTAAAACTTTCCTACAAAGGCAGTGTGGTGCAGTGGTTGGAAGAGGTGATTCAAGTGATCTGCAAGTTTCTGCTAATGTCCTTCTATGCCAAGCTGCCTGAAGTCACTTAGGAAAACCTTTTTCAAAGGCCATCATCGATTTCTCTCTCCTGCTGCTGAGGTCAATGGGAGGGTTAGTGCTATTGTGATTCTTACCCATAAATATCGATGTGAAAACTCTCATCGCCTTCGGTGTAAGGAAGGACAGGACAATACTAGACTCTCTTGGAAATACTATCTGTTGCACTGTAGTTTACTGCTCCATAAATACAGACAGTGACTATATTGCATGAAGTATTATGAAGGTTGAGCTACTAGTACTTGAAAGAGCATTTAATTAGTTCAGATAGGTCATAGGTGCTAAGGAAGTACCAATTGCTTTTAATATTTTATCCCCTAGAAATACTGATGACAATTTTTCAGCAGATGGCAGCTGGAAAGCATGCCTGTAGTGACCTTGTTTGAATATTATTTTATTTTCTCATTTAAGGAGAACTCAGAATACAATGAGTAACTAATTCCTTCAATAATTTGAACCATATATATTTTTTATCTAAGTCATCTATATCAATTCCTTATTTTGAACAAGTTCCTATTAACAAGCCATACTATCTAAAATCTCCCTGTATTCTTTCAGTTGGCAGGACCATAACTTTCAAATCACTGTATAATCTTAGACAGATTACTTCAGATAGGGGATTTAAGACAGTGATAGTGACACACAGCTTCTCATGAGGTCAGGATTCATCAGGAGATGAAAATGTATGTCTTGAAGGTGGATGGCTCATGGCAAGGAGCAGTAACAGGAGTATGAAAAAAATTCTCAGACTTTCTGATGAATATGAAAGACATTCCATTTGTGAAGAATACAGGATGAGCAATATGTTCCCCCTGCCATACAATGTGTTTTGCCAGCAGGTGCTGGATTGGCAAATACCTGAGCCACTTCAGCTGGCAGAATGCCTGATGAAATTGTCTTATTGGGCAGGTCCAGATTTATAATGAACTGTTTTCCAAATTCCATTGCAAGAATGATCAGTGTGCCATGGGAACTTTGCAGAAAGGGTGGTGTCAAAAACACACCTAGAGCTTGAGATAGCATCACTGCTATGCTTGATGGGATCCTCAGAGCTGGCCTTAAGAAGGACAAGTTAGTAGAAGATGATAGCATAGCGTGGGGCTTGAACTAGCCTAGAGGAATCAAAGGAAAGGACTAGATGTATCAAAGGTCTGGAGACAGCAACTGTAAAGACAGTCAGGTTTGAGCATTTGTTTCCACTTATATGGAGGTAGAAGCCACCTGCTTGTGGCACTTTCTCTCTGCTGTGCTGTGATTTGTTATGACAGAAGCCAGGATTAGTGTTACCCTGCTGCTGAGACAATGATTATGCACTTTGCCCTGACATTGCCTGATGCAGCGCTCGGTGCTTGCACTGTTTCTCTGTTTCTGTAGGATTTTTGCCAGCATCTGGCAGGTAAGCCCTGCAATATGCACTTCTGCATCAAGAATAAAGCCAACAACAGAACCACCCTGGGGCAACAGAAAGATCAGAGGTAAGACTGATCTTCCTTTCCTGGCAATAATACCATGTCTGCTCCTAGAGAGAGTAATACACACGCACACCTCTCCCCTTCCAAAACAAACAAAAAAACCCCCCACTATCTTCTTAGAGAAACTTATAGATCCATGACTTTATGTACTAATGAAAATTTCTGACAATCCTGTTTCACTTACAGTCACCAAATTCTCCTGCCAGTCTGAAGAACTCACCAGCAGTGCTGAAGAAGAGTGAGAACTTTGGCAGAAGTAGACTTTCCCACCTCCCAGGTTTTGCTTTGAAGCTGGCCTAAGTTGACCCAAAAGTTGTAATCATCTGAAAGTTGTTTCATCTAAAAAGAGGTGCTAGCTGAAAATCTGACATTAGTATAGCTTATTACCTTCTCCCATGCCTTTTATGTATCCACCTTCCTAATAATTACCTAAAAACCCCCACCACGTTCTGCAGTTGTGTTCAGTTTTGAGCTGAGAACTGAAAGTTTAAAGGATGGACAGGTCTAGAGGACAAACACTTTTCCCATTCCCCAAACAATCTACAAATCAAGGGTACAGCAAATCTCTTCAGATGCATGCTAAACAAAGAATCAGCCCCCTTAATTTCAGTGAATCAAGTCTCATGTGTAAAGCCTGGCAGACAGTCTGGATTGTGCCACAGTAGGGACCAAAAAGGACTAGAGCATGCTCCTGACACAGCAGTACCAACACTGCTGCTTATGTAGCAGTTCTGCAGTGAATAAATTGAAGACTCTCCTTTAGGGAAGGTTAATCTAGCACCTTTCATGGGCACAGTATTCATTAATATGTATCTTGCATTTCTAAAACCCCATCTTCACCTAAAAAACCCCTCTTATGAATAGTTATTCATACTGCCTTCTCATGACTTCCTAGGGTCTTAACCATGAAGAAAATTACTGCATTGCATTACTAGACCTATAAATGGCAATCAGCCTTTTTAAATGTAAATGCCACTGTCGATTTGCATGTCTTTTGAGAGCAAATATGATGGCAGAACTTTGGAACCAAGCATATTTTTCATTAGTTTGTATAAACATATAATTTAGTTTTCATACTCTGTTCTTATCATTATGGTAATCTGGATCCCAGTTCAACAAGGCGCTGAAGCTCAGGCCCAGCTTTAAACCTGAGTCTAATTCTGCCACCTTCACTAGGACTTAGGAAGAGCCCAGGCAATGCACAGATGGGACTTTATGGCATGAGGGAGGTTTAGGAAGGACACAGAAAGAGTTTGTGGTGGTATCTGTCTAAAGCACCCTACCTAGCAGCCAGCATAAATCAGTTTACTATAGAAACAGATTTTAGATAGAAAGGATACCAAATGCATGGAGTACAGCAGACATTTTAAAGTAGCATCTTAGACTGGATGTTTGCCTGTTGGGGTTGCTGCTATTGTGAATTTTACAGCTGAAATCTACTTTCAGCATATGAAGATTTTGGCATGAGTATGGCCATTCTTGGTTCCAAGGTAGAGAAGCAAGAAAGGGAGGGAAACAGGCCTTGATGTTGATATTCCTGACAAGTGCACTAAAGATGCTGGAAGAACAGCATACTGCTAATGCTGCCATCTGAGCAACAAGACCTGCCAAATTCTAAACCACACCTCCCTGAGGGGAGCAACTGAAACTGTTTATAAACAACTAGAAACTCCTGTCTATCAGCAACTGTCACAGGTGAGAAGTGTTTACTAACAAAGCCAGAACAAGTGACAGAGAAGGTGATGACTCTTCAGGATGCTCAGCCTTTGGAATAATTCATCGTCTAGCAAGCAGCCCCAGTAAGTCCCAAAGCAGAGCTTTCAGCAGGCTAGATGTGCACAGCAAAAGCACTCCCTTCCCTGGGCAGATCTAATCTAGCCTGATTGTATCTGCAGCTACCCTGAGGCAGTAGGGGAAATGGAAAATGAATCAAAGTGGATCTGGTTCTGACTTCCACAAGAGCACCACAGAGCTTCATTTCCCTGTATTTGATTTGTTTGAAATCTTGGCTGATGGTCAGGCCTTCAGATAGATAACCATCTTAGCAGCTGAATACTGTACACACATCCTCTTTTCTTCCACACGGTCTTACAATTTCTTTGGCAATATGAATTACATTAATCTGGAGAGAAAGGGGCTGGGCTCAATAGTTTCAAAAGTAGAGGTCACTGACCTAAGCTATTGTACTGTTATGCAGACAGGCCCTTCAGGGTCACTTGGACAACACACCAAGGACTCACTCACAAGGTGGGTATGCTTTATCAGCATGGGGATTGGCCAACAAAGATTCCTCTCTGACTGAGTAAGGTTAGGTGGAGATGGCTAAAAGAGACAGAAGCAACAATCCAGTAATTTACCTCGTCCCTGAGAAGTACCCCTTAGGCTAGCAGAGCCTTAGGAAACTCTCAGAAATCATTTTCTTCAATTGCTTGAGAAAACCAGAAGGTTTGCCTACCTGAGGACTGGCATTGCAGTGTGTCAGTTGTAACATAGAACCAATAAAAACTGTAACGTCCTATTCTGCTCTCAGAGTTCATAAACTGAACTCTAGGAACTAAGTGGAAGTTGCAGCTGGCACCTGAAGAAGGACACTGAGAAGCTCCTGAATGAAGCCATGAAATTTTTGTTAGACAGCTCATTCTGTTATAATTTGACTTCTCAAACAGTTGCTGGTTTTTAAAATAAAGCCTTCATTCCAGGTTTGCTACAGCACATCACAAATTTGTGACATTTCAGACAGTGTTTCTTTCAACTTTTGAAAGCATCTTTCAGGCCCTGACAAGTATCTCCCAGCAAAATTTACTCCAAGTGCACTTGTCTTCTTAAATAAAACACCCACTGCCATTTACAAGTAGATTTCTTTAGGGACAAGGAAAATATGAATTCAAACAAGTACGAATTGCCATGTAGGCCTCTGCCTCTCCTTTCGTTAGGATTTCAGCAGCCAGGAACGTGTCACATTCTTCTCAATACAATACAACCTTGTTTCCTCACCACCACATACTGCTCATTACAGCTGTTAACAGGTCTATGAACATGAGAGGAAGATCATTCTCACGTTAGATGGATGTGTAGGATTTCAGTTCTTTGTCTCTTGTTAGCTGATACTTTTCTGCCAGGAACTGTACATCACAAAGGTGTCCAGCTTTTCTGTGGCCCCATGTGAAGTTTTCCTACTGAAAGTCTGTTATAACATAAATATTCACCAAAAGTAGGCTAAAGGAAGACAGCATAAGGAAGATAGCATGTGACTAATACTAAAGGTTTTTCCAAAGAAACTGTGAGTTTTCATATATCTGTTTCAATTCTTGAGATCATCATTAAATTTCTGCTTCTCCTGGGGTTTTAGTTGTAGCCTAGATCACAGGGCCTTAGCAAATGCAGATAATAACCCTTCCTTTCTCATACCCTGACTCTCCTGTTTTGATTGTAAGCTTTTTGGGGAATAGTTGACCTTTACTGCATAGCTTTAAAAAGAACCAAAATTGCTCTCTAATCTCAGTTGCTGTTTATGTGCTCTAGTTTAAGTAGTGCTAGATTAAAAAATAACCTGTGCTTTTACATCTCTATCTTTGCAGTAGAATCATTAAGAAGTTTCCCAGAAACATGAACATTCAAAGGCTCATAACAAAGTTCCACTGAAACTCCTTTAAGTACCTTGAGGTTACAATGCACTATGATAACCAGCAGTTTGCAAATGGTAGCCTGCAGCCAAAACAAAAAGCTTGCTTGATTTCTGTATTCAAAAGGTGGAAGAGTAAAGCAATAAATATGCATTGTGCTTTCCTCTGTGTAAAACACAAAACTAAAAACAAACAACCAACCACAAACAGGAACAGACAACAACATCTGGAGAAAACAGTACTAGAATTGAAACAGATTGCAGCCAGAAGGCACTAACCTGCCTTCCCTTAAACATCTATTGCAGACTTCATTACCTACAGGACTCCTGTTTTGCTGAATTATTTAGGATCCAATGATAATTAGATGGACTACACCAAACTAAATGATGACCAAATGAACTTTTATCTGTTCTTCCATCTTCCCTCTCCCTGCACACTGTATGAAACCAACTCCATCAACCCTCCTGGATAAAGTTATCACTGTCACCTCCATGCTGTTTGTTGATGTATTGCTTCTGGGATTTTATTCTTTTTTTTTTAAAGTTTTGAAGCACTATAAAAAAGGAAGAGGAGAAGGAAAAAGAGAGACATGTGACATAGCAACAATAAAACTGTGTGGCAACTGGAAAAAAATCAATCACATGATTGGCAAGATTCATGGCTACTGAAAGAGAGTATGTCTCCACTGACATCAACCACCTAAGAAATGTGTACAGGTATGCATGTTTCTCTTATACTGCCCTACACAGCTCCAGCACTGCTAAAGGAATCCTCTGACCTTCCACTAACCCAGTACAATCCTGTTTTTTTCATACTACCAAACATGTTTGTATCTACACCATAGACTTTATTACTTTATATTTCACTTTCTGACACACACTCATGGCCAATTCCCAGAGTTACTTCTCTGGGTAAAAATCATTAATACCCCTGCAAGTCAATGTCTAGAGAATTTATTATAAGAGGAAATGGTTAGACAAATACAAATGTCAAAGCAATTTAATCTATGCATCAAAATACTTGCCATTCTGAATAAATTGAAATTGGAAAGCATGATACAGATCTGGATTTGGAGTAGAAGCAAAGATAGTCACTCAAGTAGTTTTGTTCTCCCAAATTGAAATACACAGGATTTCTTAATTCAAAGCTATAAAAAGTTCCTTCCTGCAGGCACTGCAAAGAAGTAAATTTTTTAAATTGCAATAAACAACCTGGACTTCTATGAAATCAGATGTGGTTTTGGTCTTTTTGTTATCAGTTTTTTTTTTTCCAGATCATATTAGATATGCAATGCATTACAGGGAAGACAGTATGTTATACTTTCAGTGAAGCAACAGATAGATTAAAAAACCTTACTTAATGTCCTGGTTTGAGTTAGAGCAGATCTACAGCCCTTACAGGGCTGCTTTGTTAATTTCTTAGAGGACATAAACCATCACTACCATGTGACTCACTCTTTTTCAGTCCATTTCTGTAAAATCAAACTAATAGCCATCCTGTATAAAACACACCTGGCTACACAAATACAGGGGCTTTCAGAGCTCCTGGTTGTGTCACACCTGACAGGCTACAGGAGAAGAAAAAACCCACAAAATATAAAATATGGATCTATTTTTGCTCTTACATTTACACAACTTGGCGATGGGATATGTGTGTGTGTGTATTCTTGGTGTACATGCATATTTAAACCAGAGAAGTTATCTTTGCTTGCAGAGGAGTTAGTACTCTGAGTTCAAATGACAAAGCAAAATCCACTCCCAATTAATTTACTAGGTGATGAAATTGTATTGAATTATGTCAATTGCTCTTCTCCCTCTTCATTTCAAATAATAATAACATGCTCTGTTTTAACAGGGTCAAAAACTGTCAAAACAGTCAGAACTTGTACCCACTGCTAGGCAAATGGAGAACAACAATGTGAGCAAGCTTGAGATGCTTGTTAACTCTCTAGGGAAGAGCAAAGTACAGGTTTCAGTATTTGTCCTACTTCTTAGCAATCATGTGAGCAGGATTTTGACCACATTTGTACTGCATGATGGCTCTTCTTTCTACAAATATAAACTTGCCAAAGAAAATACAAATGTGGAAACAGGAATATGCAAATTTCCCAGTTAGGCATGAAACAAAAAGACCTTTTTTGCACATGCAAAAAGTGTGCATCCCTAGTAATTATATTATAAAAAATGGTCCTGCTTCTCTGGTTTAGGTGCAGAAACAATACCATCTGATAACAAAGCATAGAAGATTAACACATTGGCAATCAGTTGGAAAGATAAAAGGAATTCTCACACTTTCTTAGTTAATAGCAGTGAATAAGAAACCCTTCTGCAGAAAACCAAATACCATATTAATGAGGTTTAGAAAAAGAACTAACTTTATTAGAACAAATTTATAAGTAGCTATGTTATTTTCAGCAATCTACAAAAGAAACATTAAATTTTAGAACTATGTTATTCAGTATATTTCCTAACCCTTTTAGTAAAAAATCTCACCTCAGTCTGTGAGTCTTTGGCTCACTGGGTGTACCTTCAAATGACCAGCAATCAGGAAGGTTGAGCTACATTACAAATCTAGCCTTCTGGTTATGTATTTTTAATTACTCTCAATTACTCGTTCTCTTTTTTGATCCCTTATTACTTGTTTTTGCCAGACAGGATACCAAGTCAGCAGCCATTCAACTCAGCAGGAGTCATTCCATTAATGAAGTTTTGATCTGTAACAGCTTCTTTCATTTGCCCTACAGACTCACAGGATCAAATCATAGCTGAATGATGTGGTAAAACAAATTGTCTCATGAACAGCAGAAACGATAAGGTCTGGCTTACAAATAATTCCTGTGCTATTACCACTCCCAACTCCATCTCCCTTGATAACTCCCACTTCACTACAGCTCTATCACAGTGTCTCTGCCCTGAACATTCCCTGTCCCCATGGTATTATCCTCCTCTCTGGCAGCAGCTCTCTCCTGTCCCCAGGCCATTCCCCTGCTATATTCTACATCAAACCAGCCATCCTGCCACACCACAGCTCTGCCTTGTGCTATGCAAGTGAGGAGTTGCCTGAAGGGTTACTGGTTATACAGCTGCTATAAACTCGACTGAGAGCAAGGGAGTAATCCCTGTTTTTCCTCTCCCTAAAGGCTCTTTCCCATTTACCCAGCTTCCAATTTTAACAGAATGTGTAGAATCTTAACATTTTCCAGATATCTCTGTGCTATCAAACTAGTTGATACTTGAAAATTTGGCTGGAGTTTGCAAAAAAACCCCATAAATCAAAATTTGCTAGCAAGTAACTGACTCAGAGAGAAACAGACAATGTCATCATGAGTTGTGTTTCCTTAAATGTTATAGTCTTATAAAATCACAGACCAAGAATGAATTACAGTGTATTGGCAGCCAATTCATTCATTTTCAGAATGGGGTCATAAAAGAAGAGTTCATTTGCTCATCAGAAGTAATTCTGAAGTACTTTTGCAGGAGAGTGAGTAAAGGTCTCAAGGTTACTGAATCTGCACTGGGAGACGACTTCTTTCCATCTCCCTGGCTGGGGGTCATTGCAATCCCAAGCAAGTGATCACAGTTAAATAGCTAATCCTGTTTATTCTAGAGCTTAGCTTGAAACAGAACAGAAAATCTCAACTCCCTTGAACTCTGAACTTGGAAACTGAATTGAACATTACAATTAGGATTATGTTTTTGCAAGACTGAATTGCATCCTGAAATCTGAAATGCTCAGTTGTAGGGGGCAGTCATTTTGATTTTATTCCATTTCCAAAGTTGACTTCCCTCTTCTGTTTTTGCAACAGGAGAAGAAAATGAGCTTTGCTTACCAAGAAAGCTCATGCAGAATGTCAAACCATCATCCTCTAGCTACATATTCCATAGACATTTACACCTGCAAGTTCCACTGGAGAAATGAACACACTGAGCACAGTGTTGCCATCAGTTAAAATACCATGCTGCCTCTTCACAAGACAGAACATGCATAGCTAAGTATCAAAATATGTTCCCAGTACTCTTATTACCATGACCAAATAGTTCTTCATTGAATATTATTATGCCCAAATAGTCTTCATATTTTAATGATGTTATCTTCTAGAGCAACTGTAAAACTTTAATCTGCTTCAGAGGAGATAATAAAAATTCTTGTACTTTTACATGTCTCCCTGCTGCCAATACTGGAATTTTTCCACATTCTTCTTTATGTAGAATGAAGAACCATTCACTAAACACAAAGAGCAACTAGCAAGCTGAGATAACCCCAACTAAAAATGATTATTTTAATATCCTGGCCTTTTTTCCTCCCTGTCCTTTAAGTAAAAACTTTTAGAAGTTAGCAAACCAAAATCTCTTTCTTACAGAAACACCAAACAATGCTTGAAACGCTGCCCACATCTGCAAAACTATATCTAATCAAATTCACGCCTGCACTGGTTGCCTGGGTAACAATCAGACAGTCTCTCATACAAACAAACTGCAAACAGCAGAAGGAAATGTGCTTTAAGTGGAAGTATCTAATTCTCAGAGCTTGAGCCTTGTTAATTTAAGAAATAATCACATAATATGATCTTATTCACGAGGTAGCAGATGAATGGAGGGGGAAATATGCTGATTGGCTCACTCATGAGGATAAGGAAGACATGTGAAAGGTTGTAAGCAATTGAATTTAAAAGCACAGTTCCATTTTTATCATTGTTTCCTTTTCTTACCCCTAAGAAACACCGTATGGCTTTTGGGTGTAGCTATAGGTCACTGTATAAAAGGGTAATTGATTACTTCTTTTTCAGCACTATTGTTTACATTTTTCCCTCAGAGCACAGGCCCTTCATTAATCAGTTTTGGTTTAGACTCCTCTTAATGATCTACAGCAGAGATGTGTCTTTTGAATCTATACAGATGCAATAGGCACTGTAAAGGCCCTTGTTTCCACAGCAACAGGGACCACGCAGGAGCTCTGAGCCAAACTTCATCTTCACTCCATCCCTCTCTCCTTACGTCTGACCACACAAGTTTCCTTCTCCACATTTACCACAGACACTTGCAGGAGAATCCAGCTATGTTTGGACAGGTAAATGTTAAAAGAGTTAAATGCAGGAGTTTTATAAAGAAGTATTGGCTTCAGGGCTTACATGATTTTTCAAACAATTCTAGTTTGTTAACCTCAGGCATTCATAAATTACGTTTTCAAAAGTAAGATTTACTGAAATAAAATCTTGAGACTTTAATAATCAATACTTTTGCATGTGGTTTAATTTGAATTCTGCCTTAGAAGACTTAAGCCTTTTTTCATATTGAGGTTGCCTTGAAAGTTAAGGGTATTTATTGGTGGTGTTGCTTTAAATTAATAAAAGGTAGGCTTCATACCCAGGACAAAGAGGTTCTAATATAGACAATCATTATTATAATATCCGTAGTAGCATTAAATTAGGCATGTTGCAGTTCTGCTGTAACCTTGGTTTAAAAAAAAAAAAGGAAAGAAATAACATGTTTAAAGGGATGCATCTTACCTAAACCTGAATCACTTGCCTGCTAAAAGTACTGCAAAGGAACATATCTTACTGCAGATTCCCCACACTGCTATGTACAGCATAAAGCCCCTAAAGTGCCTTACATCATGGGGTTCTAGGTGGTGAGTGAAACTGTAAAACTGAATCCATCAATCAAAATCAAATATAAAAGTGCTATTTGGAAGGTAAGCTGACATCCTGCTCACAGTAGCAGAGCTAACAGAAACATAACTAATGTGGGAAAGGTACATCAGCAGGATGGTTACTCCTTCAGCCAGAGAATAAGCCTCTTGCAGAAGCAAGGATCAAATGCTGCCTTTCTTCATGGTCAATTTACCCATCAAGTTCATCACTCTTTATTTTGGGGAGTTCACTTTGCTCTTAAGCAAGCAGTAGCCATCACTACATAATGCTGCCCTGTTTATATGGCACAGGTTAACAAAAAGCAGCTGTGAAGTAAGTGCTTTCTTCACAAATCTTTACACTTGTCACATTTGTGTGGCAGAGGAGATTTTGAAAAAAAAAAAAAAGGCTTCACTGTTGTGCATGTGCTTGCAAGGATGTGTGCACATGTATGCTGTCACCTCCAACTCCATAACATCAGCTGGCAGGGAGCTCCCAAATTGCCTTAGACCCTGGTGTAATTCCAAGTCAAAGAGAGCTGCTGATCATATGTTGTTTAAATTTAACCAAACAGAGAGACTTTCTAGAAGGCCAATAAAGCTAAGTGAAGGCTTTTTGCCCCATCAAGAGTTTGGATCAAGTCTGTGACTGGTTTCTGGAGGGAAAGGGGAACTTCTGTCTCCTGGTGCTTTAGTTTAAATTTAAGAGCTTTTATAAGTTACCTTCCTACTTCAGTTCAAAAGCAACTGTCTAATGATCCCTCATCTTTTGCCTCCTTCTCAGACCACACTCTACTTAAATGTACATTAAGTAGACTGTAAAATAGCATGCCCAGAACTGGAACAAGAGAAAGAACCATCTCCTAAAGCTATTGCAAGTCCCCTCCAGCTACTATAGTTCCAGCTTTAATCAAATATCTTCAAGCAGTTGACTCCTGTGGCTGCTGGCTCATACGTTTTTCCATATCGAATTAACTACAGAGGAAAGCATGTGCTACAAAGCTGTGAAGGTGAACAAGCAAATAATGAGTATGTCAGAAACACAGGAACAGCCTCTGATGACCTTACCTAAAGGATTTTACTAGGTAAGATGAGGAAACTGTCAGCTGTAAAGTACTGAAGTGTTATTAGGGTTTTTCAGGACTGCTTTTTGTTGTTTGTTTTTCCTTCAAACTCTGGAAAAATGTGGAAAATCAAATTCATAAGAAACTTTCCTACAGGCTTTTGCATACAAATCAACCTGAAACAGATTACTTGGTTTTCAGCAAAGAAAAATGAGATTTTTCCCAGTGCCTTTTCACTACACACTTAAAAAAATTATTTAAAGCTTATTACAAAGCTTTTTTTTTTCCCTGAGACATATATTTTTTATCTCTCCTCTGTTTCTCTTCCAGCTCTAGAAATAAAACAAGAACTCATGATGATACTGATGGATCTCTGTGAAAGGATTAAGAGACTGAAAAGGTCTCCTGCTTTGTGTGATTGTTTTCACTTGTGCATCTTCACTTATTGCTGAGGCATTTTACTGCCTTAGCTGAGCATCCTTTCTGAACCTAGCTTGAACCTGAATTGTTAAAGTGAATGAATGAAGAAATTAACCTGTGAAGTAGAAACTGAGGTAACAGTATGCTGTACTCTGAAGTAGTACACAAAGAAACAGACAGCAATTGTTGATCCTAGAAACAGTCATTTTGTCTGAGAAGAAAAAAAAGACATCTCAATAAACTAGCACTAAATGAAAGATACTTTCAGCAAATTGCCTTATGTAGGGAATTGTATTAAAATACAACCAGAATAAGGAGATAAAATACAGTACAACTAAAAGATAAAAGGCATGCTAGGTACACATTTATTTTTCCTTTAAAAATCATATTTTTGTGGGAGATTTTATTATTTGCACTTACAATAAAGAAACCTGGGGCATCTAGTGCCTATATTACAGAGAGAAACTTTTTAAACAAATGAACTCATTACCTGTTGCAACAGCATCTACAAGCTTCTATGTCAGCAATCTGTTGTCCCTCATCTGATATTAAATATGAAATTCAGCCATCAAAGTCTACCAAAGCCACAAATCAACAGCCACCAACATCTACAGCTGAAAGTAGAACAGACTACAGAACACTATTTCATAAAAGCAGAAAAGCACTACTTTTACTTGTCATCTCCTGCACATATGTCCCAGGAAGAACTCACAATCTGTTCTTCCCATTTCTGGAAACAATGTACTAAGCTTTGTAAACACTGGTCTTATGCATCATTTAGGTATCCGTGGTTACAAAGATGTAAAGAGCTCTTGAATTACATCCTGTTTCTTTGCTAGTGTCTATGCCAGTGAGAGCTGCTGTAACAGTAAACACCATGGGTCTGAACAAGCTGACATAGCTGACAAGATGTCATTAAATTACAAGAACAGATATCTGAATAAATTAGGCAGCTGATAACAAGCCCAGTTGGTCTTGTTTATGTGGAGTAAGCAAGAAAAGGGGGAAGGAACAGGCTTCAGGTAGCATAAGGCATTTTCTAGGTTCACATCATCTTTCCATAGTATTCACTGGAAAAAAGGGATACTTGTACTTGCACCACATTGCACTTCCATGAACACCAGTGACACTGTTGATTCTAACCTCATTGGTAAACATAATTCTAGGGCTACTCAGGTCTGTGGAGCTCTGCTACTTCCAGCAGAATCACGAGATGTTACCAGAGGGTCTCTAAGTTCCCTGTTAGTGATGGCCAACCCTACCTTCTTCACTCCCACAGTGAAGGCAAGGTTGGGAACATCCTTGGAGCAGTGGGCTCTAGGTGAGAGAGCTGGTCAGAGGCTGAGTATTCTGCAAGTCATAAAATACAGGTGGACTTACTGCTGATGCCAGCAAGAAGCAGGCAGTTTTGCCTTGATCATTTTAATTTGGCAATGCCTGGTCTATATGCCTACAAAACAAATGCTCTTTCTGGTCCTGCCCCTCAGTTTCCTCACACCATTCCCAGCAAATAATGCAGGATCTGCTTGAAAGTTAGTGCTAATGCTAGCGCTGGCATCTGCAAAGCACACAGAAAGAAAAAGGACAGAGCCCTCAGCACCGGGTTCTGCAAGATAACACAAATGTTGCTCTCCTTCCCTTCCATTGACATGCCTGCATGAACTCAGAGCAACAAGCTCCTTCCTGAACATCTGTGCCTTCTGATAGACACTTCAGGTCAGGTTTTCCTGAGAAGCCAAATGCAACATTGCCTAAACTCTGTAAACTGACAAAAAGCAAATTATTCTTTTTTCCCTGTTGCACCCTTTTCCTTCCCCAATACACATTCATTGACATTTGGAAAGATGTCCACTGCTGTCCTCTAAGTGGTTACAAAATATGAAAGAGGGCAAGACTGAAGTTTTATATACACCTTTTGTTGCTCACTATTACATCAAGGGACTTCACCATTTACATACCAGAATTAATTACCTAAAGAGAATAAAGTGCTGTGAAAGAGGCTAAATGTCACTGTTTTAACAGATGCTAACACATGTCGTGGTTTATTCCAGGCTATGGTGTGCTAAAAATGAAGGTGATCTGTGTTCTGCCACCCAGTTTTGCAAATGGCTGTTTTAGTCTTGGATCAGAGAAGAGCTTGACAACACCTTGCTGTAAAAATAAAATGATAGATTTGGGTCTGCATTTTACAGTCCCACAACACTGATCTTTGATATTTCTTAGGCAAACTTTCTGTTTGAGGTTTGGGGACAGTTTTATTGTTTTTCCTTTCCTAGCAAAGATTTGGTGTTCATATCCAGCCTCCAAAATCTCTTGCACTCTCCCTGTCATACTTTTTTTAAAAACAGCATTTGATCTTGCAGAGTAAATAGTATAAATAATTCATGAGAAAGACATTTTAAGGCCCAAATTCCACCCTTCTTTTCTTCCATGTACTTTTTCATTTGGCATTCAAACTATTATAAACAGACACATTTTGGTAACAAGCTGGACTCCCTGTGGATAGCAGGAGTATCATCAGTTACAGAAACCAAACCATGCACACACAAAATCTCTTAAACAAAACACTGAAACAATAAACACTGCCAATGCAGTATTGATTCACCCTGCTCTTGAAAGCTTTTAATCCCATACTCACTTGCTGTTTTTCCTTAGGACCATATTACATTTAATCACACACCTTTCTAAGACCTTATGCTGCAACCAGGCCATTTGAACATAAATGTCACTCTTAGCAGCATTTTCAGGTTTGTGAAAGCCATTTACTTTAAAAACACAGCTCCACAAATCTGTGTTCCTAGGGTAATAATTTATTTCATTAATATGTTGCATAAGCCATTATTTAATACTTTTTAAAAGTATGTGGCACGTTGCTAATCCTTAAACTGATCACGTTGTTTCTTGTGTGATGGACAGTGGTCAAGATTCTATGCCAAATTCTAAAGTATTAACATCAGCCCCCAAAATCCTTCAATCCTGTAGCATGGCAAATTATACTGGCTGCTCTTTAGTAAAAGGGAACAGCTTTAAGGATCCATCAGCAGTTTGTGTCCCTTCTTGTTCATCAGAAATGCCATTATAAGAGGAGCATACTTCTGCTTCAGACATCCTCCAGCAGAGACTGGATGATACGCCAGAAAGAAGAGCAGAAGAGCCCTGCACACTGTGTACAACCCAGCTGCAGCTATTTTGTGGTGACAATGGAGGGAGACTTTTTTCCTTTGGCTCTATTCCTTGTAGGGACTCAAAATGACACTAGGGATGACTGGGCAGGGTGACACTCCTTGCAGAGAAGGTGGTGCTCTTCCCCGGAAGAGGAAGGATAAGGAGGGCACACACCATCCCCAAACCTACAGATTCTCAGGTAACTCAGAGCCATCTTGTGGCCTGGAACTGTTTAGCTCTGCCCCTCACTTGCTTTGGAGTACACCTTTCATCAAGATGCTTGCTCTTACAGCTGTCCTTTAGGCTCAGGGAAGAGCATCAGGCTAAATTAGACCATCTGTTTTCATTTGGCAGGGATTCAGCAAAACATAGTTTGGCAAAGTGCTTAAACAAATGCTTAACCTAAAGCTTGCTATTAAGGACCTCAGAAAGTGCTTTACTGGATTAAGAGCAAAAAATTAATGGAAGAGGAAGTGGGTGTTCATGATCTGCTGCACAAAGTTGTGAGAACTGAGAGGAAGACTGCCTTCAGGATATGTTAGGATTTGTGCATGTGGTATGGGACATAAAGGGTGAAGATGATGGTCATTTCTTAACACAAAACAGGATAAAAACTGTGTCATGGAGACTACCAACACCATTTTCATGAAAAAAATAAAAGGGAAAAATTGTACAACACTCCTTTCTGACAATATTTCACCTATATTGGCTTCTGTCTTGGGCTGCTTCACTCTCTAGATATTTGAGTGGCACAAATCCCAAGGAGGCATAGAGGTGAAGGCCTTAATTCCTAAGGAGGCAGAAACTTAACTGTGCTGCCCATCAGTGGGGGGGNNNNGGGGGGGGGAAGCACAAGCACAAGGGGTGCTGCATAGCTTCATTTGGCCACTGCCAGCCTCTCAAAGGAGGTGACTGTCCTGCTCTACTCTGCGTTGATTCTGCCACACCTTGAGTACTGGGTGCAGCTTTGGGCACCCCAGTGTAGAAAAGATATCAAGGTTTTAGAAAGCATCCAGAGGAGGACTACGAAGACAGTGAAGGGTCTGGAGGGGAAGCCTTGTGAAGGGCAGCTGAGGTCACTTGGTTTCTTCAGCCTGGGGAAAGAGACTGACTCACTGCTGTCTTCAATACCCTCACAAGGGGATGAGGAGGGGCAGACATTTCTCTTTTACTCCTGTGAATAGTGATAGGACTAGAGGCAATGGTGTGAAGCTGAGTCAAGGCAGATTTAGGGTAGACTTCTGAAAAAGGTTTTCCACCCAGAGGGTGGTTGGGCTCTGGAACAGCCTCCCCAGGGAAGTGGTCACATCACCAAGCCTGACGGAGTTCAAGAAGCACTTGGACATCACTCTCAAGCACCTGGTGTGATTCTTGGGGTGTCCTGCACAGGGTTAGGAGATAATCCTCATGGGTCCCTTCCAGCTCAGAATATTCTATGATTCTATGTCTTCCTTGCACTAGGAACTACACTAGTATCTCAGCTCCTCACATAATCAATGTTCTGTTAATCATGGGAGGTAGATGGAAACAGCTCAACTTTTGTGTGGTGATGGGGAGAGTGAAAATCCAGGTGGCAGTTTCATTACAAGTTCATAACAACCTTCTCTTTGCAATACAAATACTGCCTGCTGGTGTTTACTTCTGCCTTTCTTTACACATTCACACATGACTAATCTCTTCATAATGTATTTTCAAAAGATGGAGAGATCTGCCAGATCTTTATATACAGGTTCTTGAAGACAACACAGTCCATCACCATTCCATTAAAGAACTATAGGAAATGAAATATTTAATAAGTGATATGTTAAATATTAATGGTCAGTGCATCAGAGAGATCTCTAAAAGTTTACCTGAGTATTTAAGTTAGAGTACTTATTTTTTATAGCTGCTCAGCCTGTTCCCACTTAATTCATTATTTTTCTTGATAAGTGCTTCACAGGACTCAAAGCAATCTCATGGCCCCAAACCAACTTCTAAGCAAAAAATCCAGGTCTAGACCTCCAAACCCAAGTTGTTTCTATTCCTTATTCAGTGTCTCTCAAATATTCCCTTACCTTACAAGGAGCTTCTTGGCTTACTTGTGTCTGTCTCCACCACCCACATTCAGTTTTACTGTAGTTGGAGGTTGTGGTGACATAAATAGAAATCATTAACCCCCAGCTCCATTCATACCAGAACAAAACCAGCATCCTCCTCTGCAGAGGAAACTGCAGAGCTTTTATAGGAAATTTTGAGCTGGCAGAAGAGGAGAGGCTGAGAAGAATGCTATCTCAGGCAGCTGGGAGGTGCTGTCTGCAGGGAGGAGCACCCTGCTGAGTTAATTAAAGAGCTACTACCAGATTTATTCCAAGATGAAGGCCCTGAAGATTTATTTATTTAACTGATACCTTTGAAGAACTACATACAAAGGACTTTTGCAAGGCCTGTTTGGTGGGGAGAGTGAAAAGAATACCTCCAAGCTGTAGCCCCAAAACTGCATGCTAACGAGTCCCAGCAGTTCCTGGACCCTTCACCTGCAATGATGCTACAGAACTGGGGCTTAGCAGCCCAGCTTCTGGCCAGCCTTAGGATGGTGCCCACACTGGTTTCCACCTTCTAGTGCCAATGTGAAGTGCAGCCAGATCCGGTTTCCCAGACAAGTATTTCTGTGTCTATTTCTTTGTGTCTCCAGTACAAGCCTCTCATGTAACACCTCTCCCCATGCCTCATGTGGCTGTCGTCCTTCCTGCTGAGGTACATGAGGGAAGACAGCCTGAGGACGTTAACACTGCTCATTAATCGATCAGTGGAGCCAGTGCCAAGTGAAGTGAAGTGCTGCTTTTCCTCCTGCTCGTCAGGCCAGGGCTCAGGCTGCTGTTTCTGAAAAATTCCCTGCTGAGAGAAAGAACAGGCATGCTGCCTGGATTGAACAGCACACAGAAAGGGATGCTCAGTGACTGTGTGCTCAGGCCCTTTAACTGGAAGAAACACCTGGGCCTTTTGCAGAGGCTTTTCTAAAGCCATGCAATACCCACCTAGCTTTGCATCACCCCCACAAAGTGAAAAAGCCAAGCCCCTCTCCAACAGCCTGAGTGCTTTTCTTTGTCCCCCTGGGTAAAAAACTGGCTGGGTGGCTGAGCCCAAACAGTAGTGCAGAATGGAGTTAAATACAGCTGACAATCAGTCTCCAGTGGTGTTCCACAGGGCTCTGTTTTGGGCCCAGTCCTGTTTAATATCTTTATTGATGATCTGGATGAGGGGATTGAGTGCACCCTCAGTAAGTTTGCAGACAACACCAAGTTGGGTGGGACTGTTAATCTGCTCAATGGTAGGAAGGCCCTTCACCAACTTTATCACCCTTCTTTGGACACACTCCAGTAGCTCAATGTTCTTGTAGTAAGAGACCCACAACTGAACACTATAGTCGAGATGTGGCCTCACCAGTGCCAAGTACAGGGGGACAAACACCTCCCTAGTCCTGCTGGCCACACTATTTCTGATACAAGGCAGGATTCTGTTGGCCTTCATGGCCACCTGGGCACACTGCTGGGTCATGTTCAGCCAGCTGTCAACCAATATTCCCAGGTCCTTTTCCACTGGGAAGCTTTCCAGCCACTCTTCCCCAAGCCTGTAGTGTTGCATGGAATTGTCGTGGCCAATGTGCAGGACTCAGCACTTGGCCTTGTTGAACCTCATCCCGTTGCACATGGATCCAGTCTGTCTAGATCCCTCTGCAGAGCCTTCCTACTCTCAAGCAGATCAACACTTCCACCCAACTTAGTGTCATCTGCAAACTTATTCAGGGGGCACTCAATCTCCTTGTCCAAGTCATTGATAAAGATATTGAATGGGGCTGGTCCCAATACTGAGCCCTATATGTCTTGGAAAGGTTACAGAGGTAGAGAAGTGATATCCTTAACAGAAAGGATATTCTTTGATACCTTGCTTGGGGTTTTTTAACAAGAAAACCCCAAACTTTCTACAAAGATCAATTGTAAACTATTCCATACAGTTCAGGTTGAGCTGGAACCTCCTTGCAGATCAGTTTAAGTGACAGAAACACTTCCCCAGTCTTAATTACAGGAGCATTGTCAGGTGGTGCTGAATTAATCTGTCCTTTAGCTTTATGTAAGCTGAGCAAAATAAATTTAAAAATCATAACAATAAATTCATAAAAAATTCATAAATTACTAACAACAACCACAAGCATATCTTATCATTCACAGTGTGAAGTTGTTACTACAGTGCCATCTTCAGTACACTACATAAAGTGGAGTTTTCCTGTAGAGGATTTTTCATTGCTCTTTAAGGGTTGGAAATGGATTAAAGGAATTTCTACTGCACAGAAGAATGAGAAGGAAAAAAAAATAAAAGTGAAAGCCTTCTCTCTTTGCTAACGAGAAACACTGTTGTGATTCAGAAAAGAAAACAGAGCTTATTCAATTTCAGTGATATTTCTCACTCTGAACAATAGAGTACTATGTACAGTAAAATGGTATTTCCCTTTCAAAATGGATTGTATGCTGATAATACTCATCATTTGCATACTGCTTTCATTTTGAAAGCACATTACAAACGTAAGGGAATCCTTACCAACATGGTTTACAATATGTAATCCTCACTATCTTTGCTGTCATGTGCTGAAGTGGTATAAATTACTTGACAAAACTACAGTGAGAATGAGTCACATTGTTGTTGACCATTACTTCTGCTAGATACTGTGTGGGTGACTACTGCAACAAAAGTATAAAATCGTGTTCATGGCATCTCTCCAGCAGCTAAAGTGAAACTGCAAATTCTAGGGGAAGCTACTTAAAAGATAAAACCTCTTAGTGTTTCCATAGCTTATATTCTTGAGAAAGGATTACAGAATAGGGATCTTATTTGTTGGCAGTATCCCAATTCTCTCAAAGTACTTTCTGAGTATGTCACTCAGTTAGGGAAAAAAAGACTTTTCATTGAGCAAAATGAAACCTTAAATATACATTATTAATGAAGTTGTTGTTCTTTATTTATATCTCAGAAAATCACAAGCAGAGGCTTTTTGCAAAAAGCAAAGGGTTTTGCTGAACATTTGAACACAATCTCTTGAACATATTTGTAAAACTACCTATTTAGTGAACTGATGCCAAAAGTAAAGATGTTCATGATCATAAAGCAGTGCAACCACATGGCAATATTTAAGAAAAATATCACAAAACCCCCAATTATTTCAAAGTGTTAACCTCATCCAAGGACGTCACCCATTCTACAACAATTGTACTCTTATTGCTAACTTCATCAAACTGCAGACACAGCCCAACAGGAGCTTAAAGACTGGTCCTGAAGAATACTAACTGATCTAACCTCCATTGAAGCAAACAGAGAGGAAACATTCAAAACCTTCCATTTAATTTCTACAGCACAAAAGGCAGCAAGACATTTAGAATGTATCTTTGCAGCTAAATTGTGCCCTGAGCTGCAGATGTGAGTCCCTTGGCTCCCAGGGCATATTCTAACCCAAGAACGGAACTAGTTGAAAAGCTGCATGCTAAAAATATAAAACCAACTGCCTGATTTCTCTCCCTTAGTAAAATGCTTCCTAGATAGAGATATCACCCAACAATGTGACCATTCCTTAAAAATCTGTATTTTTCTTTTCCAATCCTGAAAAATTCAACTTGAGCCCATTTTGCTTTTCAGAAAAAAACCCAAAAGTTCTCCACCCACCATTCTCCACAAAATTATTTTTGGGTATAAGAAAACACAGTCTGCACATATACCAGACTGGTGACTTGCAGTCTTACTTGCAGTGTGTAGACAAGATGAATACCCTGCTGAGAAGAACTCACATAGTCTATCAAATCATGCCAGGGAGCAAGGAAAGCTGCTGTATGGTACAGTGTTTCCTGTAGTTTCTTGCAGTGAAGAGCTCAAAATATGTCAAAACACTCTGCCCTTTGTGAATGTGCTCACTGGGATGTACTTACTGTGCTGTGTCTCATATTCAGATGTGAGCACCAATATATCTCACAAAGAGAGACTCTACCAAAGAAATTGCTCAACAAACACTAGGTATGGCTGAACCTCAACACCCATTCAGCATCCAACGTATACACCTCAGTTAAAAGCCTCATTAAGAGATAAATATCCTATCTGCTTGAACTGAAATAATTTGTCCAAGACACTTCAGTGAATGGTGACATCAAAACCTAGCTTGGGTAAGTGACTGCAGATGTCTGTAGGATTCAGCTCAGTCTGATTGCCAGGAATCAACTGACTGAATCACATTCACTTTCTACTGTCCACCTTACTGTCACAAAAAGCCATGATTGTTCAGCTTCAAAAACTCAGCATGGATCTTCGTAACAGCAGCTAAACCCATTTGCTACTTCCCTCTGTTTCGGATGGTACGTATCTGACACGACTGAGAAACCATCCAGGACAGACTCCTACAATTTGCCTTTTTCTAGCTCATTTTTGCAAACTGACAAATCCTACTGCTTTGCTGCTTTGGAAACTGCTATTAACCAATGTCTAGATGAACATTCAGTTGTAAGAGACTAGACACAGTGAAGATGAAATGAGAGCATGAAGTGGAAGGATGCCCTGGAAGGTCATAGTGCACACATTTCTAGGAAGCTACATGAAATTAAATCTACCACTAAATGAAATACTTGTGGATAAGGGAAACTGAGGAAAATTCTTTTTTACTGAACATAAGTAAAATCACTACTAAACCATGTACAGATTGCCTTTTGTTTTCTGGTTAAAGACCAAAAGGACAATGATATAACACTTATGTACTCATCAGAGTTGATCTATAGCATATTAAGTCTTCATGCATACATATACAAAAAATTCAGATTTAGTACCATTTAGGTCTATTTTTCATATCTAATTGTGATTTGTGCTTTTAAGAAACCACTTAGTGTTAACTGACTACAAAAATTCCCAACAGGAGAATGAAAAATCAACATAATAAAGCATCAGTCTGTTACTAATGAGTGGCATTTTAAAAGTAACAGACTACTCAAAAGGTACTGTTTTCAGACAACAAATAAATTATCTCAAATGTTACTAATGAACATGAATAAAATTAAGAGTAAAATAAAGATACTTGCAATAAAGTCTCTACTGAGTGAGAAAGAAGAGCAGAGTAAGTTTGCTCCACTATAGGGAGAAAAGAAATTGTACTGATAAGATAGCATTTTTATTTTATGTGATGCATATCCCAAGTCTAAGTATTAAACCAGCAAAGGTAATGAGTTTTGCATCCATAATACATTTACAGGATGCCCACAGCTTTTGAATCATTGTAGAGTACCACTGACATCAAACACACACAGGGCACTGCACCTACTATGTAGTTATTTCAAACTAGTAATAGCATTTCCACACATATCAATACAGCATAAAGCAATTTTATTTCAAGAAAAAATAACTTATTTTTTATTTCAATATGGTAAATTTCTGCTTGTATGTTCACTAGGGTAAGGTTAATTTGATGCCACTGAAATCTGTTGAGTTGGTCTGGATTTACAGTGGTAAATTTCTGAGATGAGTTTATCCCTGAGCATTAATATTCCTGTTTTTATTTTTCAACACAGCATCAATCAGAATATACAAGAATGAATGGGCTACAGTTACAAATAAAAACTAAATAATTGAAAAACATCAACAGAAAACTGCCAAGTTCTTCTACATTCAGGAAATTAGTGCACACAATATTTTATAAACATTAATACTTAGTTCTCAAGGTTTCATTTAGAAAGAAATTATATGGAACATCTACATAAACCTTTTCCATTTAATGCTGTGGGTTTGCTCCTAGAAGTTACACTGCAACTGGCAGTGGCAAAACCAAGTCCTGAATTTCTAGTCCATATCATATTCTGATTCTAAATCACCATCATTATAATGCATGTTAAATCCTGCACAACAGGGAACATTTAATCTAGATGTAGTTCTGCCCCTGCTCTTCTCTTCCATAAGATTTTTAGCAGGCATTGTAAAACATTTTTACTACAAAATCTAAATTTGGAGGTTAACCTACCTAAAGACATCTTTGCAACATTCATTTATTAAACTAACATAACCTATTAAAATTGTTGCTCTTTGCTAAGGATAAACTAACCTTTCTTCTGAAAAAAATGTCTTATACAAAATGATTAATGAGAAGGGAGCAGAATCAAAACAAATGTCCTTAGCATTACACCATTTTCCCTCTAAGCATTTCTGTGTTGAAGATCTCAGAATCCAACTAAAAACCAAATTCTACTTGTTCTAGTAATGCAAAAAAAATCTAACTGATTTGGAGAGACTATTTATATAACAGAGGCAAGGAGGATTTTGTTAGACAACAAAAGATGTGAAAATTTTTCATAAAAAATAATGACAAATTATCAAGGTGTTTGGGAAACATTATTGTTTAACTACTCTATAGGTTCTCTTTCACCCATATACAAATGTTCCAAAAGAGAATACTATAGGAACTTGACAAAGTCTAGTTTCGGAAATACAATAGTACCAAACAATTTTATTAATATTTCATATGGATTTTTAAGTCATTGCTGGCTAATATTTTGATGCTGCTGAAGGTAAAGAAAATTCATAAACAATAGCTTTCTGTCTTTTGCACTGCACTGGATGTTTTAGGTAACTATCTTAATTGTAAAGTAACCTTGAATAATAATGATTGAAGCAGGGTAAAACCAGTAAGTTTTGTTTTCTTTACTTTATTTCAAAATAGAGTAATTATAAATACATTCTTCTTGTATTTCCTTCCTAACTCTTTGGATGCAAAAAAAACCCCAAAACAAAAATACCCCAAAAAACCAACCAAACAAAACCCACCAAAACCCAAACAAACAAAAACAACAACAAGAAAACCCCCTGACTGTGCTCATTTCATACAATACCAATGTACAAATCATGCAGCAGATATTATATCACTATCAAGTTCTGGCTGTGTTTTGTTGATCTGAAACATTTGTTAGCATTATTCACAAGGCCATGCCTTTTAGCATTTGTATCTTCATTATGGCTTTTTTTCAAAAAAAAAGAGATATTTTTTTATCCTAGATAAACTGTACTGAAAAACTGAACAATTTTCCTCTTTTTCAAGGAAATGATTACACTTTATTGGTTTTGTTTAAAAATGGAAAGTCCTTTATAATACAGTGATGACACCAGATTATGTTAATACTTTCACTGATTTAGTTTATGTCTCTGTGTCTTAACAGCCATTTGACAAGCCTGGCCACTCAAATCAATATAATGAACAGATCTGTTAGGCCACATCTGAAGTCACCTTCCCAGCTAGACTGACTTTAGGTCTGAATGGACACTACACCAGAACTGCAGTACAGACACACAGAGTGTTTCCAAAGATGAAGGAAACAAATGGACGAAAAGGTTGCCATTCAAAGTAACAATTTCACAGAAGGAGAGTGTTTTGCCAACTTCTGCATTCTTCATTCATACTGTTATGCCTACATACTGGACCACAGATGTAAACCAGTTAGGAACAATTCCTACAGAAGGTCCAGACTGTGCAACCGTTATTGATGCTGCTGAACCTACACTCAACTGCATAATCCCAGGAGGGTCACTGGGCTCTATGTATTATATACAATGTTTCTGAGCTGGCTTTTTTTGAAGTCGATGACAAAATTATCTAAGCCCCACTCTTGGGCAGGTGTTTAATTATTAGCTCATGAATAGCACCTCTGCACATGATTGAGGTTGAACTTAGATGCTTTATTGGATTGGAACCTCAATGAGCAGGAAAATTTGACCCAGTGTAGTGGCACAGCATAATGGTTCAGTTCTTCCTCTTTTGATCAATTACTAGAAGACCTCAACACAGGAGAAAAAAAACAACCAACAAGCAAACAAAAAGCAAACAAACAAAAAACCTCAGGGCTACACAAGTCATAAGCACATCAGTTTTAACATCACTCAAAAGTATTAGCTTATTTGCTTTTAAAAATATTTTTAACATGCCTCTCAAGAGAAGCAATGGGACATGACAGTCTGACAATGCACTAAAGTGTGTCAGAAGACTTAGCCTTTGGCAAATCCCAGTGAACCTGGACAAACTCTCAAAAGCATGCAGCACTGTGCAGAGCAGGCACAGTGACCCATTGTTCTTAGCCTACTGATGGAGCCATTACAGTCTATCATATCAGTGCATCTTTAACACTTCTTCATCCACACTTTTGACACAATAAACTCAAATGTTCTTATTCAAGCCTTAGTCATGTATTACATCATTGGTCAACCAAGAACTATTTGCTAGAAATGCCTATGTACCTAACATCCATGCCCTGAAAATCCCTATGACATCCAGAATGAAGTCAATTATTGTGCATGAACAGCAGCAGCTCTTTGAAAGAAAATCAGCCATTAATTTATCTGTCACAATTTTATTATCTGAAGTCATGTATATACTGTGTGGTATGGAGAAAAATAAAGAACCCTCTAAGTTGCAAAAGAATAAGCAAATGTCTGAAAGTAGAAAAACATTGCTTTTTTTTACTTTCTCTTAAATAAAGAAGCAGTGTTTTTTGTTGTTGTTGGGTTTTTTTGAACTTTGTTAAAATTATACTGCAGGCTGTTTGCAAAGTATCATGCCAGAATAAAAATGTCACAGTAGTGTCATAAAGCCCTGAAATTAGAGGGTTATAATGGAAATAGCTGACACAACCTTCTCCACAGTATTTTCATTGAATCTAGCTGTAATATTTGCTAGTTTCAAATTCACAAAAAACATTCATGTCTATATCCTATTATCTTAATTGATTTATATACTGATTATGAAAAGCAGAGTGGGAGGAGGAAGGGTTCTGGAAGCAAAGCTGATAGAGGGTCTTACCCAAAGCTCATTGAAATGAATGAAAAAAACCTTCCTTTTCAATCCAAACAACTTTTGTTAATGTAACATAGATTTGCTGTATGATTCTTTACCAATAGATTTCCATTCTCATCTCAAGAGAAGAGAGATACAGTGGGGATTTTCCATTCCTCTGACTGCTTTTTTCCCCTAGCTATTCAGATTCAGCTTTCACAAAGGCAAGTTTTTACTGTCTAGAAATGAGCTACACAATACTCGAACTGAAACCACTATATTCATTTTACACACAGTTTTAAATAGACATGATTTGCCATATTGTTCACTGTTCTGATCAGTTTTTCTTGACTGATAGCAGTCAGACAGATAATAAGAACAGAAAACATGCATATACAATTAAAATATTACCCTTACTATGAATTCCTGTAAATACCTGTAGTGAAAACTATTTAGATTAAGCTGCAGAACCCTGAAAAGCAAGACAACTGATGGTAAATAATTGCTTGAGACACAATACTAAAAACCTAATGAATCTATCTTAAAATGCACCATTGGTAACAAATCTGAAATAAGATAATATGCTAATTTCACAAGAATAGTACAGAACAACTTTATTATTATTATATCTGATCACTTAGTTCTGGAAATTTCTATACATTACAACCTCAGTTTCTGTTTGGTATATTGTTCTGGTTTTATTTATACTAAATGATTAATGCATTGTGATCAGAAAAACAAGTCAGGCATATTAAATACATATTAAGGAGTATATATTTTTCCTATTTAGTATACAAAGTATTTCATAAATATGTATTACAAAAATAATTTCTGCTACGCTCACACAGTAAGCACTTCAACAGTTTCAGACAACCTGTTGGGGTTGCAAGTGTTTCATGTAACTGAAAAGGAGCTCTAGTTTTAATTGGAAATGAGTCTTAAAACAGATTCTGCATAAACATCAAATATTTTCTTCAGATGCCACAAATACTGCAGAAGTCAGGATGAACTATTTTCTTTTTCTTTTTTTTAATTTTATGTATAGACATGTATGCCTCAAATGGTCAAATTTATTTCAGAGGTATGTAGTGCATGGTATATTTTAAACAAATATTTGCACAATTTAACAGTATAATTCCAGTGGTTTCAAGATGCAGGCCATAAATGTAACCGATTTACACACACTATCGAATGTTCTCTCTTTGCATGCTTGTTACTTTCCAGGTAATCTTTAAACAGTGCCATTACAACACCACAAATCAAAGGATTACTCCAGTTCCACCAACTTAAATCCACGTGCAGGATGAAGGACCCAGCTGAGGCACAAATACCAGTACCAGGTTTCTTGTGTTTGTTCTAACAAACCACAAGGAGACGATGGTTTTGCATTTAAGGTACAAAACATATATGCCTCTTGAGGTTAAATTCAGTGTAACGTGTATAAAGCATCCCTTTGGCAATAGAGTTTGCAGTATTCCTACAGGATTCCACAGGGCATGAGCTTTATGTAGTAAAATCTATTAAGGAAATGCTCCTCTACTTCACAAATCATACGCAGCTACAGTTAATCAGACACCCTTGGATACACCTGCCTCTATGCCTATCAATATAATATAGTATTTGGAAGTTAAAAGTCAACAAAAGGCACTTTCATCATTAAATAAATGTCCTCTGTAGGCAATAAGATTGTATGACCTATATTTTATTCAAAGCTGTTTGTTCTTCAAGGACTTGTAGGTAGTCAGGTGAACCTTGAAGTTTAGCTTTTAGTTCAAAATATTCACTTTTTCTTTGTTCTACTACAATTTTACTATGATTACCACCTATTAGAGATTTCTTGGTTTTTTTGTCTTGTAGTTTCTCTGGATAACGTATTTCAAAGCCACTGACCCCTATGCTGTTGTATTCTTTTTTACTTTCCAGAAAATTCTGAATAAATACATTGGAATCCCTCCCAGGGAATAACTCATCCAGTTCATCGATTGTGCTAAGTCTTTTTCTGGCATCCACATGCAATAAATCTTTCTCCTTGTCATTAATATTTCTTAGAATGACTTTTTGCCCTGGTGGGTCAGCAAACGTGAAGCCCATTTCAGACTCTTTTAGGCCACAGGTATGACTTTTGCTCATCTGCTCAATGGTTTGAGGAATGAAGGCCTCTGCACCTAGTCCATCTTTTTTGTTTGACTTATGATCATGCTTTCTTAGCTGCAGTTGCATAGAACTGCATTCTTGATTTCCGATCCCTTCATGCTTTACAGTCGGTTTTTTGTTGCGCCGAAGCACAAAAACAAGAAGACAAAAAGCAACAAACACTGTTAAAATAAGCACAACCAATATGCTTAAGATTAGGATGGACAATGGAACTGGGCCGCCAGGAGGACTCCGAACTGGTCCCAGTGGTGTTGTAAAAGTAACAGCAGGCATAGGACTAGTGAACAGAACAGATGGCTTGTTTAAAAGTTTAGGACACAGGATCTCATTTTTCAGAGACTTAAGTTCAATGTTAGCAAACTGTACAGGTGTTTCACATTTCAACTCCTTCACCACAATACCTTCGTTTAGCTTTTCAAGCCACAGTTTTAAAGCAACTAAATCACAAGTGCAGTCCCACGGATTACCTTCCAAATCAATTTGTGTAAGAGATTTTAGCTGATCGAGAACACCACTTACGGGTAAATACATGAAGTGATTGTTCCTCAGATTCAGTCTAGCAAGTGGTGCACCAGCAAAAATGTATGCTGGCAAGCTTCGTAGAAGATTGTTGTTCAGGTAGAGCAACTGCAAATTTGGCATTAAGTCAAAGGTGCCTGCTAGGATTTCTTTAATAACATTGTATTCCAAATACAGATATTGCAAGTTGTGGAGGCCAGCAAACATTTCTGGGCTCAGACGCTCTATCTGATTGCCATTGAGATACAATCTCCGTAAATTCGTAAGGTTGTGGAAAACTTCTCCTCTGATCACTGAAATCCGGTTGCTCCCTAAATGTAGCAAATCCAGCCCCTCAAACTCAACGAAGTCTGTAGTGTCCACATCCTTAATGTAATTGCCATTTACATGCAGTTTCTTGGCATTTAAAGGTTTTGGTATGAGTTCGGCCATTGACTCTATGTTTCTTTCTTGGCAGTTTACACTTAATCCCAGGTCTGAAGGGTGCGTTTTGCAAACACAGGGGACTGGACAAGGAGTTAAAGGAGGCACCCTGGTCTGGTAAGATACAATTTGACTGAGATTGCGATTAGATAGTGCTTTCCCTGCTACTATCCCCGAGATCTTCGAAGGATTTGTAGTCTTTGGTGGCTTTGTGACCAATCTATGCACCGACGTTTGAGTGGTGTGGCCATTCGGTGTGCTGTAACCAGGCTCCAACTGCGAGGGAGGCAGAATGCGCACATCAAAATCACTCCCCGTCCCCATGGAGCACAGCTCTTGCTTGTTGGTTTCTTTCAGCAGCCTTCCATACAAGTCACTGGGTGTTTCACAGATAGCTTCTCCAATGTAGATGTTATAGGGCATGTTCTCCAGCCACGCTTTCAAAGGCAACAAATCACATGTACAATTCCAGGGGTTGTCCTCCAGCTGCAATTCGACGATTCGCCCAATGTGTTCCAGAACTCCAATGTATGGAAGCTTCTGTATTCGATTCCCTCGTATATCCAGGTGGGTTAGAGAAGCAAATCGAAAAATATTATCAGGAAGGAATGAAATCAGATTGTCATTAAGGATCAGGACTTTCAGCTTGTGAAGCTTATTGAAGGCTCCCCGTTCGATAAACTTGATTAAATTGTAGTCTGCTTGGAGATACTCCAAGTTCTCTATGCCAAGGAAAGTGTCAGCTCGGAGAATCTTTAATTCATTGTTGTTCAAGTGCAACTGTTTTAATGCACTAAGACCCATAAAGGCCCCTCCCTCAATGTTCTGTAACTTATTGTTACCCAGCTGCAAGGACACTGCATGTGTAAAATTAAGAAAGGAATTTGGATATAGAACAATCAGCAGGTTGTTTTGAAAGTTGAGGTGGTAAAAATTAGACCAAGGTGGTTTAAGCTGATTTGGTCTGTAGACTGCAACCTTCTCACAGCTGACATAGAGTACGTTCTCAACTGACACACAGGAGCAAACATTGCAAATTTCCACAGATGTATCAGCATCTGCAGTTGTAGAAGAAACTGGAGATGACAGAACCAGAAAGAGCCACAGAAACATCTTCTTGTGATCAGCAAGCAACCTTAGGCTCTTGAACAAAGATAAAGAATCTAAAGAAGAAAGAAGGAAAGAGAAAAGAAAACGTTTTTCAGTTGTCATTGTTCCAAAACGTCGTTTGGGTTAAAAATTGTATTCCACTGAGCTACTGTACCTGCCAAGCATCACTACAAACACTGAGTTTAAAATAACATGAAAGATTTTAACAAGCAACCAAATACATGGGAGCTAGAACACTCAAATACAAAATATAAAATTCTGTAGTCCAACACAAATAACTCTGAGGTCTGTCAGATGTATTTCTCTCCCTTGTACATGCCAAACATCTATAACTAACAAAGTAAAATAACCAAAGGAGATGCCAATTTTATGCATATTTACTCTCCTCATTCCTGCACTGCTCATACGCTGCTCTGCATTTCAGGGATATTAGACACAAGTGCTGATGTTATGCATGCTCAAACATCTGGATTGAGGTAGCATAAAACAGAAAGGATGAAGATGCAGACACAAAAAGCATTGTCAATATCCAGTGTATCTATAGCATCAATACATACAGATTATCACTATAATAGTGAGATTCACTACAGGCATATACAAGCATGTACACATATTGTTTCTGTCACTTAATTTTACCTAATTTAAATAAATAAACGATAAACTGATTGCAGAAATACAGTGAACTATCCACAAACCAAAATCGGCTCTGGGGGACCAAAAGAAGCACATAGATACAGAAGAAGCACGCACAGACATACAGCCCCAAGTACAGGAATAACAATACCCTGACTTGCTGGGTAAAACAAAGTCACAATTCACCAGCCTGATGCTACTGAAATCTCAGAACAACTTTTTTTTTTTTTTTTTTTGGTAAAACATTAGATAATTTGCTCTATTCCTGCACTGATACAGAAGTGGCTGGCTTTGAAAAACCCTTCACATATAGCCAGGCCAGCTGAGCTGCCATTTTTTAACACAGAAGAACTAGAGCCATAGCATTTCCTTTGAGTTAGAAGGTAGGTCTTTTTAAAAAAAAAAACACTACCGAATTAGTCAATAATCAATACATTCCTCCCCTGACCTTCTCATTTCCTAACTTGTTCCTTTCATTTCCTGCTGTGGGAAGCCACCGAGTTGGCAGGAGGGGGCTAGGATGGAAGTGGAGAAAGCAGGAGCCAGATGGAGGGAGGAGAATTGGGCTGGAGGGAGCCGCAAGGAGGCGAGGATGCGCCGGGGGACTTGGAAGGGAGGGCAGAGAAAAGATGAGGAAGGATGGAAGAGAAGACAGAAGAAGAGGGAGAGGGAAAGCTCAGGCAAGAAAAAAGAGTGGAAGGTCTGGCTGAAGGGGTCAAGAAGGCCGCGAAGAGGGACCACAGGGAGACGAGGGAGCGGAGCAGCCACTGCTGATCCCCACAGGCTCCCGACCCTGGCCACAGCGGGCCACATAAGGGCAGCCCGATGCGTCCACCCCCACAACTCCGTCTCTCTCCCTCTTCCAAGCGCCGTCCACCCCTGGATCCCTGCCTCGCCCACGCTCGAGTCCCCCTCTTCTTCCTCAGCCCCGGGTATCCGGCCGGTGCCGAGCGGGCACACTGCGGCCGCTGCGCGGGGCTGGCGGCGGGTCGGCGAGCCCGGCCAGGAGCGCAGGCAGTACCGCAGTTTTTTGCCGCAACCGGCTCGACTGGTGCCGGCTACCCTCTGTCGTGGGCGCCCCGTCGCCCTCTGCCTCCCGGCGGGGGAAGACAGGAGGGACGCACACACCGCACGCACATACCGGCCTGGAACGGGCACAGCGCGGCGATACATCCCAGCATCCCTTCCACCCTCCCTTCGCAACCAGGCATAACAGTGGTCNGTAGAGAGGCTCCGGCAGGAAGCCACTATTGCCTCCTCTCTCGCTCCCTCCTTTCTCCCCCGCCCCCCTTTGAAATAGCAGCAATTATTACAGGGACGAAAACAAGACCTTCGGAATAATCAAAATAAATTAAAACGCCAACGTAAACGCAGCCCCGCCAAGACCCCCTCCCCGCCCGTACTCACACGCCCGGCGGGGCGGCCGCCCGCCCCCGGCGATGCTCCCAGAGACGCTTCGCGGCGAGCCTGGCACCTTTCCTACCTCGGTGGCCGGGGTCGCCGCGGCCCCGCTTCGCCGCGCTCCACCGCGTTCCCCGCGAGGTCTCCCCACGGCAGCTCCGCACACGCACTGAGCGGCAGGGCCAGCCAAGCGCCCTCCAGAGCACCACTGGCTGTGCTGAGCGCCGAGGCGCGGAGCACGGCGAAGCCCCGTGCTGCAGTAACCCGCCGGGCTCCGCCGCATGCAGCACCAGCCTCGCTGAGCCCTGCCCCGACACCGCCGTCCCCCGCACACATGCGGGAAGAGAATTCCTCTGCACACGGGCACCCGCTCCCATCGCACTGCTCTCGCCCACCCCTTGCACGCAGAGAGAGCCCCCTCCCCTTCGCCACACGCACACACATATGCACGCACGCACCAAGAGCTCGGGCGCTGCTTCGGACGGGAAGGAAACGCCGCTCCAGGGGAGCAATCCCAGCTCATGGCAACCGCGCAAGTCTTTCCAGCACGCTTGGAGCCGCGCCGCTGTTACCTTTCCCGAGGAGATACAGGGCTGCGACCCCACAGAGCTCAAAGGGGTGCGGCGGGGCGGGAATCTCCCCCCGGGGCGGGGGGGNNCGGAGAGAGCGGCGGGGCCCTGGAGCTTTCCCGGGAGCCGCGGGGCTGCTATGGGCGTCGCGCAGCAGCTACAAGTGAAGCCCCGGCCACAGCCGGGACGGGGCCATCCCGCCCCCGCTTTCCCGCATAGCGCCGCTAGCATTTCTGCTGGGAAAAGCGGAGCAGGGAAAGGAAGAGCAAGAAAAGAAAGGACTATCCCCCCATCTTTTCTGACTTCCCCCCCCAACCCTCCCCCTTCACAAAAAGTAGAGGTGGAAACTGAGTGGGCAGGATGGCAACGTTTGATGCGTTTAATGTGAATTGCAGTTACGGAACAAAATCGCTGTGCGGAGACGTACCTGACCTGTTCTTAAGATAACATAGAGATTTGTGTATCTCATTCTTTGTGGTTGGGTGAAATTCCTCCTTTGCTTAGATAACGGCTGCTGTCTGATGAAAAAAAAAATCCTCTAATGTTATGCAGTAGTGCAAAACAGATCCTGCTAATTAAGAACTCCTGTTTACCTTTCATAATATACTTTAAAGCGGTAATGAATACCCCCAAACAAGGTGACATCTCTTTCCAAGGCAGGAGAGTCAGTTAACCAAATGAAGTCTTGCAAGGGGAATTCAACTGCTTGTCCTTTACTGTGAATGCTAACATAATTCAGTTAGAAAACTGTTCATGTGTTGCACACATACCAGTTACGAGTGCTGATTCTGGGCAGTGAACAACAGGGAATGGAAAACAGTAACTGCTTTCTGCATTTACAGAAATTAAATAAATAGCTTGCTCCAAAGGCTGGCTGCATCTAATTGAAATAATTGCAGAATGCTATTTTGCATTATGTATATAGAGTGATACCTGAAAACAAATGCAGCTGAGATGCCAATAATTTGCATATCACAACAGAACTGAAAATGATCTGTGATTAATATTCAACCATTTAAAAACTGAAGTCTTTAAAATGTAAACTCTCTTAATTGACAAACCATTAACAAAGTGCTGTTCACATAAAAGGGAATGCATGTATGTAAAGGGCCCAGTTTAGAAGGATTTGAAAACAGTTTAAGCTGAATTTTTCAAATTAAGTAAAGGTCTAGAAAAAAATTCATTTAGGAAGATATATTTTAACAACAGGTACAGAAATGCAGATGTAAAGATCAGGATGCTAGTTTTCTTTAACCAGCTACATTAAGCTGGATGTTAAACTAATTCCTTTCTTATTTAGTAAGTTAAAGAGTATACAGGCATTATCAAAGAGAGATCTACTACTCCCACCACCATTCAAACAACTGCTTAGAGGCTGAATCAAGAATCAAACAAGGAGCATAATAAACAATCATACTTTAACCAAGTAAACCATGAAATGAATAAGTATTTAAGAGAACTGAAATTGCACTGTAACTAAATAATTCTTGATGTTTCTATTATAAGTGGCTATTAAGAATGACATGTTTATGATGTAGAACTTCTCTGAGAAGGAAACTTAGTTATGTAACACAATTTCATTGTTAGGGTTTCCATATCTCTCATTTTTCTATTTATTTCTGATTTACAGTCACCAAAAAACCCCCACAAAATCTCCTTCTCTTAAAACCTCCTCCTTAAAACCTTAAGTGGTTTCTAAGCTACCTGTCCTATTCTACAACTTACCAAACTCACTAAGATTTAGGCTTATATGTCAGAAAACCAAACCAAACCAAACTGAGGATAATTTTAAAGTATATCATAGGCACAAGCTTAAGCTCAAGACTATCGTCCAAGATGATGACATTCTTAAGGGATAAATCACTTTAAGGGCTTGCAACCTAGAATCACTTGGTTGTACTCCTTTCTTTGAGATCTGGTGAGAGATTCTGCCACCATCAGAAGATACTTTCTTTGTAGCCTGTTGGTACACAGCGAGTGGAAGAAAGGGTCAGTTGGGTTGCCTTGTCTGGTTCCTGAAGCTTACAAGATAGTTCAGGCTACACACCATGCTCATTATTGTCACCTCTAACCTTTTCTGGAATTTCTTGCTGTTATGGAACATCATTCATCTCCTTTGGTTTCTTTTTTTTTCCCTTTGTCTGTTGTTTGCCACAGGAGCATGCATTTTTCCTTCTTCAGCTTAGCAAAAGGAGAGCAAAAGCTAACAAGCACATAGATTAGAAACATGATCTTCTGCCAAGAAATGTGTCTGACGAAAAAGCAGAAATGTGAGATATGCTGCTTTCCACCCAAGGAGACACACACAGGTGGCATTCAGTAATGGTACTTGGCTTATGGTCATGCAGTAATGGTAATGAGCTTATCAATAATGTCATTACCATATCTTAGTAGAAGTTCTTGGGTGAGAAAGGTAATTTTTACTCTTGGCTAATGAAATTCATCATGCAATCTGCTCAGAAGCTTATTTATATTTTGTTTTATTTCACATTTTCATGAGAGCTTCTAAACAACACTTTTCTTCTTAGCACACAGACACGCTTGATCACCTACCTCTTGAGACTAGAACTGTGCTTTATGTGTTCAAAGTCTGCCAAGAGAAAAACCTTCCTGTAACAGAATCATCAAAATGCAGAGGCCAGTTGAGATGCTGGATCTACTGCTCACAGCGTGAACCTTGGAGAGCACTTTCCCCAAGCTGTTCAGCACACATGCAAATCAGACTTCAGCTGGAGTTGAGGGGAGTTCTGTGCAATAAGCTACTTTGTTTTTTTCATACAGTAATATTTTCTGAGTGAGAAATGAACTGATAGGAAACAGGAGCTAAATATCCCACTCGTTCCTGGACATTTCCAAGTAGAATTTAAGGTACAGTATCTGAACTCAGGCTACATATGTACACATAAGCAGCAGGAAGGAGGTGTCCGTCATAAAATAGCCACTGTCTTATCTTTATGCTGCTTACAGATGCACAAGTAACCTAACCGCTTTTCCGTAGACACTGAGTTGCACTTTTCAGCTCTTTCTCCACTTTGTCTGTTATCATCCTGAAAATGAAGTAAGGGTTAGCCCCCAGCAGCTTGAACTAATCAGATATACTGACGACACACCCCCGTGACTCTTGAAATCAAAAGACCAAGAGAAGAAATGGCAATTGCCACAACCAGCATGTGAGGGTGTTTAGCCTGTTCATGTGCCCACATCAGCTGTGAACAAGCCTTGTGTACCCGGCTGCCAAAAACACACCTGGGAGAGAATCAAATGTGTTTGGCTTGTTCTGTTTGAAAAGGTTCATGCCAGGAAAAGACACTCACATAAAATATGTCCAGAAACTAGTGCAAATCCATTTGGTTCACACTTTATTTTATAATTGTTATGTAAGCACTACAAGTTACACCTTTCTTTTCCCCAAAAAATGGTCAAAATAGCCCCAAAGTTAATGTTGTGACACTTCACACAGGGCCCAGGTAGAGAAGAAATTGTTCTGTTTGAATACATGGAAAGCTGGTTAACAGTTCTTTGAATAGGAAAGCAAAGGTTTGTGTGGGCTCTGTCTGTTTCTGGAGTTTCCATGGTTAAGCAATTTCTGCTTAACAAGTGTACAACATGTTTCTGCTCCCAGATAGATCGGTAACAACTGCCATACTCAGCAAACAACTTCCAACACAGCAGAATACAATGACCGTGCAGCACTGTCTTATAATAGGGCTTCAACTGATAGGACAGATGCTTTTGAGGAGAAACAAATAAGGCAATAACTCCATCCATTCTCTCCATCTTCTATGTATTTTGCTAGACCATCAGTCTGAAGATGGGGAGGTAGAGCACCCTTGAAAACTTTGTAGGTACAAGAGTGAGCCCCTGCATATGCATCCTTTTAGAGGTACAGTGTGATAAGAAGCAGTTCAAGTCTGCAATACACTGGTGACAGAACCACTGTGAAAGAGTACTGTGCTAAATAAAGTGGAAGAAATGCTGTCAGATATATGTCTCTGCTTGGCTCCATATTATTTCCACCTAACTTACTCCTTTTATCCAGGAGCCCTCTTCAATGTGCAACAAGTAATTCATCACCTGCTCCACGAAAACATCACCTGAGAAAACACTGAAATGCATGCATCCCTTTGACAGGGGCTGGCGAGGATTTTTCATTCCATCTTTTCCTACTCATTTGCAATGAGTTGTTGTCTTGAATGTTCAATAAAGTGGGCATGCTGCTGGTAGCAGGTTTTCTGACTAATTCTGTTTGTAATCTCAGCTTGCAGGGTTGTCTAGCTCTGTAGCACTACTCTTGTCAAGTTTTACTGTCAGGGCACAGTGGGTGGGCATCTAATTTCACTGAATTGCAAGATGCCCAGCGTTTTTGGTTCACCCTCCAGCTTACTGTCAGAGGCTAAAGCCAGTCTTGGTCTATCCTCCTGCTGCCTGAGACAACAGTAAGTGTGAAATCAGAAGACAAAGAAACAAATGAAAAAATACTGAATTAAGAACTTACCTGAGGTATTTTTTCCATAAGGTGGTATGATATAAGATTAAATGCAAAAGCTAGAAAAAACTGCTGTTGTCCTACCTAAATCCTTGTGGAAACTGCTCATTAAGCTGATTTCTCAAGAAGAGAAATATATTTTGAGTAAGGATTTCATGCTAGAAAACTCTGATGTTATTGAATACAACAAATCATGAAACACTTCATCCTTCCTGAGTGAATGGCCTGTTAACCAAGTAAAAGAACTATGCTCATGTGTCTGCAGAGAAAATTTGAAGAAATTTGACTGTGGATGGAAACTACGGAAGATAAGAAGAAAAGAGGTACTCTAAGAAGGTGGAAAAATGTACTGTGTTACAGGGCTTGTTTCTTTTTTTGCTCCTAATAACTTTATCTTCAATAGTGGAGCAGGGGAAGTCTTTTATGTTATGAATTCCATACCTGTTAGGCTTCCAGTCAGAATTGGATGGGTTGAGGTCACTTGATGTTAACAGAATGTGAATTTGGAATATTCTAATTTGAGCTCTCACTCCTCCACATTTCCCTCACATGCAAGAGTATTTCTTATCACCTTCTGGAATTTCACAGACTTAAATGGGGCTTCTCACATGTGTAAAGTTCCATAGTATAACCCCTTCAGTAAGCTACCTGCAAGGAGAAAAATGTCTCTTACTTTATTTCTTAGAAAGTTCAAGAGTAAAGCTTGCAACTATGATACAGAGAATAAAATAATTGTGATTCAGTCTTTAGAATGGAACCCAAATACTCTGGTTTTGCTGAATTTGGAGCTGGTACAGGCTCTTGGATGAAGAGCTTCAAGCTGTGATGATATAGCGCAGGGAATGGGCACATAGCAACTTGCCAGCTACTCTTGCCTCTCGGCACACTGGGGGAGTCACTCCCCAGCTGCTGCAGTTCCTTTGCTTGTTAGCTGAAAGACGACTGTGGTAGGATGAATAAACATCTATGGAAGAAACCATTTGCTTTAGATTGTTGCTGGATTTAGGTAAGAAAGAGGAACTATCTGAAGCAAAATTAAGATATTAGATGGGTTTGCTCATTGGTCTGCTTTAATCTGCTTTTACTCCTGGGGTTTCTTTTGCAGCTGCAGTAATTTCCCCTTTTTCTACATTTTATATTAATTTTATATTAATTTCAATGAAAGCTTAATTAATTAACTAATTAATTTTGATAGACTTATGAGGTCAAGACTTTTTTGATATTGTTTTTAGGAAAGCAGGCCTGCATTATCTTTCCTATTGCCTTCAGACTGTTGCAAAGGAATGTCGGAACACTGTTTATCAGGCAAGAGACTGGTTGAGATGGATGTCTAACCCTCTTTAAGAATTCCAGACCTGCCTGGGTGGAAGGAGGAATGTCCTCTCATTAGCTGTCTGCCTGTGCGACTGCCTCCAAGGCCTTGTCATGTTAACGGGTGAGACTCTGTCCCAGAAGTCTTCGTGCTCCAGTGTTTCAGGCCTTAACTGAACTCCTTAGACAAAATTGCCTAATGGTGCTCCTGATACAGACTTTCTCCCTGAAAAAGTCTGCACAAGTTAAATTAATGATCAGTTTAATTTATTGAAGTGACAGATAACAGATTCAGGGTTGCCAGTGATAAGTTGAGTAACTGCAAGGAATTTGAAGTATTACTCCTGGCGAAGTGTCCAACAATGTCCTGAAAGTAAAACTCTTTAAAATAGCACTAAAATATAATAGAAATGCTAGCAAAGATATTAGTCTATATGTTGATATGTACTACTCTTACCAAGAAAGCCTCCCTTCCTGGTGGTCAGAGGAGAAGGAGCAGCCTGTTGGTCATCCTCTGTAACAGCTAAATCCTAAGGTCTTCAGTCTGTCCCCAACAACAAATGACATCAAGAGAAGTGTGGCCAGCAGGTCGAGGGAGGTGATTCTCCCCCTCTACTCTGCTCTCGTGAGACCCCACCCGGAATATTGTGTCCAGTTCTGGAGCCCCTGTTACAAGAGGGATATGGGGGTGCTAGAAGCCAAAGGCTCTTGTCCTACTCTTCCTTGTGCAATCTCTGGCTCTTATTGAACTCTCCTTCAACCAATTCAGTAACCTCAAAATAACAGGTTTTTTTCTTTTCTTATTTAGGTTAGCTTTCAACCACATTAGTGAATTGAATTGGTTTACAAAGAGGTCTTGAATGTGTCAAAACTGTGTCAATACTGGTGGGAGAACCTCGTCACTTAGAGGGTGAGAGAGAGATGGGGGGGTATGACAGGAGGATGAACTGGACTGTCACACAGCAGCATATGTTAAATGTTTTACAATGTCTTTTGTAGCTTCACAGTCACATAACTTCAATTTAAATTAAAGTTTAAACAGAAAAGTAAAGGGGAAAAAGTAAACGTCTGCAGAGTTTCTTCACTCTGCTGGAACAAGATCTGGATTTCTCACACTTGGGTCTTTTAATATTTAAAAAGGAAAAATATATTTTTTTTCCCAAATGTGCCTGCAATCTCATTTTCATAAGAAACTTTTATGCATATTTACTAGAGAGTGAAAGAATCAAAGACAGATTCATATATCAGTAAAGATATTCAGATATTCATGTATCAGTAAAGTAAGTAAGTAAGAAACATTCAGAAGGATGAAGAATAAAAAACTGACATAACAAGGGGATTCTAGCAGAAATCACCTTAAATAACTGAGGAAGAGACTTGAGTGACTGGAGAGAGTAGCAGAGTAGATTGTTTTAGGAAGCTTGTACAGAGTTTGGGAGGCTGACTAGGAAAGCATGAATAATATTCATAGAGACCTTTATCCACTAATGGAACTTGTCAGTTCCAGAAACTGACAATTATGACAATGGTAATGAACCTGTCTTATCTATTTTAAGCCCCCTTGTATGAAGAATTCAGAGAGAAAGAAGCAACCAAAAAAAAAAAAAAAGATTATTCCTTGCTTGGTTATAATACCATAAGTTCAAGGGATTCCCTTTCTGTTCCCTCTGCATGGAAAATATACAAAAGTACCATAATTGCAGAACATTTAAATAGGTTATTTAAAATAGATGAAGAGAGAGAGGGGAAAAAACCCAACAGTCTACTCTACTTTAAAGTAATTTTTAAAAACAAATAAAAAAAGAGGATTATTTTCTATTACCTTCCATGCTTTAGGAGGCAAAAGAAGTCTGCAGATTTATTTTAGAAAGCCTGTAAATTCACTTTATGTGGCCACTTTGCCTTGTGATTTGCCCAAATGTGATGTCTTCTTGCTCTTTAAAGATGCCGAGAGATCTAAGCCATTTCATTTCTCCCCTTTTCAGTCTGTTCTGAAAACAGGCTCTATTGACTTCATGCCTTGTTCTTATGTTATTTTGTGCTGTTTCTTTTATCTCCAACATTATGGCTATTATTGAGGAAAACTTTCATTTGGGTTACAGAGGATGTAACTATATTTCCTGGACAACATTCCTGTTAGTAACCCTGTGGATTTCATTGAGGTTGTTGAAGTAATTTTTTGGTAAATTGAAGGTATAATGCATCTTGTATACAGGTAGAGGTACTAAGAGAACTGACTAAGATAGATGTCCTTGACTTGTTGTTTGTTAAAAGATCTGGTCTCGTGGATGAAGTGGCCATAGGTGGTCATCTTGGCAGCAGCTGAGTTTAAAAGCAGTTGGGTTTAAAATCTCTGGAGACAGGACGAAAACTGTCAGCAAAACTTCAGCTCTGCATGTGAGGAGACCAGACTCCAGGCACTTCAGGGAAATACTTAGTAATGTTCCCTGGGACAAAGGTTTTGAGGGTGCTGGGGTGTATCAGTGGTGGTCACTTTTCAAGTACCACTTCCTAAGAGCACAGCAACAGGCAATTCTAAGATGTTGTAAGTCAAGCAGACAAGGCAGGAGACCAACCTGGCTAAGCAGGGAGCTTCTTCTGGAGCTGGACAAAATAGCCAGGATAAAGCTAGATAAGTACTACTGGCTAAGGAGTAGGGCTCAAAGTTTTAAAGTAAATGGGGTTACATTAGCATGTAACATGACAGAATTCAAGAAGCATTTGGAGAACACCCTCAGGCACATGGTGTAATTTTTGGGGTTGTCCTCTGTATAGACAGGAGTTGGACTCGATGATCCTTGTGGGTCCCTTCCAACTCAGGACATTCTATGATTCTATGAACTCTCACTGAAACCCCTGAAGTCAGATTCAGTTTTGTTTAAAGTAAGTTTTTTCTGATCCTTTCCTATCTTAGTAAAAAATTCCCCAAATGCATCATAGAGGCTAAAACTGAATTTTGTGACCTTTTTTTCTGTCAGATTCTGTCAGCTTTGGATTTGTTTCACAAAGTGATATCTGTATCATATGAGAAATCCCTACCCAACATTTAACCACTTTGTTATATTTCCCTGATGACTTATTTTTTAATTAAAACAGGTATATTTAAAATAAATGTTATTTTAAAAAACCCCTAGTTTTCAGCAATACTTAATGCTAAGCAGAGCTGATAATCCTAAGATAGAAATGTCAAATATGAAGTGCAGGAGAGTAAGGTTATCTACCACAAAACATTTATCCTGGGACTGTTACATTGTGGTGGCATCAGTAGCCAGTTCAGATAAATTAAAGAGTACATTGAAGAGTAGGTTCTCTTTTTCCAAACCAGAGCAGAAAAGAGCTATCATGTATGAATGGAAAATTAAACCTTTTGTTGGCTTTATACATTTTAAAAGCTTTAGGCATCTGACAAGGATTAAGAATCATCATGGTTCTCTGTTTTTAACTCCCTGTCACTACCTGTCAGAAGGAAAAACTGAGAAACAGCTTGAGCTTATTGGGTTTTTTTAAATCAGAAATAAGGACTTTCATAATGCAATGTCTTTGGAATGGACTCTGATCTGCAAGTGCCTCTAACTGCTTCAGTCTTTCAGGTGTGTAATTTCATTAAAATTAATGGAAATTAGGTATTGGTTTCCTTGCTGTAATTGACTTATTTGTATAAATAAACATTGGATATGGGAGTATAATCTAATCAAGGATTTCAGTTCTCAAATTCCTGACTATCAATGCTTTGCTCAAGCCACAGTTCCCACTGCAGGGCTGCACACGTCTGTCTTTCTGCTGGTCTGTCTGACTAGAAAATCTCATCACTTTGTGAACTTCTTTGAAGGTTTCAAATGGCAAACAACAGGGACCTTAATCCTCTGTTTTTCCAAAGAATTTGTAAATCAGAAGCATCAAAACACATATGCAGTGAGAGAGTACAGTTTGTGGTTTAAAGAACATGATGGTTCACTCAATCCCTTAACCTAACACTTGAACACCACAGAAGAACCCAACTCATTTCTTAGATCTAAGAAAACAAAAGCTCTGTCTCTGCTTCTAGAGGGCTGTGTTTTCTCCCTATTGGTGTGCAGGATCAATTAACACTGATTCATGGCCCAGGATTGTATCTTACTATGCCTTAAGTTCCTCCTGGAGATACTTAACATTAGTAACACACTTCCCATCCCCCATCATAGCTCCGCTTAAAACATTATTAAGCCTTACTAGTGTTTTGGTTTTGTTTGTGGTTTGCTTGTAATGTTTGTTTTTTGAAAGGAGAAGAGAGAAACTGTATGTACAAGAACCAGTTTGAAATAAGAAAAAACCTCTTAGTTAAACTTGAAGTCTGCAATACTATTGCAGATGACAGATTCAACTAATGCAATGCTGTATTATTTGTAAACACCTTCTCATTGCCTGGGAAGAGGGAACAGAACATGCTGGGTTGCCAAGGGCTGGAGGAAGAGCGTTAGTTGCAAGTACTTTATCCTGTCATCTCTGAGAAATGGAAGAATTGTACTGGGAATCAGCTGAAGTGAATGCAAATAGCTCTCCTTTCCAGGTGAAGAGCTCTCAGAGCTGCTCCAGGTTTGATTGTCATTAGCCCCATGCCATTATTCCCTGCTTTCTAGAGAAACTGGAGTTGGAAGTGTGGAAAATCTCTGTAAGTGAAGATGTGCATTTAGGTCACTGAAAAGACTGGACTCAGTAAGTGAACATGCTGATGTCACATTTTATGTGACTAAATCTGCTTTCTGCAGCCACCTCTATCTGGGAACCTAGGCTTTTTCACAACAGCACGTGATGCACTCTTCCTGGAGGGCTGTTCCTCTAGCCTTGAGCTAGAGGATGCCAACACTCATCAGCAACTGGACCCAAACTCCTAGTGAGTCAAAAATCTATCTTAAAGCATTTAGAGTTTAAGAACAGGCTAAACTGCCTGTGTAGATATATGCAAATTATTTAAAGGCATTAACCTTTGCCCCAAAAAGCTTCAGTAAGATTTGGACTCTTAAAAGTACCTCTCTTGAAAATGCACCTTCCATGATTTGGAAGACAGTACTGTCTATTTGATTCATGCACTAATTCCCATTAATGATGCAGCCTTTGTAGCTGGATCAAAGTATGGATCCCATGCTTTGTTTCATCATGGAAGGGGAATTAATTCACTGGTGAAAAGTATTTTCTTCTGTAATTTCACTAGGAAGAGAGTTCATTGACTATTTTCATTGTTTCTTCTACCAGAGCTGACAAACTGAAGAATGTTTATCTTTTCTAGAGAGGTTTTTTATACATTGTGCATTATGTTTTAACCATTCTGAATCTGAAATAAGGTAGCTGCAATTCAATGTACTAATCACCTGAGTTATGAAAACAAGTGACTAATATGCTAAGACAGCTAGCATTGCTTCTGAGCTGCTCCATGGGTAAAAAATTGAGAGCTTTTCAAAAAGCACAATCATTGTTAATTAGATACAAACTTGTAGGAAGGTAGAGATGAAGTTAAAGTAATAACTTAGTCTAATATACTTGAAAGTCCAGACATTAATATCTGATCAGGAGGAGCTCTGAATTACACTGAAGTAAGTTCCAGATTTGGCTTCTTATTATTCAGCAGGCAATCTATATGCAATATTTAACAAATCAGACATTTGATGAATAAATGTTGACAGATCTTGTCTGCTCCACTGCTTTTCACAGAACTGCATCAGTGAGGCTAGACACAGCATATGTCTAAGAGGTGCTACAAACTTTCTTATGTTTTTGTATATTTAGTTTCTGAAATCCACTAAGGAACTATTAATGTTGTCACTTATGCAGCATCACTTGTTACAGGTCTGGAGAAACCAGACACCTGCTAAACAGCTCCCTGCTGCTGCTGTATGGACCTGTTAGCAGAGCTCTGTGTTTGCTTTAATAGTATATGTTGACCTAAATTTGGCTTTCAGCAAAAATAAATTGATGATCATGTGAAGGAATGCAACACCTATGATGTAAATGGAAATAGAAACTCCCTCTATTAATAAGGGAGAAAAGCTATTTGCATCTTACTATGTCTGTAATGTTTCATTCATGGACACGATTACCCACAGCCTATTTTTCAAGTATATAGCTCTCAGATATTATTCAGTGATTATTTTTTTTGTGGATCCATCTAATAGGCTACAACTTATCTTCAATTTGCTCAGATCTTGCAGTGTTCTCAATCAAGATATGGGCTCTGGGACAGAGAAAACACAGTTCTGACACTGGTTGATGGTCCTGCCGCTAATCTGCTTTAAATCTGCAGGGACCTTCTGACAAATAAACAACAGCCCATTCCAGGGACAGAACTGGGAACTGTGGAGCTAAGGCAGCACAGCCTGGGCTACAGAGCTGGAAGGTGTGTAGGCATGGGGACAAGGATGTAGGGTTACCTATCAAGCCAGTTACAAACACAGCAGCTCCTTGGGGCTGGCCATGAACAGCAGGGAAAAGCAGGCTTTGCTGGGGTTCATTTTAAAGCAGGAAAAAGCAGGTATCTAAACCAAACTGTTGCCAGCACCACGGTGCTTGTTGTGAGCTAAACGTTTGCTCTTGAAAGAGCTTTGAGACATAGCACAGGGATTTTAGTTTTTATAGGTTCACTTGAATCCAAGCCCTTGTCTTTACTGTGGAATAGGAGAACATAAAAATCGTTCCACTCTCACTCAGACTAAAGGCAGCACTCCCCGTGAGCAGGTTGGCAAGGCTCCCCTTGTCACTAGCCAAGAGATGTGCTGGCCTGACTCTGGGTGAGTGCAATGTTTCATTCCTTAGTGAATCAGCTGAAAGTTTTCAAGCCTAAAGTCATGGAAAAGGTGTGAAACATGAAGCTGCACAGTACATTTTCAGTTTTCACTTGACTTCCTTCTCAGCTAGGAGCAAAGCACCTGGATCAGTTAAGTAAGTTAGGCTACTATGCTTCTTTTACACTGCATTTTTTTTATAGTTACATGAATTTGTTAAAAGTTCAATTAGGAGCCTGAAAACTTCAGTGGGCTAAACTGCAGAGCCTTTATTTCTCACAAGCCAGTCTGTTTGTCCTTCACTCAACAACAGTTTAAGCCAAAAGAAGCCCAGATGAATTCATTGGGTCTGTTTGGCATCTCAGAGCACAGTTAGATGACATAGCTGGGCCAGCAGACCTCAAAGGGAGCAATTTCCTCATTCCCCTTACTCCACATAGGAGTGTGTGCATGCATGTACGCACACAGAGTGATCAGGATTTTTAGCCTGGGTCACTCCCCTAGTCTGCTTTACTACAGAAGGCACAAGCTGTTTATTAGCACAACTGATGCAAAGGGGCAGAAGTGAGTGACAGGCAAATATGATGCTTAAGCCAGTTAAACCAGGGGATATGTGTGTGAAATAGCAAATTAAGATGCTCCTTCAGCCATTGTCTGATACTACATCCTCAGAGCTTCAGGTATTCAATCAGAAACACTGCAGCCACAGGATGAAAAGTGCTGTTCCCACCTTGCAAAATATTTAACTCCCTTTGCTGGTTCAAGTCAGTCCAGGACATTTCCATTAGATTAAACCTCACACTGACTGTTCAGGCACTAACCATCCATGCCACTTTAGCTTTATGCCTGATCAAGTGTTACCTGCCTTTCCACAGTCAGCAGAGAACCCAGGAAAAAATCTCAGAGTTAACACAAGCTCTGGATGATATGCTATCATTTACAAGAAATGCATATAACTCTTTATGTACACCTGATCTGGATTGGCTTTGTATCCTTGGGGTAGAGTGACTAGAGGCAAGTCCACACTTTCCTTGCTCACCTTGCCTTCCCAGGTGCCTCTATACAACAGGTATGAGGATCTGGATGTGGAAGACCATTCAGTGGATGATGTGGATGACACAGAGGTGTCAGCAAGGCCAGAAAGCCTGCTCAGTGGAGTCACCATACTTGGAGGTGTTTAAAAAACATATAGATGTGGTACTTAGGGGCATGGTTTAGCAGCATGGTGGTGGCAGATTGATAGTTGGACTTGATCTTAGAGGTCTTTTCCAACCTTAATGATTCTCTGATTCTGTAATTCTGTGAAAATGGTGCAACCATAGACAAAACCTGAGCAGAGGATCAGATTTCAGTTTATAGTTTGCTGGAGCTGGCTGACATTCAGAGGGAACAGAGAAATCTACTTATGTGTTTGTGGTTCTACAGATTGAGTGCATTGAATGGTATGGTATGGAATGGCAATTCATCTCTTTTTAAAAAACCAATTTATGGACAGATTGTACAGAAACATGGCTTAAATTTATCAGCTATTAATAGGTAGGCATTACTGATTTTGTCTGTGTTCCAGAATTGGATTAAAACATAAGCTATGGGAACATTCTTAATCATTCAGACTCTAAATATAAGTTGTGGCTGACCCTTCCTGGCATCCAAAATATTGTAATTAGCATACCATGATAAAAATGGTACATTATCCACTATGGGAAATTGTTCTCCGAATATCTACTACATGCTACCACCAGCATAATTTTAAATAAGATGCACTAAGGAAATATATATCTGGATTCTACCTGCCCTCTGGTACACTCCCAGTAGGATTTTTGCTGTGAACTAGAGGGGAGGGAGTGTGAAAAACCACCAAATGCTTGTTCATGCAACTTGCTCTACTGGGTCATATTTGTACATTGTAAGTGATTCCATTCAAACAAGTGGAGAAAAGCTGAGTCCATGTTTAATGAGTTCAGGTCCTATTTATCCACAAGATGGCACTCTCTTTGCCACTACTCTGCTAGCCAGAACTGAGTGCAGATGAAGTATAACAGAAGAAAATGAATCCAGCTATAGAATACAGAAAAATAATGTTTATCTTCGTTGTTAGTTTATTCAAACAAAAAATAATTCCACATTCTTTCATAGCTGTATATTTCAGCTGTGTCAAACTCACCTTACAAGAGACTGAAGTGGACATTTTTCTTCAGTGTCAATGCAGTTACATTTACATGTCCAGGTTTTGCCCATTTTTATTCTGTGCAGTGGAAGGGAGCTCCCTCCTGCTCTCACAGATACCACCATGGCAGAAACAGCTGTGCTCATGTAAAGCTCTGTGCAACCAACTAACCTTATCAATGAGAAGCAGCCTAAATATAAACTGGGTTCTGCACCTTGCATGTATTTACTATAAACTGACTTTCAGAACTATGCTGGAGTAATTCCTTTTTGGTGATTGCTGCATGAGCAGGAACCTACACATTTATCATCTTCAGTTGTACCCTAACCTTCCTCTGCATTGCTCCCTTATACTCTGAGGGAAATGCCTGATTTGTCTAACTCTACTAAGCAATAACTGTTCTCATCTACAGACTGAGGTTTGTGCTCTGAAAGCTTTTCAGTATACATTTTCAGTTCAAAATTGTTTTGAGGCAAAAGCCAAATTTCTTTCAAATAATTATTCTGATGTATGGTTTAAAGTCTACTAACAAAGCTTTGCTCTCTAATGCCTGGGATTAGGCACATGAAACAATTTTCTTCTATGCAGATTCCAATTCCTCAAAAGTTTGTAATTTGCTCCCCACAACCTTGCTCTGACTTTGATTTCTGGAACCTAATCTCATACCAAGCTCCATTTTTGCTAGTAACAAGGTATATTTTTCCAATTTGAGTATGATAAAGACTTTGTGTCTTCTAAAAGAAATTCAATATGAAGATGGTTAGAAGAAAGAGCATGAGAAGCTTTCAGCTGTCTGTGGAAGCTGTAAATCACTCATCATTCTTGTTAGACTTTCTACCTTTTCTCTTCCATATTAGTCTGCATAGGAACCAATAAAGTATTCTATAATAGCTCCTGTAATCCCAAACATACCTCATCTTCCACAACAAGGATAAAAAATAAAACCTATTGCTTTTTCTGTGTGGTAACTTACATTCTGTTCCTTCCCTGGAGGTACTGTTGAAGTTTGAACTGAAGGACAATATTTTGCATCTTTGCTTTTCTCAACATTTTCCTCTTCTGCTTACAGACAATCAGTGAGAGAAAACTCCTCCAAAAGGCTGAACTCCATATTCTATGCCTTGAACTCTGACTTTGCTTTGTGCTGAAAATTTTTGCTATTCTAGACTTGTGGCTTCAGAACACTCGCTTTCTGGTTGTTTGGTTGGGGTTGTTTTTGGTTTTTTTCTTATTTTACAGAATTACTGCTGCAGTTCTAGTGGACTAGCTGTCAGAGGCATCCACTTTGATATTTTAATTCTAATGAGGCTCTCAAAATTAGAACAAGCCCTTTATAATGACAGTGAATGATGACTCACTGTGTGAGAGTCTCCTAGACAGATAATTATTTAGGCACGTATTCCAGGGGATCATCCATTAGGTGTCTCAGAGAAAGAGATTATTTTTTTATCAAGAGGGAAGACAAGACAGTGAGTTAAATTACCTTGAAGGCAATACTGACTCATGAAGTGTAATGGGAAGTGATTTGAGAGATACTTATATGTCATGGCTAAATATGGCTTTCCTTGTTTAGTATGTGGCATTTGAAGTTTTTTAATTGTCAAGATTTTCTTAAGCATGTGGCTATCTGTGACTATCCACTAGGCTTGGCTTATGAGTGTGTTGATTAAAGAATGGTCTCAGCAGTGACTGTGATGTGACATTGTCACCCCAGATCACGCCTTGGGCAGAATTATGGTTGCAAGTTCAAAGGAACTACCTAGGGTGACATGGTCCAGGCTGCTGTCACTTGTGACTAGAAACTTTGCTAACAAAGCAGCCAAAATAGCCCTAGGTTGTATTTATATTCCATTCCATTCATTCTGAAAGAAAACATCACATGCTGGAGGAAATCCATGAAACTTCTGAGGCGGTTGAATACGGACTTCACATTGTTGACTTGAAATTGTAGCCTCTGCAATTTGACCATCACAGTGATGTTATTACATTTAGATTAACTTTTTATAATACTACCTGGGGGTTTGGCTCTTCATACAGAGCAAACATTATCTTCTGTAGCAGCTCTGGTCACTACCCACTGCAGCAGATCTCAGGGGTGTTTAACTTGAGTAACTAAAGCAATTCCTCAAGGAGCCTGCTTAAGGACAATACCTTGAGCTGTCAGGGTATATTGGAAAGTGTGAGGAGGTGTAAATGGATCCAACACTGGGATTTCTGATACAAGGCAAACATGATGCATTTTTCAAACCCTTGATGAATATTTCCTCTTTCCCCACGATGAACATCAAGTGTTTTCCCCTTGACTCTTCTTCCCCTATGATCTTTCCTTTGTAGCTTTTCCCAGCAGTAATCGTTGCTACAGAAGTATTGTAGATCAGCTATTATAGCTCAACTTAAGTTTTCATTCAAAGACTTATAATTACTTCTACATCAAGTTGCCAGCAAATTATTTCCTCTTGCTTCTGAATTTGTGCTCTTTCAGGTTCTCCCTAGACAATTTCCTTAGTGGCCAGTCTCATAAAATAACCTTTTGGGAGCAACCATAGATTGCAAGAGGAGAAAAGATAAAAAAGATTTAATATGAAAAAGCATGAACAACTTTTTGCAGGTTAGTTTCCCCAAACAATTGAGCTGAGAACAGTATGCCATTATTTTTTGCTTACATCATGACTTGAGCTTAGAACAGCTTTCAGTGTAGAACTCAAAGAGAACTTTAATTTTTAAAGAAATCCCATACACTTTGTAAAACAGAAAAACAAATGTAGATTTGTAATTTCCTTATTTGGGGGATGGTTTAGAGATAACAGTACTGTAGGGCTATCAGTTGGACTTGATGATCTTGAAGGTCCTTTCCAACCATGATGATTCTATGATTCTACGATTCTATGCTGCTGTTCTGACATGAAGGTAGTGAGCGGTTTTCAGGTGATAATTGTAGCACACAGGGCAAATTATAGCTTCAGAGCTGAAAAATCATATGTCCTCTAACCACATCATGCAAGGAGCTTCTTAAAACTACTACCCTGTTTTAATTTTTACATTAACAAAAGCATAAACACTCTTCTTAGGGAACTAAACCCATTGGATAGGCCTCAATATTTGGATAAATGACTCTATCCTTTAAAATAAGGAAGAAAATAATGGAGAACTTCTTACAAAGGTGAAAATTAATGACATTCCCTTATGCAGTCTTTGATACAAACTCACTCTGGGTTAATTTGACTTAATTTTAAGTACTTGCATGATTTCTTATTTTCAATTTCCTTATCTAGTGTTCACAGGTTTTCCTGGTGGTGGTTTGGTTGGTTTTTTTTTTAAGCAAGAAATCTTGTTTACGCTAAAATATCTCCACAAAATAGCTCACATTTGGAAAAAAATGTGGTTTTATTTTCAAAGAAAATGTCAATAATTGGAGCAAATATGTAACAGACAATGCTGGTATGGGCTGACAGCTATCATAGAATAATCACTTTGCACCACAGGACAGCGGCAAACCATATTGATAATAGGAATGGCTGAGAGAGAGGAATGAAGAAACCCACAGCTACCTGGGCAGTCCATAAACACAGTGGTTCAAACCAATCAGTACAAACCAAATCTGTGATATTATTTGGTGTACACAAAATAGATCCAAGTTACAGCTGTAATTAAACATATAAAATCTTGCATTACAGCCTGAAACTGATAGTTCTGGTAGAGGTCTAACAGAGCTTTCTAAGATAGGCTGCACAGACCTTGCATCACTACCTCGACACACTTCCATGATGGTCATTGCTGGGATTACTTACACTAGGGAGCTGCTGACATCGTTGCAAATACCAAACACAGCCATTGTCAGCCACTGAACAAATAACTCTTTTCCTGTCTGCCTCCAAGCCATAATGTCTCTCACAGGAACCAAAAGGTACTTAGCTATGCATATCTTTGACAAAAAACCCCAACCCAACCCCGTAACAACGTGTTTTCATGAAAAACAACCTCTTCATGGATTTTAAAGAACAGGATATTACCACTTCCCTGTTATTATTTGTATTGTGAAATTTCTGTACAAATTTTTATCAGTGTCTTGGCCTTGAACCTTTTCTGGCTCTGGATTTAATTTCTATGGAAGGTAATTTTGTTTTCCTTCATTTATGTAATTTAGCACTTTAAGTCAATGTGCATAGTCATGAAACTTCAGGAGCTATGATTAAAACAAGCAAAGCACATTAATGTTTGGCCATCTTCATTGTGGGGAAAGAATTATAAACAGCCTTTTCCTTTAGGGAGTTAAACAATTAAGAAAGTTGCACAGAATTGCTATGAAAGCATACATCCAGAGTGAAAGTATCAGCAATAACTACCTCTTTCACAATGTAATGATTTTCATATCCCCTTCAAAGTGCTCAAAACCCCGTGGGATTTGTCTGAATATAGATGGGTTGACTATTATTTGATTTTAGTGCTTGATCCAGACTGCTGACTCTTTGTCATCCATGCTTCAAAAGGAAAGGGATAATGATCTACTTGACTAAAATCAGACACATCATTTGGGTGTTCTAAATCTTTTCTTAAGAAGAACTCTAGAAAAGAGTCTACAGTGTAACAGCAAAACAAGAAAATGAGATTATAAAGAGCAAAAATAATAAAGCACACAGACTGTTTTTAGCAAAAGCAAAAACCTAAAAATCAAAGGCTGCTCTACATTTCCCAGATTCTGAAATTTTGATTTAAATATGGAAATTCAGATTTTTCATGAGTGAAAGAAAAATGTTGATGGAATAGAATAAAATAGAATAGAATAAATATTTCAGTTGGAAGAAACCTACACGAGCCATCTAATCCAACTACCTCAACACTTCCGGGCTCACTCTCAAACACTTGAGGCATGCTCACCTCTTTAGGAAGCCTATTGTAGTGTTTCACCACCTTCTCAGTAAAGCAATACTTCCTAATATCCAGTCTAAACTTCTCCTGGCACAGTGTTGAACCATTCCCATACATCCTAACAGTGGATACTAGGGAGAAGATCTCAGCACCTCCTTCTCTACTTCCCCTCCTCAGGAAGCTGTAAAGAATGATGAGGTCGCCTCTCAGATTCCTGTTCTCCTAATTAGCCAAGCCCAAAGTTCTTAGCTGCTCCTCATAAGACACTCCTTCCAGCCCTTCAACCAGCTTTGTTGCTTTCCTCTGGACACATTCAAGGACTTTAATATCTTTCTTAAATTGTGGGGCCCAGCACCTTGAAAAAAAAATATATATGGGTATCTTTGTACCATAGAAAAACTGAAAGAAATGTTTGAAACATGTTTGTGCTTGTGTGTACATGTAGGTGTATGCACAACAGCAGGCAAATGAAAGGAATAGCCTAAGACAAGACAAAGAATAAAGGTGAAAATTTTCCAGTCTACAAGCACCATGGCTTGGCATGATTTGTTTGGGTCTGTGCAAGATAAATTATTATAAAAGCCACAAATAAATTACAAGTAGACATCAGACAACCAAGAAACACTTGTGAGTTGTTAGACTATGTACTTATGGAACACACCACTGGCTGTGAAAATTCAGATTTAATTCAACCAAAGAAAGATAATCATTAGGTAATAATTATGAGTTGGCAGTAGAATTTAATCTAACAGATCATTCTAACTTGGCAAGAGAATTTAATGTAACAGATTCTTCCAGCTCATTTCTATACCTTCTTTGTGCTTTGTGTGTATGATAAATCTTACCTCACAGGAAGTGTAAAACTTCTGTAAAATTAATTAGGGAAGATAAAAATAACACAGTATTGTACCTGACATACCAGAAAAGTTGTTTGCATCCTTTTAGTTCAACTATTCTGTAATATTCCAGGCAACATTTACATCTCAATGCTTAACTGGATAACCACAAAGCCAAAGCCTGAACAATTAATTATCTTGTGTTTCTTTTCATTTAACTTCATTGAAACTTCACTTATCCTTGCAAAATCATACAGTGAAACCATGCCAGGAATGGAATAGGAAAATGCCAAAGTAATCAGGCACCAGAAAGACATTTTAACACAGTGAGAAAATGTCCTTGAGCCTGAGGTGTAGACAAGCACATCAATAACTGTGCAGATAACAAGAGATATAGAAGTTGGGTGAACACTATACTGTTTCCCTGTAGTAAGCAAAAGCTCTTTTCAAGATGCACAGTGAAAGAAAAAAATAACAACAAATAACAAACAGAAAAAGGATCATGAAGGAATAAACAATACACATTTCAAGGAATATTGACCATTATCTGTGGTCTTTATTGTGCTACCTGGTATTGTCAAGACATCCATGCTGAAATACAAAAGATCAAAATGCTGTGGGAGGAACATGTTCTCTGTTAGAATTGCAAAATATTTGACAGAATTTTGAAGTGGGAACAAAGGAAGCACTGTCTTTAGGGATTGTGTCAAGCACTTATTAATTTATCTTCTTTTTTTATTTTAGAAAATTATATTTGATATCTAGAAAAAAAACCTCATCAGAAGATTAGTGAACCACTGAAAGACATTACCAAGGTTCTTTGTCAAATCTCTTAGACTACAAACTTTAAAATGCAGCTTGGACAAATAGTGTAAATGTAGTTATGGCACCTCAGCCCAGGGAGATAGTCAAGCTGACATCTGACAAGATGGTGTCTGTCAGCATTTCATTCCTCTGGTCCTCATGAGAGTTATTCATGTCAAAAGTACACAGAACATAATGTCTTTCTGAAGTACAACTAAGTGCATTTTGGGTATTAGATAGGGATAAAGACTAGATGCAAGAAAGTAGAGAAAATTGAAAGGAAAACTTTAAAGTCCAGTGAACTGGCAACACAGTGAAATCTGTATTTCAAAATTTACTATTAAGAATTATACATCTGATTCACAGACTCTCAGTTTTTAAAATGGTTCCAAAAAAAGGTGAGGCACTGGAACAGGTTGCCCAGAGAGGTTGTGGAAGCCCCATCCCTGGAAGCTTTTAAGACAATGCTGGATGGGGCTCTGGGCAACCTGATCTAGTGGAAGGTGTCCCTGTCAATGCAACTTACTCAGCCTTCCTCATACCAAAATGATCATAGCAAAAAGGAACTATTAACTAACTCAAATTTATGGAGTGTTTGTACATAAAGGTTATAAAGTGCCACCTTCATTAAAGACAAAACATATTGCAAATATTGGCAACCTCCAAATTCACTCAGGTTCCACTGATCACCTGGGATTATCCAAACAAAAAACTTCTTGAGTTTTGGAGAATAGCTTTGGAAACCTCATAGAATAGGAACTTTTCCTATGACTTCCTATTTCATACTGAAGATTGAATCAGAATTTTTGTGGGGAGAATCAGAGGCTTGTTTGAAAAACAGCCAGAACCTGAGGACATTTCCCAAGAAAGTTAAGGTTTACACAGGTTAGAAGTCTGTCCCCACATTAGTTTGTCAGTCCCTACAAAACAACTTTTACATCTGTTCTCCAACTTCATCTAGATTTGACAGATACAGAGTAGTCATAACAAACTCCTCCATGAAGAGCTACAGTTAAGAGGAACAGTAAGACCCATGATTACCTTTCAGTCGTGGTGAGACAGTAGTTATTTGTCTTGCTCTGTTCCTCTCCAGGCAGCATGTGTTTAGCAGAAATCCTCTCAGCACTAGGCTGGCTTGTGATCAGCAGGTTCCCTGTGTAAGAGATGGTGGGAAGGGAGGTACAGTTTAGAGAATACCCTTTTCAAGGGAAAGGGTTGAAAAGAATATGGTATAGGGAGCTTGGGAAAGAGCTGCTTTATTACAATTAGAGAAAGCAGAAGGATGTAGTAAGCAAATCAGTAAGAAAGCTGATTTCATTAACTCACAGAGAAGCTTGTCTGTTTTGACAAACTGATTTACTCTGTGAAACTGTGAGCTTCAACAACAGTGAGTGACAGATATGTACATCACAGGAAAATGCATGTGTAGGATTGTTTGAAATTTTCACAGCAGTCTAAATCTTGAGTAAATATATCAGTGAAAATGGACAGCATCAGTCAACCTTCTTCTCTTACAGCAATCAGGATTTGCTCTGGTGTTGGTATATTTTATCCCTTATCTGAGTGTATAGCCCTGCCTTCACATAGTTTGTAGACCACAGTTGTGACATCTTTTTGCTTGCAAGGTGTGATGCCACAGGCCATGAAAGACTCTGGAACCTGTTTGTCTGTTTTACTTTCTCACTCTTGTGTAATAAACCTAGCAGTTCAGCATTATTTGGGGCTTCTGAAACTGGGAAGACTTTTTCCTTAAATAAAAGGATTTGGAGCATTTAGTTGCTACACTTACTAGATATCCTGATTACCTATGGGAAACTAAGGTATTTCAACACCTTCTGATCTGCTACACCATGGAGTCAAACAATGCTGAACTGCTCCTTAGGCCCAATTCTTTCAGCACTGCACTGAGGAATATGCTTGCATTGATAATGTAATCATCAGCCTAAGGGAATTTATGGATTTTTTTTTTAAATACTCATCCACAGTGAAAATTGCTTGATATTATTGTCCAAACATAAAATAAGACCTCAAATTTGCATTTCAGTCCTGTGATCTCTTATCTGTAGAGAAGGATTAAAAGCTAAGCCTCTTTACCAAAATCACCCAACATATTAATTATACACTGGATAAATAATTTAATTGCACACAGAGAATAGGCTTTCTGAAAGTTTCATACATACTGCTCTTTATATTAGGGAAATTATTGTCAAAGTAGAGCAATCTTTCTCTTAATACTTTTCATGGTGAAAATCTATCCTGCTTAACTCTGATTTATAATATAATATACAAGAAAAATGACTAATGCTCCCAATACATTGCAATGGGAAAAAGCTATTAAAGGTCCAGAATAGCTAAGAAATTTTGATCTTTGTGTGTCTCTTGTTGTCAGATAAGGTCTGAAAATCAGCTACTTAAATCTGACTCCACTAAAGTAAATTTAGCCTCTTTCATATACCAGAACTGAGTCTTGTCCATAGTGTTAGCTGGGTCACCATGGAAAACCTTCACAAGGAAAACACGGCATAGTGACCTGCTTCCTGCAAGGCTTGCAGTATGCCCATACAGAGAGTAACCACCAACATTTACCTGATAATTGGAGAAACATGTTAAAGATACCAGAGTTGGGAGAATAGAAGAAGATGGAGAAAACAGAGATCTTAATGTTATAAAGTATTAATATTTCCAACATAACCAGCAGTCATCAGCTGCTCTTAAATCACATGAAGATGCTCATACTCATGTGCCATTTTCTAGACATGAGATATTTGTCATGCAACATGCCCAGTTACTTTTCTCCAACTAGTCTCTTTATATAAGTTATCATAAGCTTGTTGTTGTTTTTACTCTCTTTAACATTTTAAGTTCTTTTCTGGAGGCAATTTACTTGTAAACTTTGTCAGGATGTGTCTTGTATATCTTGAGATTTGTATATTCCTATTTGGGATTTTTTTCTTCATCTTTTTTGTAGTATTGTAGAATTACTACCAAATCTAATTACAATTTAAAGGAGAAGTTTTTCAGAGAGGTATCCTCATCCAAGAAAAGTGGAAGCATCCACACATTCATAAAACCACAACTGGAAATTCTTTTCGGCAGTTAATTGATATATACTGTCTGCTTAGCCTCAAAAAAGTCTCATTATTGACTTATGATCACTTTTCTGATAGACCATCTTTTTATTTATCTGCTTAAACAGAGATTTATAAACCTGCATATGACATATGTCTTTCCATCTTTCCTTTGTGCCCATCTGTGCTAGATCTCTTTTCCTGGGAGTCTCACATGGTCACTGTCAGTTGAATGATGTAGAAGAGACAGCTGAAGATACTGAGACAGATTCTTCTCATGGTTATGCCAGTGTTACAGCAGCATAATGCTATTGACCTTAGTGCAATCCATTGTAGCTATTGACTTCAGTAGTCCTGGTTTAGAGCAAGAGTTATGGGTCTATAAGAAAGAATAAGACCCCTGGATCTTACTGTTTTTTAAACTCATCTACAGAGTAGATACCACAGCTATTTATGTATAAGTTTTAGCTATCTTTTGTAAATTCCTTGCATGTTTTCAAATAGAGTTGGCTAAGAACCTAACACCCTCTAAAATTAGAATTCCACTCTGAAGCTTATCCACAATTAGTTAATTAGGTGTGCAAATTACATTTAGACATGTAAATAAACATTTTTTTCTGAGTATTCCTTGAAAAATTGTAAGATCTGAGAATACTGAAATGCTTTTATGCACATGGTGTGTTTGTGACTCGAAAAAACACTATAGACACCAAAGGGCATATTTTCCTATGGGCAACCCATTGCCAGGAAGTGGCAACCCCTGCACAGAGGAGAAGCATACTGGTGTATATTCATATGAGTAAATTACTACAGAGGTGACTATTATCCTTTGTTTCTGCAGAAGTATTCTGCTCATTTCAGCTTCAGATATTAAATTTTCTTCTATGAATGTTTCAATGTCTCATGACTAGAAATGCCATGGCAGACCAAACATTAAGCTCAAAACTGGCCATGAACTAGTCCCATAGCTCTCTGTCATCTTAGCTGAGCCATAAAGACACCGTTCTAGCCTCCTAAAGCTGTGAAAGAATTTTCTGATTTATTTTAGCACAAACAGAAGTTGCAATCCTGTCCATATTAGACCTCAGCTATGCATATTTTGATTAACTAAAGGCAGTTGGTAGATCCCTTCAAAACATTTGCTTCCTGCCCCTGACTAAAGCATAATAGCTGTGTAGTACTAAACAGCTGTTGAGCTTTATAAAAATGGACCAGAGCTGTGTATGTAAACATGTCTCTCTTTCACTGGTTACTGAAAGAATAAAGAAAGTGGGATGTAAATATGAGATGTTATAAGTAAACAGCAATTTCCCAATTTCTATTAGCCCATTCTCTCCTGTGTCCTGTCAAGAATGTGAAAATAATCTACAATTTCCTCCAAGCTCAAAAAAATATTATAATAAGAAAAGAACTTCTCCTAGGAGCAGAGTTGTTAAAAATCACTTGAACATTTTCAAATGATCACCAGAAAAACAAGGTGCTCAAAATACAAAGATAATAAACCTTTCCTTTTACAAGACATTTTTAAAGGATATATTCTTATTGTAATTTTTACTAGCATAACTTTCAGTCTCTTCAAGGTTCTCTACTCATCATACAATTATTTTTTCATGTCATTTTGAATGATTTCCTATCTAGTTTATTGTTAATGCCTTCCCAGAAGCGTGAAGGATGGACTTAAGGTTTCTCTCTATAAAAGTGTAATGGATCTTCTCCTTAGTACCAATTCTCTCCAGTAAATGGCTTAGTGTTGCTGCTGCTTTACCAGAACACTATATTCTTAAAACTAAGCATACCTGATTTTGAATTCTGATGCTTTGCATAGTACATCAATGAACAAACATAAATCTGATTATTATGCAGTATACACAGGATCTAATCCAAATCAATACACCAAAAGCCTTCAGAAGGAGTAAGAGTTTTTATCTCTTTTTTTCCCAGACATTTTATGCAGTTTTGCTACTATATGCCTATGAATTAAAAAAGTTACTTTTTTAATAGAATGCACAGTATCTGTAGTGTCAAACAAACCCCTATAATTCTAAGCAGTTATGTGTATAGCATTTATTTTTCTCACTCATCCCTAGTTCTATTTTTTGTATTGTTGTGGTTTTTAAGAATGATGTTGATTTGAAAATGATGATGCACTTTTACTGGTGAGCCATTTCAATAATATTACTGTCATATGTGTAAATAGCAGCTCATGGAGTAAATAAAAAGACAAGACTATGTCCTCTATGGATTTCGTGATCTGGCTTTTCCAATATTTTGTGCAACAGAGCAAAGAAAGACAAAAATTGTTACACTGGATGAAACCTATTATCCATCTGATACCAGGATTCTGCCTCTGGGATCATTTTCTAGGACAAAATTGCTTCAATTTAAACATTTTTCATCCATGCTTCCTGAACCTGTAAGATATGACTATATGAGCACTTCTACCAGAACAAACTTCAAAACAGTTCTGTGAGAAACATAGCTATGAAACAACAGAGAGTGGGCTTCTTTCTGTGACGCTGTACTCTGTACAAAGAATTAAGTACAGACAGGGAACTCCCAGGTATCAAATAAGCCCTCTCCAAAACTGCACAACCCAGGTTGCCATTTCAAATCAAATCCAACTTGGCAGACCATGACCCAAAGCCAATATGATCTAAAAGTGTTTGATATTAAATATTTCAGCAATTTCAATCTGTGACCTAATGGATATTCATTTATAAAGTTCTGTTCAGCTGGCACTAGCTAAATCCCTGCTATTCTAATGCAGCAGGACAGACTGAAGCATGTGAAAAACTCCTCCTGGTGATGATCCCACTGGGAAAGTCTAATAGCTTAGACCTACAGGTTGTTTTGATGGCCTGAAAGGCTGAAGTGACACAGATGATTAGACATTGTTTGAATGGAAGAGCTCCCAGAAAAGTAAGGGAAAGAAAAATAAAGATACTCCCTCCACAAAGTGTTCTTTGAGACACTATTAAAAATCAAACCTCTCTGAATCTTTACAGCAAAAACAGCCCAAGAAGTGATGAACCTCAGGCTTCTTTGGAATGATCTTGCTTATAGTGTCTTTTATATTCATAGCATCCTGCTTTTACATCAACAGCAAAGGAACAAGCAATATACCAAGTCTTATTGTGTCTCATTGTGCCAGCATTATGAAATATAAGAAAGCTAAATGAAAGGCATTATCAAGCACACTTTTGTGTTACAAATTCATGAGCTTGACAAAATATTGCAATCTGCAAGACTTAAAGAGCTACATGTAGCAAGAGGAGTTTTAATTAAAAGAGTCAGAAGCTGAAAATGATGCCCACAGATAGTGATTGTATGGGGATGCATCTTAATATCTTAAATCTTAATAAGGGACATGTTTCTTCACCTTGAGGATCCATGCACCTACAGAGTGTGTATTGTCTATGAGGTTGCCTGCAAGGCAGAATGTCAGCATCATTTCCTTGATATGTTGCTCTTGTTTCCCTAAAAGACCATGCTGAAGGATTTAGTGCCATTGGAATTACAGGACTTTTTGCACTTTGGGGCACTCATGCACATCAAGCCCTTTAGGGAACCCTCTAATTGGGTTTCCTACCTGCAAGGCTCTAGCTCTGGAGCATAACTTGTTAGCAAAATCATGGAACTTGGACTGCTTGCTACAGAGAAGTCCATCAAGCCTCACAAGGCTCTAAATAATTATTTTGGAACTAAATAAAAATATTTGGGCTAATTTTAAAAACAACCAACCAAAGAAGTGAAGAAAGCTGCATTAAGATGTAACCTGCATTATGAAATAAGAACATCCTGATTATTTGTCCAAGAGTTCTATTTACTTTCAGTTAGATGCTGGATCTCTGCAATGTCACATGTATAGCATTGCTTACAGCCCTTGTAAATGTTCATTGATGTCCTCTGACTAATTCCTACTCTACCTCAGCCAATTGAGCTTCGCAGCTCTGGGCTGGGAAGGTGTTATAGGGAGGTATATTGCAGTATTTTTTATTAAAGACACGTATATCTTTAATTATTCCTCTGATTCTTTTTGATGGAGAAGAAAAAATGATGTTTGTAAACCTTTATCCAATTTTGCCACTTCTTTTTTTTCATATGATGCAGGTTAAAAAACCCAAATGTTTGGATGCAGTAAAAAAAAAGAGTTACTTAACACTGAAAAAACCCTTATTTATAGGTCAGAAAAACCTAAGATATAAAGGCCTAATGAGATAAAGAAATCATCACGTAATCACAGATGGCATTGATCACACAGTGGCACAAATATGGAGGCAGTAGTGTCTTGCTGCAAGAGGTGATTCTCTAGACTGATGCACTGCAGTTGGTTGGATACTGTGACAGTGTTTCTTATGAGTGTGCATACAAATAGCAAACTTGGTTGGACTTGATAATCTTAAAGGTCTTTTCCAACCTAAACTATTCTGATTCTATAAATAAACCTGTATTTTTTTAAACACATGTCAGTGGTAAACTGTATTTACTGATTTCCACTGTTATTTCCCCCTCATTCTCTTTGATATATTTGTTTCATTATCACTGTGCATTTTTTTTTCCAGCCAACTCACTTCTCCATTTTAACCCTTTAGAGAAGTTACTGAAACAAAATATGGAAGTGAACCTGTAAACATTGTTCTCTCCATTTCCAAATTAAAATACTCAAATTGACATTAATCAGTGAGTTGTCAAGAAGTCAATCCCATTCATGATACTGGACATCCAGCAACATGCAGGCTTAGAGTCAAAGCAAGCAATGGGGTAAGAGGGAAGGGAGATTATCAAATCCTGCAACCTGCAGAAGACTTGGAGTACCAGGCAAATGGAGGAGGAGCAGTTCAGCTGCAAGGGACATGGTAGTCCTGAGATACTGGTCAGAAAAAATCCAAAACCAAACCAAACTAAATCAAAAAAAGAAAACCCACAAACCCCCACACAAGAAAACTACGCTCATCAGGCAGCAACAGTCAGGAGACCTGATAAACATGCAGGTAGTGTTGCTACTGCATGCAGCTTGGGACAAAGGTGCAAGAGGTTTTGTGGGACCTGCAAAGGTAGGAAACATTTTAATTGGACTATCCCATAAGCAATTTGCTTTTTCTTGGTTGACTTGAGAAAGCAACCTGATTTTGCATATATCTGAACTAGAGAAAGCAGTGTAGTTAGAAGATAGCCAAATTAATGTTATATGAGCTAGTCTCAGTAATGAGAGCTGCATAGCCATGACAAAACAGAGATCAGGAAGATTAATTTACCTTGATCTTGGCCAGGACTCTCAGTATCCAAGGCAGCTCATTTAAAACTCAAGTATGGCTACAGTACCCTTCAGTCTGCAGTGTAGACACTTTTCTGATGTTACTTTAATGAAGGATAGAAAAGGGGATTGCTGTTGAACCTACATCATGCAGCTAACTGTGCAGTGGTGGATTCTCCACCTTGCAGAAGTTGCAGTTCAGAATTAGGTGTGTTAGTTTACACATCTAGCTATATTTCTGAGTTGTTTTTTTTTTTTTAAATAATGTCTAAGCAAATCTTTTCTTTCCAAAAATTGCCAGATACCACAGCAATTTTCTGTGGCTCATCACATTTTCCCTTCTTCAACTTGGATGACACTGTGGTGTACCCATCACAAAGAACTGGTTCTCTCACACCAGGAACATGTTACTAGAGGGAAAAAATAAAAGAATAATCACTTTTCAGCTGATGATACCCATTCTGAAAATCAGACCAATTGTAAAGATGAGAGCTCAAGTACATGAAAGGACCTGAGTACCTAACTTTAATAACACTTCTCAAAAATCCTGCTGAATTCACAATGATTTGTGCACCTAAAGTTTCCTCCTACTTAGTTTCCCTGTGGGGTCTGATCCAGCAGGAGACTCAGAGCCCACCTGATGGGCACTTATGAGAGTGAGCTTCACAAGAGGTACAATAACCATTCAAAAAACCAGGAAAAGATGTTATATATGATATTTATAACTACATATATGTGCATATATGTACACATGCACATCAGTCAAATGACTAGTTATTTCTCCAGAAAAGGGTAGAAAAAGTTTCTGTGTTTTATTTTACATTGTTGCTAGGTTAAAGGAAAAAAACACCTGTAAAAGCACAAAGCACATTTTGGTGTAGAATGCATGTCTTGTCTCCTAGTGAGCTCTAAAAGATCTTCTCCTCTGTTCCCTTTTTCTAGCCAATGAGTCTCAGTTGCTCTGGCATACAGGAGAGCTTCAAGGCTGAACAGGGCATAAACCCCAGGTCCTATGTCTTTGTGGGTGTCTGTGCTAACCAGAAAGACTTTTTTACAAAGGTAACCACATCATGGTGGTGCCAGCTGTGATATTAAAAAGGCAGTGAACTTAGCTAAGCTTTTCAAAGGGCTGATGTGAGTGTTCAAATGCAGAAAAGAGCCTTACATGCTAAATCTACCTTCAGACATATGCATTGAAGGAGATGTTTGAGAAACCACACATATGCGGTGATGCTTGATTTCCATAGTGGACCAAACTGGTTTTGAATTGAAGAAGAGAGGTAAGGAAGGAGTGGGGGAAGAATATTACTTTCAGGTCTCTTTGAGCAATACCATTTTTTGGCTTAAGGTATCACTAAACAGAGAGTACAATAACAGAAAACCCAACAACATAAATATTCACTCAGACTAATGAATTAGGCCCCAGAATTGCATGGTGTTGGTATCAAATACTTTCTGTCATCACATTTCAAAAGAACTTTTATCTTGCTTCTGTCTGAGAATTAGAAAATGCAAAGAGCATAAATATTTCAAATTGCTGATAATTAAAACTTCATGTGTTTGGCATGAAGCCACTCTAGTAAAGAAGGCCAACTGTGTATTGGTTGTACTGCCAATGTCCCCCCCTTTCATGTTCACAGCTGGGTAGTAAACATTGTGTGGTAATGCTTTGCCACAAAAATATTCTCAGCGTGCTTGTGTCAGTAATGAAATCTTGTTATTCATACTGTAGAATTAATATGAAAAGCAAAATGTGAAATGTTCATCAGGGTGCCCCCCATCCTTCTTTTTTTGTGTGTGTATTTTGTCTTTTGGGAGTAGCCTAATTCTGTGAAGGTAGCAGTAAAATGACCTCCCTGACTGATGGTATCAGAGTGATGCTCTGCATGAGGAAAGGAATAAGGGGCTGAAATCACAAAGGGAATTAAATGATGCTGTAATGAAGATGCACTGTAATATGAAAGAATCAGCCTGATGGAGCTCTCATTTAATTTAAACAGTACAGGACAAATTCTGCTCTCAATTACATCAATCCAGTACTAATTAAATTAATAGGACAAAGCAGAAATTGACTCTCTCCCTTCTGGAATAAAGTATAGCAATTGGAGGGGGAAAAAGTCAACAGCCATGCAACATATTCTTTTTGTTGAATAATAGGTTTAAAATCAAATATCAAATGGCCTCAGGAGTCTTTGTGCCACTCGTATGCCCATCCCTGCAATAGGCTTTCTGGGTCTTGGAGCTCTGGGTTTATCAGCTCTGGAGCAAGGACTACTGTATATCCTTCCACCTAGGTGACCACATACACATACACAGAACCTGTTCCACTTTCCAGCAGAATCAACTGAAAATTTGCTATTTACCCCAAATGAAGACTAGTATTTTTATTGATTTCAGGGAAAACAGCTTTCCAGGTTGCTTTTGTTTTGCTTGGGTTTTGTTTTGTTTTGTTTGCTTGTTTGGTTTTTTGGGGGTTTTTTGTTACTTTTTTTTTTCACAGTGACTGAGCCAAATTTCCAGCTAAGTCACATAGGCAGCAAATCTCAATAGAGCCATTCTTTAAACTGTAATAACAGTTAGGGATTTCTTAGTTACTGGTCTCCTTTGGATTAAAAAATACTTTGTTCTAGGCCTCTAGCCATAATTTCCATCTCCACCCTGCCATGCATTTCTTCTGTTCCAGTCTTTGAAACCAGTCTTAATATATATGACAACTAGCTGTTCATACAATAACATCTCTTCACTCTTGCTTAAAGGCAGCCAGTGGACTAGCATTTTTCCTCCTATTCCTGTTCACTGTTAATTACAAAACTCCATTTCTATAGGCTAAATCATTCTTAATAGCAGTAAGCCAAGGTCCATTCAATTAGCAAAGATGCATGCAGCCATTTTGTTATTTTTACTAGTGCAATTATTTTCTTTCCTCTACACAATGAGCCAAGGTTAAGGTCAATGGTATACAATTTGCTTCTGCTCCATTTAAATAAGTTCAAATGCATAATCATTCTGTGGTACCTTATCATAAATTCATTTTCCACAATAAAGTTAAACTGATTAGGATAATGCAGCATAGCAGTTCTGCACACTTAGCTCATATCTGAAATCAGTTTGCATAGTCAAGTTATAAGTTTGGACTCTTTAGAGAGTCTCTGCAAGCAATTTTTATATACCTATGAGAAACACAGAGTTGGATTTTCTGATACAGCTAAAGGATATTCTATATGTATTTTAATTCTGCCCAACTTGCTCCTCTAGGCTTCCCTATTTAGAATGTTACTGCCACTAAGAAGGAGGTTATGAAAGTTTCTGTACTTGCTCTAAATAATAAAACAAGAGGAATTGAAAAGACTTGAAAGAGTAGAGAATCTTTATGAAATCTGGAAAAAAGGACACACCAAATGGGCCAACCTTTCCCTCCCTACCATATTTGAAGAGAAATATCTGGACTTGGAAGGGCCTAAATGTCAAGAAAGGGCCTCCTGTTTTTAAACTAAGTTTAATTTATCATAGTCCTTTCACTTTGATTCATCAGCATATGGCATCACTACCTTGTCTTTACACTCCATAGTTTAGAGAAGAAATGTGTTTCCAAGGTGAGAAAAGATGAAATAATCATCACAAGAGTTTGAATCAGCTGAAGATATCTAAGGTTATCTAGGCTACAGAAGCCCACAAGGAGATTTATGCCAACCCTGATGATCTTTCCTTTGGGTAGATCATAATTTTTTTAACACACAGCAGTGACAAGCAAATTTGGTCTGAACTGTAATATCCAGAAGTATAGAAGGAACACAGGGAAATGATTCTTTTAAAAAATCTTATCAAATAATTATTGTCCAAATTTCCTTGCCAAAAAGAGAGAGAAAAACTCCACAATTGATGTTAAGGTTTGGTAATTACATACAGGTAGATCTGACAAGATTAACTCCACTTTTAGCTAGTGGTTAGCTTCCTGCCACACATTCAGCAGATACTTATGTTCTGCTTACTGATACTTAACAAGTCATAGTGCAGAAGATGTCTAGTTGCATGATGAATTATAACACTGTTCAAATGGAAATGCATCAGTTGAGAGCACAATAATAGATAAAAATATGACAGGGACATAGTGTAATTTTCTAAAGACATCATGCTGTCTTAAATCAGATCTCCTATTCTTGTTCCCAGAAGACTCTTAAATAGTTTGGTAATTATTTTCTTCCCAGAAGCATATGGCAATACTGGTTGCTAATATAGCTTTGGTCATATCTGTGAGAAATTAACATACTAATTACAAGGACTGTCTTAGAGAAACAATACCTGCTGTTGTCATGGTTGTGCTTCTCCTGTTTTTACTGAAATGGTAAACAAATGGTAAATAAATGGCACAGAAAATGTGCTACTGAATGCAAAGTACTTTTAAGGTAAGCCTGGGGAAATTAGAGACAATCCAGAACAGACATGAATAAATGAATGAGGTGTTCTCCACACACAATACTGCAAAGTTTGATGTTGATGCTCAAAGATACAAGGTTGAGAGCAGAGACTTTTGTTGACTCTTATAGTAAGGCAAAAAAGGAAAAAAGGCTCTAAAACTTATCTACAAAACATCTTAAGCCAGCTAGCATTCCACACAAGGCTGGATGGCAGCCAGCCAGCTGGAAGGTAGCTGTGCACCATGCACAGAGGCTGCCTGCAGGAGTGACTTGCACTGGGAACTGCTGAAAGCTGCAGGTGCAATAGGGCAGAGCAACCTGAATATCACAGACTTCAGGTGCTCTCTTGAGGTACCCACCTAAACATGTCAACATTGCTCAGGCAAAGGGATAGGTTTCTATAAGCAGGTCTTCTTTGTGGCCAGTAAAGGAGCTCTTTCAACAGAGCTAGCACAAAGTTGTATCAGTATAAGAAAGCAACGCCTTGTTTTTCCTCCCTTTCCTCCCTTTCTCTGATTATTTTCCACAAGGGGAACATGAGGAGTATATTTTTTTCTTGGCAGTGACCACATTCAAAACAGGACACTGTGCCCCAAATTAATAGATTTGTAGGATTTCAGAGAGGGACATTATCTTGTGACAAAATCACTGTAGCGTGATGCAGAGAAGAGGTTTCCCCCTGAGCTGAGGGTGCTGTGCAGAGCACTGCACTTCAGTGGAGGTGTGCATGCTGGAGGAATATTTATACAGGAGTGCCTTCTAAGTGGCATACAAAGTAAGGACAGAAGATTATAATTCAGTGTATTTCAGCATACCCAAAACACACAGATATAAAGGGATCTTTGAACATTATTCCTTCACAGGAAGAACAATGACTGTCTTTAACAGAAAGCCCAAAGATATTTCTTGGATTATACTCTAGTTTTACTTGAAGGTAGTTTTCTTTATTTCTCTTCCCTCTGAGCAAACACAACTCAGGGCAAACACTGCTAGTCTTGTACAAAAGTCACTGATGTCACTAACACTAAAGCTCTGAGTAAAACATGTAGGATTTGGCCTACTGTCAACTGGAGCTAAATGCTATCCACTAAAAGGATTTATTTTTTTGTACAAGTTTTTATTGCAAGATGATGAGTTCTCTAATTGTAAGATTTTTTTACATTTGATTTTATGTACTGTCATAAAACTCAGCAGACACAAAAAGAAGAAATCACTGCCAGGAATATATTTTCCAAAAGCTCACTCTGTTCTTTACCATTACAATAGAGGATTGACCTTTCTTTTGAAAAATAAATTGCCTCCCACATTGAGGGTTTTTACCTTTTCTGGAGTAGGAGATATCAATACTGAATCTCATATGAACTGAGAGCTCTAATGTTGTTCCATATGTTCTAACTTCCAATTATCTTTGTGTATGCTATTACAAATAAAATTAATTGATGTCTATATAGTTCAATTGTCTGAATTTTATCCTACATAACTTATCATTAAGCTAATTACCTATTGCTAGCATATGATACCTCTATACTACAAGAAAGAAAGAGTAAAAAGAAATGCAGAGAAAGGCAGGCTGGTTATGAATTGGTTGTTATAATTAATAGTGATAGCCTGGAGTTCAACAGCAGTTAGATCCTATTTGGCTAAACTACTCTGCACATTTTCCTGCATGGCTGGGCACCTATATTCAGCTTGCAGGCCAATGCTTTTCAGCTGCTGTATCGCTACCGAACCTCTGTTCTCTTCACATGTGTTCTATACTTCATGGTGCAGTGCAATTGGGTTTGGTGGCTGTTGCTCACAATTGTACTGTGAGCTGGATGCTCTTCAGCAGGAGCTAAGTGCCTACATATGACTGAGGCATGGGACCTTTTCTATGTAGGAAAAATTTATGCTTCATTTCAAATAAGCTATTGCAATCAAAGTGGTTATAAAAATAAGCTAGAATGCATTTACATTGCAGGGAAATTACATTTCTGAGAGAAAAAATTCCTATTAAAAAAAAAAAAGACAAACTGAAAATGAGGATCATAGGTAGAGTCCAGGATTCCAACAAGCATAATCACTTTAATTAGCTCTTCCACAAATAACACTACCTGTAAGGTCAGTTGAAATAGTAAATGAAGGCAGAAGATAACAAACAAACAAAAAAATAGGGACCTCGTATCATACTCCACAGCTCACACTTTATTTTAAGGATCAGTAGTAAGAAAACTTTCCATTCAAAACTCTTCTCTAAAAGAAATAAAATTAAAAAATATATACAACTTTTACAAGTCTGCTATTTACCATAGGAATTCTGTTTAAAGCTGAGTGAAGAACTTTCGAGGTCCCTTCCAACTCCTAATATTCTGTGACTCTGTGATTCTGTGAAGTTAGCCTCCTTTTCTAAATAGCACCACATGCCTACAGAGAACCTGGTCAACCTTAAGTAAAACAACAAGCATTTGGTGCTTACAGAGAGGGAGTAGCAGCTGTACATGTACAGCTGTTTCTCACTGTCAAACAGGTGTTTCCACTTCTATCTTCTGGTTGACATTTGCTTCCCCCTGTTTTTACTCTCTTCCTGGCTTGCAAAACATTACCCATGCAGCACATGTTTGATAGGCCACAGGGGGACTGACTAAAAGCAGGTTTATATTTGGTGGAGAGGAGAATGCTGGCCAGCACTTGTGCAGGTGCTCTGCACAGGCTGCAGCAGAAAAGGCTGAAGGATCCCAGATTATGCTTATAAGCTTATACTCTGTGGGGAGGAGGTGAGGCATTGAAGACAAACTGTGCATTGATGGAGCAGCCCCATGGAGCTTTTGCTATCAGTTTTTGTCACCAACATCCTGCCTAGAGTCTCACTGCCACTTGCCTGGGACTCTGGACTGGCCTTAACACCACATCAACATTTTCTGTGGGGACCACAGTAAGAGTTTGTAGCCACTTGCACAAAGCTGTTAAGTATCTAAAGGTACAATTCAACACCAAATGTTGTGAAAAATTTCAACAGTCATATGAACTGAAACTCAAAATGAAGAAAATCCAAGTGCCTCCTTGTAGGTGCACTGGAATCAACAGGGGATGTTCCTTAGACCTATCACATCCTGGCATGCAGAGGAAAGAGATTTGCATTAATTTGTAAGTCACAGACTGCATTGCCAAGAGATGATCTCCCTAATTGTGCCAAGTAAAACCTAGCACTGCAACAATGCTAAATTGTATGAAACCACTAGTTCGGAGGAGAGTGGTGAATGAAGACAGGAGCTATCAGGGGGTGTTACACTCTCCTGCATATTTCAAAAAAATATTTGGGATATTAATACTGTTAGCAGGTACTCTCATTTAATACACTGGGATGGGATGAGATCTTTTTGTAGGACACATAATCTCTCTCATGCTGCACTCATCCTCTGAATACTTCTTTCTAGGCAGACGTGTTGTAGTGTCAGATATCACACAACCATTTGTCTTTGTTTTACTTTCTGCCCCACAGCTCTGTGAAGGGTAGTCAGCCAATTATATTTTTTTAACTAATGATCCATTTATTTTCCCCTGATACAACTTGAGGTTTTGGCAACAGTTCATATCACTCATTATTCAGGGTGTAATCCAAAGAAGCCAGCTGATGTGGGGGTTTCTCACTGTTCTTAATCTACATGTAAGAATACAATGTGCAAGTCTTGCATGGCCATCTTCTCCTCAGACCCTCTCAAAAGATGACTGAAGTGTGACTTGCCTTTTCTGAGACCTTGTGGGTTGTCTTCACTTAGTCTCTGCTTTTCCAAATGCTGTTGTGTTATTTTTACAGTGTTTATACAATCCTGAGCAATATAGTGCATGAGTTTTAGACTAAAATTCAGAATTAATGAGCATAATTTTTAATCCTTAGGAATGTCAATAGCAAATAATTGCTTTACTCCATGTCCACAGTCTACAGCTGAAACAGCAATCTGCTTCTAAAGCACTGTGTGACTGTTGCGGACTCTTATGCTTCAGGCACTCAGGTATGATGTGCAGTTAAGAATATTGGTATGCAGTTTCAAACTCATCCCCTTTCCTCTTAGGATTCTTTGATATGAGGAAGAATCTGCACTTTTTTTTAGCCAAGACATTCATCAAAACACTTAATTACTCTGCTAACATCACATATTTTCTATGTAGACATTTCAATTTGCCTTTGTTTTCCAATCCATAAATCTCTCTCTGTCTTATTCTTTTTCCCTTCCTGTGGGGCAGGGAGAGAGGGTAATAGAGAGTGTCTGCCACTGGGTTAGTGGTTGGCTCAGCTCTAACCCTTGACAGTAGGACAGGTAGAGACATTCAGGAAAGTAGTACTGTGCCCAACATTTACACCAGAGACAAAATGTGAGTTCAGAGGCATGGCAGCTAAGAGATATTTCCTATTCTGCGGTAAAGAGATAACAGCTTCACAAAGGTATGACAGTGCATGTTGCATGCCCAGGTCCTCTGTCATTTTCATAATCTGTATTTTAAGTAGGATGGAAATTAATTTGGTAAGTTCTGGACTTTCCTCTACTCCTTACATTACAAAGGTGTTTTCATTCTAAAATTAGAGAAGATGTGATATTAGAGGTGTCTGGGGAAAAATATCTGTGGAAAAATACCTTTCCTAGACTTTGATCCATTTCCAGGTGGGGAGTATAACATCCCATTATATCCTATAAACAAGGCTTCTTGGTGAGACTGTAGCTTTTATGATGCACCTAAAGCAATCTTTTTTTTTCCCTGTCCAAAACCCCATTTATGAGGTCTGAGTCACAACCCTCATAATTCGTAAGCTAAGAAACTGCAGCACACATTTGGTTTGGGTCACTTAAAAAGTGTCTCTGTCTTTTTGATATAACATAACATTTCTATTGAATTTGTAAGTTGAATCACTCCAGAGAATTTTGCTAACACTGACTTTTTACAAGAAAAAGCTTTCTTCTTTTAACCAGACACAGTTACCTAACAAGCTTAACTCAATAACATGTTCTTGTACAGGTAAAGAACAGAGCCATCTTGATTCACACACATAATAAAATTCATACTACAGCTTCTAAACAGAAGTTATGCTTTGGACTTTCCACTCACAGTCTGTGTTTTTCTGGCTGTTTGCTTTTGTTGTTTTTTGTTTGTCTGTTTGAATATGGAATGGAGTAAAATGGAAAATTAAAAGGAAAGAATTACTAGTTTGGTGTTGATCACATAAATGCCCTTTTAATCAAACAATTATAAGCATATCAAAGATAGGCTTGACACACTGTTCTCTGTTCACAGCACAACACAAATTCAATAGAATTCATTTATATAGTAATGACAGATATATAAAAATATATTTATTTAATTCTATTCTCACAGAGAAAGACAAATGTCCTTAAGCACATCACTACTGAAAGCAGTGATGGGGCAAGAAGGGTGGTTTTTTATTATACTTTGATTGAAATATTCAAAGCCAGGTGGTCAAAATGAGTTTTATGAACTTCACTGGAGATCTTTATAAAAAACAAAGTGCTAGGAACCTGTAAGTTTCACACACTGAGAAACCTTGGTATTTTGGGATGCTAAGCATTGTTATTTAGGTTCCTTAGACACATAGATTGTCTCCATTGTTCACCTAGGCATACTAAGCCCTTTTGTTCAGTAGCACGAGATATGTCTGCTTGCTAGCTTTAAGGTCATAACCCATCTCATGTGAATAATAAACAGATACAGTCACCTTCTGCTAGCATAAAACTTGTAAATATGCAGTGTCAGCTTCTGTTATTGCACAGTGAGTTAGATGACTCTTTTGACTTCAGTGCATGAATGGCTATGACCTGTCAGGTTAGTGCAATAGGCATAGCAGCCAATGAACTGGCTGCAACATAACTGTAACAATAGGTCAGAAGTGGCACTTTAATCTGTGGCAAGAAATAATCAAGTAATATCCTGATGAGCATGAAGTTTGAATTTCTCATTCAGCAAAACATCTCATAAGGGAATTAACAGTCTTAATATAGAGATTAATATTCATGGCAACCATTAGGCAAACAAAGACCTATTAGTGCCTATGAGTTCTTTCCAGCAATGGAGACATCTGCAAAAGTGAATCTAAAAGAGGCCTTGAAATGCCCTCCAAGTCAGGCCTCTGCTCCTCAGGCAGCATCAGCTGTGAATTATAATGTTTAAGGCATGGGAGGTTTTTAAAGACCATTGCTGGAGATTCTAGTCTCTTATTCCAGCCCTAATAATCAGAAATGTTTTCTTAATAACACAAAATCCCTTGTTGCAGGTCCAATTCAGCTCTTGTCCTGTCCCAGTGGACATGTAAAGCAGCATTATCAGAAATCTCCTCTAGCTTCCTGCACAAAAATATTTCCTAAGTTTTTTCTTTATTATAGCAAAGAAATGTTTAATCAACAGCCTGTATCATCAACTAACAAACCAAGTTCTAGACTCTGGACAGTCTGGCTGTACCTTTCCTGAAGTGGATAGTGTTTGACAGTCCAGAAACATTGTCTTAGCCAAAGTGGAAAACATGAGTGAATTTTCTGCATAATCCAAAATAAGGGAGACCTTTATCTGGAGAACTAACAAAGAAAACACACATCAGTATGCTGAGATTTACACATTGTAAAAACAAACATGAAGATACAAAATAACCACTGTGCATTTCCCATTTCAGTCTCAGAAATCTTGAATAGCATATGCTGTATGATTTAGCTCAAGGGTGACAAGGCTAGAAAGAGAAATGTCTCTCGAGTATTGACATCCTGCATGTAACTGCAGACAGCAGCTTTGTAATGTTGTGCAAACTGGGTGTCAGATAAAATAACCAAATATAGAACATCAAAATGTGCATCATCTGAATAATACTGTAACACTTTCTCTAGGGGTTCTTAACATCCAACAGTGGCATGTAAATCCCATTTTGTCAAATTTAAAGTGGATTTTTGACTGGATAGATTGCAGCAAATCCTTTTTTTAATGTTGGTTATTTTTTTTAAGAGCAAAGATTAACAATAAACCTCAGTAACTCCAGCAAAAAATGTTACTGCTTTCATGCTCTTTGATTTTTGCATACACATGTTAACTGATACAGGAGGACTTAAACACACCACTCCTATTTCAGTTCTGGGAGTTACATATGACAGATTGTGCTTTGTGATGTGACCATAGCAGGAAAGGTTTATGTGCTTGAAATACTTGTATTTTGGGAGGAAGAAAAATACTGTGATACTTGAACAGAAGACCATCTCAAAGTGAAATTGTTCAAACTACTTCCACTTCACATTGCTAGTTAATATGGAAGGCTAAAAGCTTTTTAATTTTGATTTTTAATGACCTATTTTTTTGATGGGAATTCTTCCTAACACATTGCTGCAGGTTTAAATTAATAAACAAACAAAACAAAACTAATTTTAATATCTGAATTGAATCAGTCTGTTAATGCTTTTTATTTAGTGCTGAACTGCAAAGGACAACACATTGCACAAATTTAATACTTAGTAACATACAGTTCTTTCCTATGTAGCAGTTTTCTTTCCTCAGTAAAATAAGATTCACTCTTTATTTATAATACAAATTTTTCACCTAGGTATTAGTTTCAGATACTGATTCCCCTCTTAACTCTATCCAAATTTTCCAGCTACTGAGGAACTGGAAGGGAGTCTCATTTTTAATAATTTTTATTGGAGAATTTAGCTGAAAACCTCAAATACTGAGGGGAAAAAAAAGAAAAGGGAACATGAAGTGAATCTGTTCTGTGCTTTTATTAGTGCTTCCAACACTTGATCTCTACAAAGAGTTCCAAAGCTTTTCTCAGTGTTAAACTAGTGAAGTTAAACTAATGGATCTCTAACTTCATGTTGTGTTTGCTGCTTCTTTTTTTAACATGTTAGAACTGTTGTGGCCTCTTTCTAGTCTTTAAGGCATTTCTCTCCTGTATTAACAGGTGTCATAAAACTGCTTATTGCCATTTTTGTTTTCCTACCCCTAGTCCTTTTACAACTGAATAATGCATTTCCTTAGTTGCCATTGCTTAGATCTGTTTTTATATAAATTTAAGAACCATTTCAAATGTTATTTTTATGATCCTTAATTCTTGCATTTCTGCCAGTATATATCTTACTTCTGATTTAATCCTATTAATGCCAACAGAAAAGCCATACAGTACTTGTCATTTCAGATTATTAGAATTAAATCACTTCTAAGTGCATTAAGTGTAACCCAAGTAGACACTATATGGAAAAAATCATTCCTTTTTTTCTACACAAACAGAAAAGCAGAAGAATAGTTTTAGATCAGATTATAAACTAGGAGGTAGTATATATAGGCAGTTCAGAAACATCTACTACAGATGAATGCATGAACCAGGTTCTTCCATACCATTCTAAAAGACTAATTTTCTTTGTTATAGTGAGAGCATGCCTATTATTTTCATGACAATTTCTCTCCTCTCTCTTGTTCAAAGAGCCTTTCAGTAAATTCTGGTACTGGGGGTGGGGAGAGGAATGAACCAGTTGCCAACAAAGTCTGTTATCAAATTAACAAACTGACTATATTTTCAGGCTACCCAGAGTCATTTTCTTCCACAATGCAAATAAGTGCAGCTCTCAACACACAATGCTCCCCAGTGTAGAACACACTATAGGAAACACCAAATGGTCCTGTAGTTGCCTTAACACTGAAAGATAGTTGAGGAATTTGGTAAAATCAGCAGTAGTTAACTGCAACTATGTGGTGGGAATGCCAGAAAGGAGTGAGAAGCACATACATAAGCCAGCTTTCCCTACCATACCTAATGTTCTTGGAGAGATTTCTCTGCCTTTCTTAAATAGCCCTTACATGTTGTGCAATGTGGCTTAATACTTCCTCGTAGGGAATATTGTGGGAGATAGAGCCCCCTAAAAAGTAGCTGTGAATCTCAAAGAGACTTTTTACTGTCTATCCTGCTGTTAGCCACCTCCATTTCTAAATGAGGCTGTCTCATGAATAGCATGCCATTCCAGTATCTCCCCAAGGTTTACTTAGCATCCTGAAATCAGCAGCCTGGCAGCTAAAGAACTACTTATTCACCTCTGTGTTTGCAAATCCACACTTCTTGGTAGACTGCCATTTTACTGTAGGGAGGACAGAAAAAAATAGAGCTATAGTGGGGGGTTTTTTGTGTGTGTGTGAGTTTGTTTGTTTGTTTGTTTTGTTTTGTTTTTCCTTCCAGGATATCTGCGATACTGTAGTGGCTAAGGAAAAAAAGTGATTCTCAAATCTACATTTAGGTTACAAATAATAAGGTCTAAACTAATTTTGTTCTTCTCTTCTATTCAGGAAAATTTGTTAGTGATTTTGCAAGCCAATAAGTTATATTTTTTAGTATATAAACCCACTGTTTTCTTTAGGCATGATGAATACCACAAGTAAGCTCAGATAATACAGAGAATATATCACAGAAGACTTCCAGAAGTAACAAGTTCAGAGACACTATTATTTGCAAGTGAGAAAACTTTGAAGGAACAGCATTTTTCTTCCACTGGACTGTAGTGGGTCAGATAATGGTTGGTGTCACTCAGTAGCAAGAAACAGAAGGAACTTTTCTCTGATTGAAGGGACAGCAAGTATCCAGAACTGTTTATCAGAATTGTTTTGCTGGAAAGAGGCAGCAATGTATCAAAGCAAAAATCTTCTGATGAAATTCAATCTTCCTGAAAAGGTTTTCAGAACATATATGCACTTCACATGAGTTATGGCTGATAGTCATTGAGCAGCAAGACAAAACAGCTTTTATTCAGATCTCCAAAAAGACCACCATACTAGTTCTGTTGCCTTCCTCTGGATGCATCCAAGGACCTTCACATCCTTCTTAAATTGTGGGGTCTGGAACTGCACTCAGTACTCAAGGTAGGCACCAAAGCTGAACAGAGCAGGACAATCACCTCTTTTGACTGATTGGTTATTCTGTATTTAATACACTCCAGGATGTGATTTGCTCTCTTGGCTGCCCGGGCATACTGCAGACTCATATTGAACCTGCTGCCAACCAGCACCCCCAGATGTCTTTCTGCAGGGCCACTTATCTCCCAGTTTGTGGTAGTGCCTGGCATTACTCCAACCCAAGTGTAGAATCTGGCTGTTGGATTTGTTAAATTTCATGTCATTGTTCAAAGCTTCAAGCTATCTAGATCCCTCTGCAAGGCCTCTTGCCCCTCAAGACACTCAACAGCATCTCCAGTTTGGTATCATCAGCAAACTTTCTAATGGTGCATTCAAATCCTCCATCTCATCCCAGTCTTTCTATGACCTTATTTTGGCACTGTCTGGTCAAGTGGCTCAGATAACATTGACTGCTACATTGAAAGAAAAAGATCCAAATCTGGTAATACCACCACCAGTAAAACTCTCTTTTGTACATAAGAAATAGAAACCACAAATCTTTTCTTCAAAAAAAAAAATCAATAGGAAAATAATGTGTTTCAGCTTTTTCTAAATAGTTTTCTTTTCAGGGGGTGGCATCCAGCACTGCAAGACACAGAAGCATGTGGCTGGGCTTTGAGTGAGTTTTCATCTCCTGTCACGAAGTACACTGTCTATTCATGGAAGCTGTTTGAAATTTGTGGTCACTGAGTGCTCCTTATATGTATTTAGGAATGTGTAATATCAATGACTTTCCATTGTACTTTAGATCAGAATGGATTTGTTTCTCTACAGTGAACTGATGTTCCTGTTTACTCAAACCTCCTCATCCTTTCTGCTGTTGCAAACATGGTGCAGTGCACGATCCGATTGCCTTGCAGGCAGATTGTAAGAGCTTATTTCAACCAAAGAGATTTTGCCAAAGAGGTTTTGGTTTTTGCCAAGACTGTTTTTCAAAGGAAGTAATCTTTCACTGGGGACTCTCTCACTAGCCCTTTGCAATACAGTTAAACCCCAACTAGGAGTTAACATATCTGTCACAGGCTCAATTTCACTTCTTGCTACAGTTCACATGAATTTGCAAAAGTTTTATCTGTCTCATGTCTGTTTTGAAAATGAACAATAATAGCTAGTAAGATGCTTTTATTGACAAGTATTTCTAAAATTATCTGGCTATCTCTAAGGGATGCTGAGAAGTCATTGCAGATTCCATTAGACACTGGTCCAAAAGGCTCCACCTTTTCAGCAGTGTATTGCTCCCTTCAGCTGAATCAGGAGAATGGCTCAGACTAACACTCTTAGCTATTGCTGTGAAAACCCAACAGGGTTAATTTAAGCAGCTTTCCTTTGCAGCTGAAGGTAAGCTTTAACTTACTTCACACTGTAGCAAGAAGTGCTCATACTGCTTACTGTGCAGGATTTGATGGAGGGCAGCAACAAAATCACTGTGAAGACACTTCCTTCTGAAACTGCTACAGCCATTTCCTCAGCTATTGGCAGAGCAGAACCTCCACTGAATTTCACCTCTCAAATAGATTCATTCTACCTCCTTAAAGAGCTTAAGAAATTTGTGCATCATCAAAAGAGACAAAGTGAAATGAATGTGTTTGAGAAAATAGTATTTTGACTCTGAGACACTGATGTCTCTTTATTTGAATGGGAGCTTTCTAGCAATGCCATCTGGGGCAAAACTGAGAGACACATTTCTTGAGATTATTTTGATGAGGCAAACAACAAATACACACTGAGTACTTATTCAAACCCATCTGACTCAACTTGCAGAATAAAACTGTCTTCTCCCTGTGGTGTCCAAGCAGGAAAAAGGACTTTATAGTGGGAACAAAGAGTCAATAAAGAAATGCTGTATGGAAAGTACTCTGTCTATAGGTATATACCTCCCTGTTTCTCATGGGTAGATGGTGTCTAATTACACCTTTTCATCAGGCCATTTTCCAGAGAAATCTTGTTGCATTTGTCATTGTTGAGCTGTCTACAAGCGAAGAAATCAAAGTGTGAACCTCTCATCTTTCTGTTTGGCTTTTCAGAAAGGGGAACTAGGTGTCTCTTGGCAGTTGATTCAGTCTCTGTTGCTATGGGTTGACAAAGTCAACACTGCTTCCCAGCTACACAATAAAACTCTTCCACTCCCTGTTCCCATCTTTCTTCTCTGTCATTACTAACACCACAGCTAACCTCCTACCCAGAAGGAGCTTTGCCTAGGACACTAAAGTAAATGTTCTTGATATTGGGTTCTTCAACTAAAGGCTAATCAAATTAAGCACAAGGATCCTGCACAGATCACAGAGTGACAACAAGGGGAGGACCAAGTAAGCTCATCAGTGAGGAATGGGCTACACCTACAACTCTCAGAGCAGAATGGTTGTGCCCAATGTGAAATCCAAGATGACTAATGAAACTCTCTTCAGAACACCAGGTAAAAGAATATGGAATACTGCCTAAAGAGATATAAGACTTATTATGGGATTCCAGGAGGAATACAGTTTTCAATGGAACAGAGAGAAATTCCAGATTATACAAAACTTCTTATGAGGTATTTTGGGGAAGAGACACAGAAAAGGAAAGGAAAAGATCAGAATAGACTGAATTAATTTATAATCACAAATTAAATCTCCCTAACTTAAAGTTATACACACAAATAAGGGTTAAAAATGTAGTTATACCCATCAGTAAAAGACGATTTCTCCAGCACCAGCAAAGAAAACATATCCTGAAGCTCTACAGCAGGATTGCTGTCTAGCACTTCATGTGGTCACAACAACCAAAGCCACATCACCTAAATTAATTACACTCTTTAATGGCATATATATTGGGTTATTTGATCCAAGGAAAGTGTGAAATTCAAGAAGAGAAAGTTAAGAAGTGCACTGCAGTGCAGAAACCTGAAGAAGGAATTCAGGTAGGACTTAAATGGAATTACTTCAAGCTGCTTTCACACTATCTTCAAGGATTTAAGAATGAGTGGGAGGAAAGAAATTGAATATTATCTATTTTTCTAGAAAGGCTGAAATCTGAGAAACCCCTACATGAGGACTATGAGTGTTTCTAAATGTATTTTGGACATTATTAATTCTGCAGAGTTCAAGAAGTCACTTGTTTCTGAATTAAGAGAAATCTGCAGTGGCAGCTAATTTAGCAATTACCTTCCTGATTACCTGTAAGAATATCTAGATGATGAGTCTATCTCCCATGACTGCACAAAAGGATAGAACAAGCTTGTTTCAAGGTGAGAGAAACTGATCCTTTCCTGGCAAAAGAGGTACAGAGAGAGAGAAAAATTTCATGGAGTATGAAATTGGTTAGGGAAATGTGCCTTAAGCACCTGAAGATAGCCATGAGGGAACTAGAATGAGATCCTTTGAATAAATCACTAGCAATAATAGGTCTGCTTCCTTTAGCAAAATGACTTTTAGAATGAGTAGTAAAATGAAAAGATAGAATGATATTGGAGTGTAATTTACCTTAACTCTTGTTTAGCTAAAGTCAATATCTTGAATATCACCCTATACAAGTATAGCTAGAAGTTTTTAATCACTTCCTTTCTTGGTGGGAAAAGGCAGAATGGTGGTCCCTGAACAGAGAGCTACTGTCAGAAACAGTAGCTAGCAGGCTGTGTTAACAGAAACCACTCTTCATTGATGACCATTTATTCCTCCTTCCTCTCAGGATTTTAGAAACAGTACTTTAGATTCATAGATGTGGCAGCTAAAAGGAGCAATTACCATCATCTGCTCCAACTTCATGCCTCCCACAGGCCAAAGAACATCACCTAGGAGTTCTTACTTTCTGCTCATAATTGTCAAGCTAGAATGTCTTTTAGAATACTGTCTACTTTTGATTTAAAGACTGCAAATTATTGTGAGCCATCCAAAGAAACTAAATTAAAAGTTGTACTTTATAATAGTCATCGATATACTTTTTTATTCAGTCCACTTCTAGGTAAGAGTACTATTAGCTTGGGGTACAACTGTAGCCAGTTTTACTACTGAGATAAGATTTCTTTTTAGAGAAGTAATTCAAAACATTTGACAATGTCACAGGCAGTCAGTGTACAGAATGCTTTGTGATATTACATCAACACATCTATTTAAATTCATAACCAATTTTTTACTCAGTTGTGAAAGGCATTTCTGGGAAAATTGAAGAGTTCTATGCCTCTTGTTTACATGTTTTAACTATGGAGATGAAATATAATTATACTGTTCTCTTCTTGTTAAAATATACAGGTTTCCCTGGAAAGATCTCTGATAGCTGTCAAGAGCTCTGCCTTAAACTTCCCCTGAATACATCACAAATGTATGCATTGCTTTTCCTGTCTTTGAAGAGGTATCATGAGATTTACCATGCAGAGATAAGAATATACTGAATTCCCAGTGATTGCTAAATAATCAGTCATTTTAGTTAGAAATAATGGTAAGGTAATAATGCTATGTATCACTTTCAGCTTGGAAGCTTCATATTCACTTGTCTTCACTAACATATACTCTGTTAGAAAGACTGAATTTACTAAATACATCTAAATGTTCACTATAAAGTTGAACTGCTGTTAGATAACAGCTTATAACCACAACTGCTCTTTTATTATATATTCAGCATTAATATGTGTCTAGACTTTGAAAAACTTCATGCATGACTTCTTACTAAAACCTTGTAAGATATTTATCCTGTCAGAAAATTTTGTTCATCTAGAAAAACAGTGACACCAGTGCCATTAACATCAGCTCTTCCTTGCCAAAATGCTTTATTAAGCTTCTCTTGTCTAAAAAGCAACTTCATTGATCACAATCATCAGGGGGAAAAAAAAAAGCTAAAATACTGATTCAAACATCAGAATGTTATTCCCTTATGATTCAGTTATTAAAAAGAAGCTCTACTGTGAAGAATAACATTAGAACTTCTTATTTAAAATGAAACCTGGTTTTACTTCTTTTTGATGACAAATAATATACACCACTATGGGTATTTATATTTAAATATCTTGAAGTTATTCTTCAACTTTATCTTATCTTCCTTTTCTGCCAATAATCTCAAGTATCCACATTTTTATAATACTGGTACTGAGAAATTCAAAAGAAGCTCAGAAAGCAGTTCTTGATCTTTAAGTCTATTAGTATATATACAAATGCATGCTTATACACAGACAGCTACATCAAACCTTTTCTTTCAAATATAACTCTAGTAGTTCACTAAATCATGGAACAGAAATGAATGAACATTATAGTAAGCACAATGAGTTCAAGCTGCAGGCTTTAAAGACTCTTATATACTTAAAATTAAGCACAAGCCAAAGCATTTTCATTGAAAAGTGTTTTTAATAAAAAGAAAAAGTAAGTAGGAATAATATTTTAAGTCCTGATCTGAAGTCCATCTCTGTTAACAGAAAGACTTGTGCTGACTTCAGCAGTCTTTGCAATAGGGCCATGCTTTTTGTCCCAGAATCTCATAGTAACATGTTTAAAAGATCTGTAAGACTGCCAAAACTCAGAATGACAATCAGAAGAATAAAATCAGTGATGTTTCAGAAGTGTCAGATAGGCAAACTTATATGATCCAGACATTCAGAGAGAGTTTTCAGATTTCTGTAAACTTCTTGCAGCAGAACTAGTGCAGACCTTGGATTACAGGTAACATTAAGTTTTTAGTTCTCATAAAGGAAAATTCATAGTCTAAAGGCTAGGCAAAGTCCTCAGCTCAGAAATAATAGGACATTTTAGAACAGAAGCCTGTTTCTTTTCTCCTGCATGAGTTTCTTTACCACCATCACTTTGGAGGTCAAAATGTTAGGATAAGTTCAGCAATACTTAGGTTATGTGCTGTGGGTGGCCCCGGTGCGTAATGTTACCTTCCTCGCTCTAATGAGAGCTCAGGTAATAAAAACCCCTCCAGTCTGCTAGACATTAACCATGTGGTTCACCTGCTGTGAGTCACCCACTGTAATCTTGAATGTGAAAGATGTGTTCCAAATGTTAGGCTATTGATTCTCTCCCCTCCTCCTGAGAGATACTCTCAACTCACTGATATTCATAAATAATAAAGGAACTCCAGATATCCCACTGTCAATAGTGGATACCTTACAGATGAAATTGAAAAGATAAAACACACAGGAAAAAAACCCCAAATATTTAAATAACTGATATATTCTGGTTTTTTTTCGCCCATATTATCAGGAAAAAGGATGATTTGCATTTATAGCTCTAGGTCCTCTCTTAGGTTAGACGAGTCCATCTCTACAGCACATTACAATAGGCACATCTATTTCTTAGATTAGAGTTTCTGAGACCAAAAATGTGCAATTCACAGCTCTAAGTTACCAGACACTGACACAATACTTTGTTTGTTTTGTGTCTTTTAAACTAAGCAATCATTTACTACACGAACCTTATGAACTTAATTAAACACTTGTGTACACATCTGATTGTGCAAATTGGTTGGATAATGCTGTTTATACTGAAGTAAACATTATTTTCAGTGACAACTGATAATATAAAGGCTATATAGCTTCTACAGTCTTTTCTTGAGTGAGACAATGTATACACAACCATGTGAGAACTGTATGCTCATCAAAAACATTTACGACTGTAGTAATATGGAAGCCTAGGCACCAAAGCACCTCAATGATCTCAATATTCTCATTTCTATTTTAAGTCTTCTCTAAATTGAGTTAGACTTTACATATGACTGAAATCAGAATAGCTCACAGTATTTACTGGTCAATTAGTACTATGCCTTTCTGCAGCATCAAGGTACAGAGAAAATTATGTAAGGCAAATATTAATTATGTGCCTGGTTATAAACATCAATGTTTAGGCCTGTGGAAACCTGACAGAATGAAGCAAACCAACTTTTTCAGGAAGGGACCTGTCCCACATTTAATCTTTCCAGAAATATAAACAGAAATTTTACACTGAGAAAAAAATATAAATTTTGAGCCAAAGATTAATATAGTAAAACCAGTATCTGTTGAACTATGCTAAATCAGTGATTGAAAGTGCAGTATTGGCCAAATTCTGCTCTCATGCATGGGTACCTGATTTTTACTGATGGTAATTTTGTGAGCTTACTGAAGGAAAATAAACTTACTGGTACAATGGCATCTGTCTTTTCCTCTTTCTTTTGTTAAATTTCAGCAACAGCTGAGAGAAGAATGGAAGATTTTGTGTCGGTTCAGAGCATATTCCAATTTATTAGCTCCCACTGGTGAAGCTATTATTCATCAGAATAATCAGAAGTTCTTCCCTATATTCTATGAACACTGTATGAGTTACATGTGTGTGTATTTGTATGTAGTACTTCCTTTTCAGCAAACACCTGAGAAATGCTGTGTACTAATTATAATGCAAAATATGTTCCCTTTTTACAATAAATTTCCCTTCAGAGAAGCTAGGTATGCAGGAACACATAGTTTAGAGATTTATGTAGATGTCTCATTTCATATAACAAATTGAAAGGCCTAACTGCAGTATCAGCTTTTGTTCCTTGCAGTCAAGAATTGTGTTTTAACCAGTATATTAATGGTGTAAGTCTCAAAAGCCAATTAGAGATTGCCAACCTGGATTTTAATATATTTTTCTTCCAGATACAGAGACACAGACAAGACAAATTCTGAGCAAAATTCTTATTTCAAGAGTTTTTTGCACCTGTTCTGCTCCATTCTGTTTAACAGTAGTAATCCTAATTTACCCCACTGTGAAGGTTAGAATCAGTCCACTTATGAATAAGTTTTGTTTTGTAATTAGGTCTTGCTTACATGTAGCTAAAACCAAGATCATAATCCTCTATGCTGAAACATCTAATTGAAGCCAGGATGGGGTCATGGATTCAAAAGCCAGCTTTTGCCTTTTATACAAGTATTTTAGATGTTTTTAGAGTGCAGATGTACAGATGTGCCTACATTGTAGTCAGCTGCTGAACACAAATGCCTACAGGGTATTTGCTAATTCTAGTAAATTACTTTTCTTATTGATTATAATTTCATCCTGAAGTCTCTTTAACATGATTTTTTGAATCCAGATCTTTCATTTTTAATTTAATTACATATTTGGACATAATATTTTTTCTAGGAAATGTGCCTTTGTATTAAAGTTTGATGACTTTAGGCTGGGAAAGAGTGGAATGTGTTGATTTGAGTTCCAATGAGCACTTCATCAGGAATGTAAGCATCAACAAGCAAATGCCACAGCATTTACTAGACCTCATCATAAAGAATGTCACTTCCCCCCTGCTTGGGATAATGTGAAAAAGTGTGAGTTATCAAAAAGTGTTTGTAGACAGCATTGTTCTGGAGTAACAGGAATTAAAAGGGAAAGGTTATGAAACCATATACAACCTATCTCTTTTATAACATGACTTGTCTAAGTCAAAGGTGTTAAGGGTTTGTGTAGGCATAGGGGTTTCAAAAGATCTCTTTATGTCACTGGAAAGGTTGCTAACTGTTCTTTTACACTGGGAAAGGAGAGGCACCGTGGCACCTCTTCCAAATAAAACGTGCTTAATTGGTCTGGACCACTCAGTGTGTTCTGATCTTCCCAGGGTGTGAGACTTAGTTCAAAACACACACACATCAGAGGAGTTGCTAGTTTTTGGAAGTTGCTACCTGTTTAGAGTCAGCCACAAAAAATTAAATGCTTCTGGTTTACACTACCTACAAACAAATCATGTAGCAATTTGGCTGACTGGCAAAAGATTTACCACATCCCTTATACACCTGCAGCAAAAGAAATTGAGAAGGTGGCAAAAAATGAAGGCCTTTTTTTCAGTGGCACACAAGTTACACATTCACAGTTATTATAAGCTCCTCTTCCAAGAGTTTTTCTGATAGCAACCCTCAACTTAGTTACAACCATGCCCAGAGATTTACAGGAGACTGACCTCACAGACAGTGCCGACACACCCTGGTGGCTCACCCCGCCCGGATAGCTCACCTTGCCCGGATGGCCCCCAGACTGTTTACCAAAAGACAGAAAAAATTAACTCCATGAAGGACAATAAGAGGAACTAATTTACACTCTTCCCCCCTCCAAGCTAAAAGCAGCAAGGAAGGAGTTGTGGCTGCGTCACAATTTCTTCTCTGTACTGTTTTGGAGATAGTTCACATATTGGCATACTGTAATGCTGTGTTGTAATGTCTGTCTTCAGTCAGCGAATGTCCTGTCTGCTCTCCATGAGGTTCTGCCTTGCAGTACAGTTTAAATAAAAAGAAAAAAACCCAATATAATAAGCAATATTGTTAGTTTAATCAGCATAATTTGAAAGTTTTATATAGTGCTTTTTAAGAGTTGGCTATTGAAATCAGAACATTAAGATTTAATGTAAGAAAGTGCATGCAAAGGACGTCTGGATAGAGCACACTGCAGAGTCCACATAAGGACACATGATGCTCTCTCCTCTTACCATACTTACAAAATATGGTGGTTTACAAGAAAAACCTTATTATGGTTTAAAAGCCCAGGAAAGGGATTAGCTATTAAGAAATTAAACAATTTTGTTCTCTGAAGCATGTAATTTGGGAGTGACCAGATGTTTCTTTCTTGAAGGACTAAAAAGGTAACAAGAAAAGATGTCCCAAAGCATCTTGTAGACCTCCATGGAGAGAGCAAGATATAACTCTCAGTGACTGTCTTTGCTTTGAAGCAAATAATAGTCATATTAATCAAGTGAAACTTCAAAGCACCACAAGCAGTTTAGTGACTGTGGTTCAATTTTAATAGAGGGATTGAACATTTTCTTAGTAGAATAAGACATGAAAGAAGCTTCAGGAAGGGCTGCCTTAGATACATTCCTGCTATTTCCTCCTAGTCATCATTCTCACCACTCTTCTGCTACTGTCACATTATCAAAGGTCATATTAACTAAATGCACATTTTTCATCAGATGAGGTAGAGAAAAACAAGAGTCAATTCAAATACTGTATAAATGTTTTTCAGGAAGAAAGACCATCCTTTGTTTGGCAAGCTACAGCTATTCCTTTAGAAGTTGAGTGCCTTCATTTTTTAGTTCTTTATGTGAACAGGAACACAGTGAGGAGACAATATAAAAGGGAACAGTAAAATATGTGAAGAGGAAAAAGACTGAAAACACATGTTGGGATAAACCTGAGCTTATTATTTTTAGTTGCAACTGTTAATTAAAAATATTAGAAAGATACAAGAAGAAGCATGTCTATTTTGTCAGGAATTTTACTTAGCCTCCTTCATAAGCAATTTATGTGGGCTTTTTGTTGTTATGCAGACTTTCAGCTCAAATAGAGAGACACAGTATCTAGAATTATTTAATCTAGGGTTATTTAATCCTAAAACTTCTTTATCTGTAGAAAAAAAGTCATAAAAACAGATTTAAATGTGTCTGTTAGTATTCACTGCTGTTACCCTGGTTTCTCAGGAGGTAACTAATTCTTATGCAATGTCCATACTGCTTACACCAATATCATTAATAATTTTTTGCTTTTATTTTTCATATCCACAGTACTCACTAAAGTGCTTTTGCTACAGCTGTCCAGGTACCACTATTAAATAATGAACTATCTTTAGGCTTTGAGGATTTGGATATTCTTTTGCCTAGTCCGTTAAGCTTTTAAAATAACAGAGGAAAGGGACTTTAAAGAGTTTCCTTCACAATATCTCATCTGGTCAGGTTTAGAATTTGATTTATCACATATCTCCATTTTAAATCTGTGTTGCATTATTTTGCTGGGTATTAACCACTTCAAATACAAGAGTGGCAATGTAATAAAGAAACATACTCGTTTTAATATTTTTCACTGAGCAATAAATTGCTGTATTACCTGGATAGCATATTTGTGCGGAAAGTGGTTTCCACAGACAGCAATAAAATTTACAGACAAAAGCATTTAACAGCTAGCACAAATAGAACTGGAAAAAGACACAGTGTGAATTTTTTTTTCCCCTTCAATCTTTCAATAATTTAAGGACCACAGTTTTGACTCCCTGGCACTGTAATTGAGAATAAAGTCTTTGTACACAAGTGGATTGTAAAATAATTTGGGTTGAAAAGAATCTTTGGAGGACACCTAGTGTAATCACTTCACTCAAAACAAGGGAAACTTTAAAGATTGATTAAAGTTAAAACTAAGTAATGCTGCTGTCTTGAACCACTGAGATGTGATATTCTCTTGGGATGGGGATTGCACAGACTCTCTAGGAGACCTCGTTCACTGGTGCATAAGAATATCCCCTGTTGTGACTTCTGTTTCCTCTCCTTTCACTGTGTATCTCTAAGAACACTCCAATTGCTCTGTAAGCACCCATTAGGCGATTGAAGTCAAATGACTTCTTCAAATAGAGCCAGCGCAGCCTTTTCAGACTTTTCATGGACTTTATATATTCTGTTCCTCTAGTGACTTAGTAGCCTTCACTGGACTTATTTCATTTGGTTAATGTATTTCTTGGGCTGGAAAGCCCCAGACTGGGTGTCACATCAGATGTGGACTCGTAAGTGCTGAATAGAGAGGATCAAGTACTTGCTTCACTCACCTAGCTGCATTCTTCTAAATGGAGCCAGCATGCAATTAACCTTCACTGCCAGAAGGGCATGCTGATAATGATGTCAGGATAATATTGGAAAATAATCAGTAAAATGAATATTTTATTTTACCATTATCTGTAATATTGTTAGGAATTGAAATTTAGGTCAGCTCACTGTCTAAGAAGAAATTCTCAAGCTGATGATGTACATACAAATACAACATTAGCATTGTCAGCTCAATATGGGAGTGATAACAAAGAAAATTCAAATTCCATAATTCTAGATCAACTTCCTTCAATTCAAGGAAATATAATCACTCATCTAAACCCAGAGGGCTAATCCTGACAGTTTTGGAACACTGTGTGAGATGCTGAGCTCTTCCAACAAACGTAACTTAGAGAAGACATACGTTGGAATGCCTGCCTTGGATCACCAAAACAGAGGTTTGAGTCCCAGATAGAATTGTTTCCCTTCATCATTTTGACTTTGAGATTCTTACGGGGCTCTTTTCTATTCTTCCTTCAAAGTTCTCATTCAGGAAGACATGATACTCAGAAATACTTCTGTTTGCTTCTAGAATTCATTCTAAAAAGATCTTCTGGTTTGGAGTGGGGCATTTTTTGCCAGTAAGAGAAGTAATTCAATTACTAATTATCAATTAATAGCTGCTTTCTTTCTACCTGCTTACAATACATTCATCTATTATGCAGACGAATCACAACCGTGCCAAGCTCATAATGAACTAGGTAGGGGAAGCATGCACTGGGGGAATAGTGGAATCAATGTGCTTAGTCTCTTCTTAATCCTCTCTTGTGCATAGGAGACCTGCAGCTACTGCTATTCCATACATAGACACAGGGGCTTAGGTGGTTTATGCATGGCCAGTCATGCAGCCAAGCCTTCATTCAAAGACATTCAGAAGCCATCAGAAGGGAAGGGGGAGAGGCAAAAGAGAAATTGTAGTAGTTATTCTTTCTGTCTGAAATTCAAGAGAGGCTTCTACTAGCAAAATATATATAGAACAATCAAGAAAGAAAAAAAAATGCCAGCATTTTTATGTTTCTGTTAAAAATGTGCCTGATACTTGTATGTCTGCAACACTTAGAGATTTTAATCAATGCCAGTAATGTTTAGGATCCATATGGAGTGGCAGTCACTTGCAGGTGACCAAATATACCTGACCTTAAACTGCTCACAGGTGCCACACCATCTCTGTTGACCAGCGAACCCTCTTCTTCCAGGCACAAACAGTGTCCTGCTGCTGTCAAATGTCCATTACTTAGATGACCTCTCTGTGAGCCTTCCCCCTGTGCTCACAGTCCAGGTGCACAGACATGATGGACAGAGCACATCCAAGTTCAGCGTGGGACTCAGAACTCAAGGACTCCCTATGAACAGGACAGGTATTTTAAATCATAGTTTCACACACACACACATATACCTATATCTCAGAATGGGGTGACCCAGACACATCTGCAAGTGCTTAGTTGAATTAAAACCATAAAGTTCTGTTCTAAATATGGACTCTCTTTACCTGGTACTTCTTTGCCTGGCTTATTTATCTCTCTTGCAGCCCTTTATACTGTGCAGCAGAGCAGCTTATATCAGGACTAGGTGGTGCAGTAAAACCACCTGAAGAGACATAAATTTCCTCCACTCAGATGCTGGCAGGACTAGAGGATGGTACAGGTTCCCTTCCTCTTCCTCCTCTTTTCCCATCTTTTCCTCACAATACTCATTGTTTTCCCTTGTGTTACCTTCATGGACAATAGTTATGGCCATAGTTGTGATCACTTGTGATCCACTGTGGCCCAGGTATTTTAGGAAAACTTCTGATTTGATGCTGAAGGATAGTAGAGCAACTAAATGGGATTACAAAGAGGTGTAAAGTCTAACTAGCCATGTCAATTTATCTGAAGAAAAGGAATACCCTTTTCCTGGATCCAACTCAATTCCCATAAGCAAAGGGATGACTTGGAGCTGTGATATAAAATAATGACACCATTTATATTGTTGCTAGGATATGGGAGGATAAGCACAGTAACAGAAAAGAGCTAGTAAAATCAGAAGCATTTTAAGATGTCATGGTCTACAAAAGAATGGACATTTTATAGCTTTGTCATGATCATAAGACACAGCAGATTGTGTCCTTTGTATAATAGTTTCAGATTTCATTGACAAAGAAGAATGTAAAAGACCTAGAAGGAACAATTGAAATTCTACCAAATCATTTGGAGGCTTCACAATATGCCATTACAAAATCAGCAGTTGTGTGAGAAACAATTATAAGATAGCCAGGCTGTATCTTCATAACATTTCTAGCAGTTTGTGTCAGTATTCATTCAGGAAGTCTTTAATCTGTATAACTATATGTGCTATTCCTGTCCTGTTCCCTCAGATATTTTGCTTGCTTTTAAATACCAGAAGACAAGAAGACAATGATGACAAACTGTACTGGGAAAGAGAAGCCTCCTTTGTATCAGAACATGGCAGTGAGCATCTGACACCAAATACTGTATTTCTGATGACTCCTTTGTTTCAAGAAAGGCACAAACTTGCACTGTTCATTAGACAAGAGTAAAAATTTTGGAATGAGTGCTCAATGAAGCTTATTTTGCAGAAAAGACAGATTCTTCCACCCACCCTTGGAGATTCATAACCCTTTTACCAGATTAAACCAGAAGGGTCAAATTGATTAATCACTTCTGAAAAACTTAGCTTTTATTTTTAGTTAGTGCAAGAAGAACCCAGGATTGTGACAAAATCCTATACTGCAGACTCCCTTTCAGAGTAAATTATGGGCAGAGTTATAAACCAGCAAAAATAGAGGTTCATAATGGAGATGATGACAGACTTTTAATTATACAAAGCATGAAGAACAATGCTGTAATAAAATTAGGGGGAAAAAAATAATGTGTCACTTAGTCTGCTACATGCTTGAAGACTTCTCCATTATAGATGAACCAATGTGCTTGCTTGGTTACAGTTTCTCAGAAGTTAGTTGTCTCAGGGCCTTTAAGGCTGAAAGTATTTTGTACCTTAAATTCATGCATGAGTTTTGATTAATTGTGACTTGGAGTGAGAGAGGTAAAGATAATTAATATTGCTGATTCAGAGTTATGCAAGCTGTTTCTGTAACTATGATACAGCTAAGGCTTAAAAGTGAATTGATGCTCCAACATAAGCATCTGACTTTAGCAGGCTAAGCTTCAATGCAAGCACCAAACTGCTGCATGGTCAGTAGAAAGATATAAGCTACTGCCTTTAAACACTAGCACTGTGTTTCCAGCTGTGCACTTTAATGACATTTTTTTCAGGTCATCTAGAGACTTAAAATAAACCTACAGGGCAAGTAAGCAGGTATTTCCTAGGAACTATACAGCAGTATTTTATAACAAAATCTATAAATAAAGAGTATATAATAGATATTCACACAGCAACATTAGAAGCTTTTGTCTCCTTTGCCAAATGATTCTGAGCCCAGTCCCAACCTGCTTCACTGGGTAGTGTCATGTTGCCTAACTAGTCCAACTGAAATCAATGTGATCATGTGTGACAAAGAAATCTAATGAGATACAAATACCAGGAACCAGGATTTGGAGACTGAATTTAAATTGACTAGTTCTCTGTAATTTATTCACTTAATTCATAATACACCTTGTTCAAATATAATTCAATATAGTTAAGACATTAACTTGAGACAGAGATGTTTTATTTGGAAAGACCTGAATTAGTACTAGAAGTGGAGTTATTTCTGGATGGGTAAGATCATAGCTTCATTTCTTGGGGTGGAAAAAGAGGGGGGGACAACCAAAATTACTAGGATTGTGCACAAAAAAACATTTCACCAGAATAAATATTTCTGAAACTGTCATTAACTGATGGCTGAATTAGGTTGAGTTACAGATCTCACCTGGAAGAGGATCTTTGATCACTGGGCATACCTGGGCATTTTTAGGTCTCTAGTGTTAGCTTGAAAGAAGCTGAGTAGGTGCCAGCTGACCTACATTGGTTGTTTTGACTCTGCTGTTTCACAGGCTCTGAGGTGGTAAATTTCCTCCATTATGAAATGAAAAAATTCTGTAAATAACATTTCCCATCAGGCTCTGCTGAATGTTAGACAGAGATCTGTACTTTTCAATTACACATGCACTTCTCTGTACATGTGCATATGACTGGAGGGTAATGGAGATCCATATTTGAGCACTTGATCACAGAGGATGGAAAACTTCCCCCAGGTTTCATCACTCTCATCTCAACACACTCTAAGTACAGAGCAAAATACACTGTGAATTTAGCTGGGTGAAAGCAGTAGCAAAGCCTCAGCTGTACTGTTTCAGTATGCTCTCCCAGAAAGTGGGTTTCTTGGCAATAGTGGCAGTTATGATGTGGTGCCATTGATTCCTTGACTCTAGTATGCCAGCACATATTCAAACAAGCCAGAAGCCACATAGTTAGAGCCTCTGGCTCCTGAAGTAAAAAAAACCCCAAACAACAAACAAAAATAAGAATCAACAAGTTCTATAATAGGGAGAATTGAAAGATTAAGTGAGCTGCTGTTGTGGAAAGTTCTAACCCTGGCAGTAATTTCATTGCTTGGGAAGATTGTAAGAATCTTTCCCAGTGTGTCTGCAAAAGGAGGTTTTAGTGAAGTGTCTTTGCAGGCTTTTGAGGCTAAGTCAATTTCTGGAGATATTGTTTACCAACAGCTCCTTCTGCAGATACTTATAAACCTTTTCTACTTCCTTTGGACCCAAATAATTTGTTTTTGTCTCCAAGTTAAGAGCCATTACACTAAAAGCAAATAATTTCTGTGTGTCTTTCCAAACGATCTTCAAAACATCAAGTACTGTCATGGATGCCTGAAGACAGAATGGTATCTTCATAAAAATGCAAATTATTCCAATTATAATAGCAATCAGAGTCAAAGAGAGCAAGGGAGTTTGCAATTATAGCTCTTGTGTGGCACTCAACATTCCCACAGAGGCACACCAGACAAAAATACAATTTAAATAATACTGATGTCCATTCCCTTTATAATTCCAGATATCTTGAATATTATTTAAAGGATTTGAAATGAAACTGGTACAAAAGAAACATAAGTTGTAAGTGAAGCTTTTAACTAGAGCTCATATAAATATACCGTCATATATTTCACCAAATTTTACAAGTCAGACACAGATGTTGAAATTGATCATAACCTCTATGTGACAGCTAAGTCCCAGCCTTGATTACTCATGCAGCAGTAGTTAAAGATTACAATTCTTCAAAACATACAAAATAACAGAACAAATATCACACAGTTTCTATTCTTTGGACAAGCAGTCCAGATCTTTAATAATTAAAGCTAATAATAATTAGTTACCTCAATCTAAATATCCTGGATCACCTCTGGATCTCAATGCACTCTTCAGGAGAAATCCCAGTTTACAAAGAAGGGAATAGAGACATAGTGAAGGAACAAGGACCTGGACCCCCATTTCCCATATGCTAGGTTGATGCACTATTCCCCTTCATCTGAGTTTCCTTTGAGATTGGCTCCAATACAGATTGTAGACTATACTGAATCAGCAGAAAGAAGACATAATTTATACAGCTGCCTTAATTTAGACAGGATTCATCACCTCTAAGAAACCTAATCCAGGATTAGGAATGAAAAAGAGCTGTCCTTCTTTTGTGCACCCCTAAGTCCAACATACCTACAACTCCTAGCAGCTTTACTCCACCTGTCAGTGTCATTTCTTGGACAAAACCAAAATATTCTAGTGAGCAGATGATAAACAAAGGTGGGTTTTTTTCCATATTATTTACAAAGACAACACTGTTCAGTGAAGAATCTGTCTGTAAACACTTATTTTGTTCACTTACAGACTTTGGGAAACTTTTACTATTAGAGAAAAATAAAGTAACATTTGTGCCAGCATGGTCTCCTCTCATGCTTTAAGATACATAAGCAGCAGTTATTATTAAGGTCAAGAGGCTGGTGGAAGTGACATAACAACTAAAAAAGTTCAGTTATAACTACAGACAGCAGAACTTTGTTTTCAAAAGCACTGCATGTCTAAGAAAGAGTTCTCCCTGTATTTTAAAGATAAGCCTTTCTATCCAAAGGACTGCCATGCTGCTCTGGCACTGTTGCAGAATTAGTAATTGTGCAGCAGCAGCAGGAAACACTGACCACACATTTAACAGATTAAAAATCCTGTGATAGCTGCTTACATTTTTAATACATTTAATACATTTTTATTATCATTCAAAGTTCTTTCCTTCACATAGCTTGGGGCTCACAGCCTCTGCTAAAATACCTCAGTCTGTTCTCCATAGTTAAAGACTGGACATGCCACAAAGTCTCTTGAGTTGCCATGAAGGGAGCCAGACACCTGTGTGCCTGTGCCATGGTGGCTGGCTGTCAGCCCCATGTCAGCCCCCAAGAGAACAGGCATTTCCTGGAAAACCTAGGGTGATTATTGTAGCTACAGCTTTCCCCTTTCTCCCTATTTACATTAGCCTCCTTTTTTGCAGTTCTTATAAACTGCTGTAAGGCAGAGTTTCCTATCAAGACATGTCAGCATCAATGGAGATCAGGAACTTTATGTTAGTGGTACCTCACTATGAGCAGCTGAGACTGGTGATGCAGCTGATTTCATGGTGAGTTCAGTGGCTGGCCTGGTGGGCTGTTTGCTTTGGACAGAAAGCCCATATTTTCTGCATTTGGGTTCCTTGTCTTACAAATACTGCAATGGTTTTCAAAGAAGTGAAGTCCATCTATTGGAAGGAAAACAGAATTCCTAAAAAGTATAGTTATAGTTCATTCTGCTAGGAGAACAGCTAACATTCAGGATCTGAATGTTAATATTTATTGTTAAAGTTGCAGGATTTGGGGAAAAAAAACAAAAAGACTTTTTTTCTTTGGAATACATTGGAATTTTGGAATACATATTGGGACCAGGCAAAAGGAATGAATCCTGCACAGTGTCCCCAGACACTTAATCCTTTATTTCTTCATTTTTTTTTTTTTTTTCCTGTAAAGCATTTCTAAGTTCTGGCAGAAGGTCAAGGCATTTGGGCCATATATCAGAATATTTTATTGCTTCACCTTTTTCATACTTATCTGTCCATTTGGTCCCAACTCTTGCACTCCTTTCTACAGATCTCTACAATAAATCCACTTGATCCACTTATTGAAGCTTTTCCAGTCCACTAGAACTTTACTATTCAAAAAGAAAGATGTTTAACTGCAAGGGACTGTGAAAAACAATTTACACAGGTTCCTTTCTATCCTGAGTAACTGAGATTTCTCAGTGTGACTTTTCCATTACTGCTTTGTTCTATGGAAAGTCATGCATATTGCTGAGGTATATGAATTACTAGATGCTTAGAGATGTGACAGTTAAGATTGGTAGTATTTGTTTTGGGCTAGAATTTCATCCATGAAATGCCATTTGATGAATGGAAAATATGGAGGAACTAAAGGGTGGAAAAGAGTGGACTGGAAATGGAACAGTAGGAGCAATTCCTTTTTGAAATGGAAACAAACTATGGGAAAACAAGTCAGTAATTTTAAACTGTTTGTTTAGTTTTGGGGGTTTTTTTACCATTTTTAAACAAATAGAATGGTATAAGGTTATATCTGTAATTATCATTTCCCTAGATTCAAAACAAGTTTCATTCTGAAATTAGTATTGTGGAGAGATGACTGAGGGTATTTTATGACTTGCAGGAATCAATATGCATATACATGAATTTATATTTTAAATAAAATGAAGGAAAAACAATTTTCCCCTTTTCTTCCAGGAGAAATCTCAGCAAAGTGCATCTTCTAACAACTGTATGAGCTATATGTTTCTTTTCATTTGCTGTGCACAGCTTTAAAAATGAGTAAAGATTCAACAAATTTTTGGCAGAATTTGTCATCCACAATTCTCAGACCAGTTCTAGAGTTGGAAACAAGCCAGTTTCCAGAAGCCTGAATACTCATGGCCAACATGGCCTTGAGCCTAATCTCTGTTCCTCAGCCTTTCTTTGGCCTGAAATCTTCATTACAGAAAAGAAGAAAAACTGAAAGAAAATGACATCACCTTTGAAAAGCTATAGAAAAGTAAGTTCAGGAATTGTCACAAGATACTCTGTCCTCTGCCTGCAGTTTGGGATTTATGCCCATTTTCTCTTCTCACAGGTATGAGCATCTCACATCTTGGGGGTTGCATGCATAGAATGAAATTCACAATCTGCTTCCAACAAGAAATGCAGTCTGGTCCCCACCAGAGAGGAGGCACTAAAATCCTGCCCACAAGTTTTCCTCACATTGCTAAAGCCAACACTCATCATTTTATAAGGCTACACCTTTTTCTTCCTGACATCCATTTTTACAGAAGAGACCTAGACACCTCTTGCATTCCACACATGGTAGACATAGATGTGCCTTGGCCAATCAGTAAAGAAAGAAAAAGTCTTAGGAAAAAAATAGAATAAATGTAAGGTAGTGAATGAAGTTGAGAAAAAGAAAAGAGGAAAGAATAAAAGAGAGATTTTTACAGTGATCTTTTGGGATTAGTATATAAAAAAGAGTATGAAAGTGATGGATATTTATTATGTAGAAGTTTTTAAAACCTAATTGCAAAATTAATTGCAAAAAAAAATAAAAATATGTTACCATCATATAATGAAAACACTGCAAATTTATACTGAGTCAAACCTGTGGCCACACCAATTTCTTACATGTGCAAGAGAGAGAAATAAAGATCCCTTAAGTAAATATACCTAATCTGTTTGAGCTATTTTAAAATTGTATTCCTCATTATACCAAAGAAAACTTTTTATTTTTATTAAAATATATTTTAACATTGAGGGAGTGTGCAATCTTTCTTCCCCCAAAGCTGACAATATTAACTTTAGCTGTATATCACAGCAACAAAGACCCCTTTAAAGGATTGCTTCAGTAAAATCTCACCAAAGAATATTTTTTCTGATGATGAATATGCCCACACATATCCCAGACAAGTCAGCTGAAGACTAAATGCTTCAGGGTCATGGTCATGTGCCCTGACAGCTCAACACCTGCTGAGCTGTTGGCAACTGCTATCACAGATTAAACCTTCACTGGACGAGTAAGTGCTGCTGCCATGGGTGCTGCAATTCCACTGGCTCTGTAAGTTCAGACCACCTGGCACCATCAAAAATCTCCATGTAAAAGTTTGATTTAATTATAGTTTGTGGATCCAATTGCCCAGTTGAAAGCTGCTCAAATAATTGCAGAAATAATCATCAGCAAGGAGTGAGTGGCTAAAACTCCCAGAGAGGGTTCAGGGAAGAAACAGTGCAAAGATCCTAAGGTCTTAAGACTTTCTATGTAGGTATATCATTGCCCAGTTGCAAAGACAGCAGTGCCACAGGTATAAAGTCCTAAACATTCCCTCCATATGTTATCATGTTTTAAAGTCTGCTAACATTCACAGAAAGAGACTTATTTGGATCAGGAAAAAATAACTCTCAGAAGCATAGTGGCAATCTCAGGTACCAGCTGCACTTTATAACATTACATATCTTGCAAATTTCCAAACACGCTCTTGTGGTTTTCTCCTCAGAGTCAATATCCTGGCATAATGGAACAACTTCTTGCCTTAAAACCCGGAAGACCCACATGACAAAAAGTTTACATTTTAATGACTAGCTTCATTAACCCACAGGAAGCAAACATTTGAATGTCAAATCTCTGCAGTGTGCTCCCATGCACTAGCTGGAACCTTCTGAGAACCATTGTGTTAGATATATTTGCTTTGAATCAGACTTCCACAAATGGGTATTCCTCTGTCATTTATCCCTAGAAATGCCCAGCTTTACTGAACAAAGACCTCACTCTTTTAAAAGGGGAATTTCACCTGCATTTTACCAACATCTGAGAGAAATTCAGATTGGGAAACTGAGAGTCAGACAACTCAACATCTATTGATAATGACAGGACTATTTCTATTCCAACCGTAATGATTCTGTGATTCTGTGTGATTCTGTATCTAACCTGAACACTGCACTTCTATAGCAATCTGTTTGAATTTAACTTACTGCACTTAAGAGGTTTCTGGCAATTTGTAGTGAACACACACAGGTACATGCAGAAACAGCCACTTTGGAGTATTAAATGATACTGGACATATAAAATAAAAATAGCTCATTAAACCTGCTCAGAATTAGTAGGAGTTGTAGCTCTGAAAAAGACTACACAGGAGTTATTCCCAGAAGATGCTGTTATTAAATTTGGCTGATCAGAGCTAGCAGTTTGCTACAGATCAGATCATGATTATTTATGTGTTTATGGGCTGACAAAACTCAGAAGTTAACCACTTATTAAGTTAAAAGGCAAGCTTCTCACAGGATGAAACAATGCAAGTACATTAGTTTGCATTCATTTAGATCAATTAGGTAACTGGCGTTTCAGACCAGGGACTTAAGAAACTGCTATTGAAACACCTTCAGATAGCAAGCTAATTCCTAGCAAACCTTGCAGACTTCAGTGTAACTATCAGCTGTAAAGTTATGCAGCAACCACAATTTATAAAAATAAATGTCATCATTTTGAAAGTTTTCAGCTAAAATCTGCCGCATAACAACTTCTTTCTAAGATGTAATTTTCTACCTGGCACTCAGATCCTGCTTTCAGAAGACTAGTTAAGTCATGACCTTCAAATCTTCTTCCCATTTGACTGGATTTTGGAAAGGGCATTTCAGTAGTGAGATGGAGATCTTTTTCATAGATGACTTAGAAACTAGATCTTGGGACTAATGATGTACTGAGATGATTTCTCAGCAAGAGCTGTCTAAAGCCCTTCTATGAGCTGCTGAAAAAGAAAGTCAAACTCTCACAGTCAAACATTCACTGGGGATTCTTGTGAGACCTATGAAAACATGAAAGGGTAACAGCTCCAAGAATATAGTGAAAGTCTTTGCACCATGAAAACAATAATGGTTTTGCTTTTGTGAGCCAGAGCAATGACTGAAATATTTCAACATTTTTTAGCAGATCTTTGTACTTTCCTTTCAGGAGACTGTAGCCAAAACTACCATAAAAATATTTGCAAGATTTGTCACTGGGGGTTGGGAAATAAAATTTGTACTTATTTGTGCCAGCAAATATACAATATATAATATTAATATAATATTAAATATGGCAAAAACTAGACCTAAATGAGAAATAATATTTCTCTAACACTGACATTTCAGTAAGCCATCCTGCTCTGACTCAGGATAAAAGAAGAACCCTAAGCAGATTTCTGTGAAAAGTCAAGAGGTGGAGAAGAGAATCCCACTCAGGCCATGGATTGGAGCAATGATGTCTGAAACAGGATAATGACACAGAAATTGCACCAAGCCAGTTTTCTACAGCTTGCCATGCAAAGCCAACACAGCAATCCAAAGCAACTCACCATGATTTGTAAAGGTCATTGTCAAGATTAGCTTTTGTGAGTACCTCTTGTCACACCTAGTATGCTTTTACCTAAGGCCTGATGGAAAAATGGATACTTGTTAAAAGAAAAATAGCTGTCAAAAATTACTGCCAGCTCCAGCTGAGAGAGCTCTCTGGGATATACAGACATTTGTTTTGAGTAAGAAAATGATCTAAAACTTGTCACAAAACCTGCATACCTTGGGATAATGTGTAATAAAACTCTTTACAAGCTATTTTGCAAGTTAAAGCAATCTTTTCTTATTATTAAATCATGTAAAAGTTTGTGAAACCCAGTGTACTGTGCCTGAAGTCTGAGAAAGGAGCAAATATGCAGCTCCAAGCCAGCACTGCCACCTTAAGTATGCATATGAGTGGCCAAAGCAGAGCTCCACACATTCAGATGTGTAATATTGAAGATCTTGACCTCCCAAGACATAAGCCTGCCAGGGGTCTCACCACTGATGATGCAGTCAAAAAAGGACTTTCTGAAAGAGTCTGTGTTTCATCCCTCCTGTGTTTCATGACAGTCAGTCTCAACTATGACCTCAGCTATGGCTGCAAAGCTGCCCACAGCAGGTACTGTACTGAAGGCTACTGAACCCGTGCCACAGTTGCAGCTGGCACTTGGCAGGTATTAAATGACAGATGGCCACAATCTCAACCAGCTACACAGAGCTCTCTGAAAGAGAGACATGTCAGTTTACTGTGCTTTGAATATTGTTAAACACAAAAGACTCTGGGGTTCAGATACCTTCCCTAGAACACGCATTTTAGTCAAATTTTTAACACACAAGAACTGTGAAAATACAAAATGCTCAGCAGGTCAAAAAATTAAATTACATTCCAGATCAAAGCAATGCAGGAAGCCAAACATGTATCATTATAAAATGAAAGGGATTAGACTAGACTTTTATAGGGCAGAAAACTTTGAGAGAAAAGGTAATATAAGAAGAGGATAAACAAATAAGCTTTATTTAATTTCCAACATGCCTCCAAAGCATATTTAGCCATTACATTTCTTGACCAACTATATTCTCTAATGCTATTCTTCTCAGAAAATCCTTACATATCCTCTTCACATTTAATAAAGCATTGGGAAGAAAGCTCTCTGTTTCTGAATGTAGAATCCTCTGTCTACATACTGAAAAATCTTCACCATAAAAGACTCATGGGCAGAGGACCTAGGGTACTCTGAAGACATGGGGCTTGGACAACTGGTCCTAAGAGAATGGCAACAACAGGAAAAAAATACCACAGGCCTTTTCTTGCAGGCTTTCTGAATTTTAAAATTGAGCCCCACACTGTCTGCATTCTGTAAACACAGGTAGGTAATGATTGGAAGGGGGTTTTCAGGCTGGTGTTTGCATGTTCTAACATGGCTTCCAGAGTGATGCCCTGGGATTAATATGAAAAATCACAGATTAAATCTGGGGTTGGCAAAAATGTTCTGTGCAACTTAAAAATGATTATCATCACTTAGAGGGGTGAGAGTCAGTGTGATAGGCTATGCCTTTTTTCTTGATGCTATTTGCATCTATTTGCAGTGACCTATAAAATGGCTGATGCATGGGAATCCCTACTGCAGCACATCAGTAACATATTTATACTTTAACAGGAATATTCTGCTATATAGTAAATAAGCTAGAGGGGTTTACTGTGTGTAAGCGACAAACATCAAGTCTCCATTAACACACAAGCATGATGCAAACAGCTCATACCCTACATAGTAGCACAACTCTAGAAAAGTGTTCAAATACAGGAAAAAGAAAGAGAAATGATCAGGTTAGTTTGTCATTATAGTGTGAAATTAGACCCCCAAACTCTAAGCTTGCAATCAACTGCTTGAGTAGCTTCATTCCTAAGAATAGTCCCAAGGAAATCAGTGAAACCACTATACATATTTCCACCCATGAGGTACAAAAGCATCTCCAGGCTCAAGCAAAGTTAGTTACAGTGTTGAAGAAGTAGCAGCATTTCTGCCAGCATTGTCATCATAAGGACTTCCACACACACTGAATAATTATATTACTTCTGGGATCTACACTTTTCCCCCAAGAAGAAGCCAGACTTTACTGAAGAAGCAGAATCTAGGAAAGATTTTGAGAAGCTCAAAGATCATTTTCCATTCTGCTTCATTGTTCAAGCTAAAGGAGAACTAAAATCCTCCATAACCTGCCCCCATCCTGCCACACATGACACAGGCATGTGAAACCCATGACACAGATGTGAAACCCACAAAACAGACAGATAAGAAGTTAAGAACTGTCCCATGTCCAGTAGAAAATAAGCCTGGTTTCTGTTTAATAAAAATATGAGAATAATACCTAACTGTGTCCTTTCCCTGTGTCACTGGACATTCTTGAAGTACCTAAAGTACTGTTTATTTACACTTGAGATTGGTGATGCTGAAGCACCAGGGCAAAGCTTTTCTGAGGGGTGATCAACCACATCTTCCATTTTGCACTCCAGCCAGAAAGAGGACAAAGTGGATTACTAACAATCAGGTATTTGGGGGCTCTGTGAACAAAACCTTCCCTCAGTGCTGTGTAAAGTATATTGTTTATTCTAAACTGTGCTGCCTCAAGTAACAATCACACTTTTTTTCACATTTTTCCTTTGAAATTGTAGACATAAGCCACAGGTCACCAAAAAAGGAAGAAGCTGCATGCATAGCAGCTAGGTAACAAATCTGCAACAGGTTGCTCAGGGAGGTGGTTGAGGCCCTGTCCCTGGAGGTATTCAATGTGAGGCTGGACAGGGTGCTTGGCAACCTGATTTAGTTGGGGATGTCCCTGTTCACTATAGGGGGTTTGGACTAGGTGACCTCTGAGGTCCCTTCCAACCCAGATGATTCTATGATTTCATGATGGTTATCAGAGCTGGAGGAAGTGGAACAAAAAGAAGACACTGAACATTCAGAATTTTTCTTTCCTATTCTGTCTCTTCAGCTTGCTAGAGTACTTTGCAGTTATGACTACTGGAGACAGAAAAATTACAAATTCATATTTTACTTTCTACCTTAGACATATGTGTCTACAACTAACAGAAATTAAGATAAATGGGGTGTCTGTGATTTGCCAGACTGCAATAAGAATGCTCAAGTACAGGTAACTGTGCAGAATATGCAAAAAAGTTGCTTAAGGAGAGGCATTCTTCTTCCATGTTGATAAAGTACTGTCAAGTGTGATTTGAGCCCAAGTTCTCACCCAAAAGCAATACAGGTCTCCAGATAAAATAATACCCATATACCTACCTACTGCAATGTAATTGATAATCTGTTTGCTAAGAGCTTCACATGTGGATATGATCCATAACAAGGCATGTGATGATTTTTCTTTCTGTTAGAGTTCAAAGTCCCTTAAATACAAAATAAAAAAGAGTAAAATTAGAAGGAGGAAAGAAACACAGAAAAGGAGCAAAGATCTGATGTGCTTCAGGATGCAGCATGTGTGCAGTTTTATTCTGGCCTTTGATTTCCAAGAAGAGAAATTCAGGCAGTGAGGTGACTTTCTGTGAACAGTTCAAATACCCTAGAGATATAGAGGCCAAGAGAAAAAGGTTATAGCTTCCTTCCTTATAAATAATTGATTAAGCAGATGACCAAGTAATCACAAGAATTTTAGCAGAGAGAAAGTGAAAGAAGTTTTATTATGTAGTAGATAAAAGAGGACACTGTTTAATTTGCTTATATAGTGTGTATGTTGATAGGGACACATCCAAACAGTTTGTCTTTAAAGATTTTGCAAACTATGGAAATCTATGCAATGAGAAACTGACACATCCTGTGGCAAACATATGCATTTATTGCACAGCAGAATTTATTCTATTTATGAATAGCTCCTGGATTGCTGAAAGCATTAAAAGCAAGAATAAGCTACTGTTGACAACATGGAGATCAGGCTGGCCATGGGCAAAACCAAATGTCTGTCAGATCATAAGCCAGCTAACTTGATCCTGCTCATTCCTTCACCAAATGCATGATGATAAATGCAATCCCCTTCAACTCATCCTGGGCCTGTAAACAGTTTACTGTATATGTAGCAGCTGCCCTTCTATACCACTGCTTCTTTTAATATTTATTTATTTATCTATTTATTTCTTTATTTAGAGGAAAACATGCCATAATGACTAATTGCAGAGGAAGTAACATCCATTAAGTTGGTCATTATGAATATCAAAGCTACTTGTCTCAGACACAATATAGCTGTGTATTAATCAGAGATTGGGGTAAACTTTCTTGATGGAGTTGCTATGGACATGAACTAAAAACATCTTTGTCTCCACTAAAGCTCAGCAAATGTTTAAATGTTTCTGGAAATTGAATTATTATGACAAAAGTTTTAATGGATAAGTTTCAGAATATATATTTCACTGCTGCAAAAGATATTCAAGAATTTGTCATCTCCTAGTTTGTGTAGAAAATGTAAATGCTACAGCATTTAAATTAATTAAGGTAGAGATGAGTAGAGAGTTAATTATATGGTTTTATTGTGAAACATGGAAAGGTTTCATTACTGTGACCTGGCAGATAGTCATGCTAACAGCAAGCCCCCAGCCCGGCAGTCTGCCTGTCCCAGTGTTTCAGACCCTTACTGAATCTTGTTAGACAAAGTGCCTAATGGTGCCTGGTGTGGACTTTCTTTCTCTGAAACAGTCTGGAGAAGTCAAAAATAATGATCAGTTTGATTTATTGTGCTAACAGATAACAGATTTGGAACTTCTGATGTCAAGTTGAATAACTGAAAGGAATTTGAGCTCAGGCTAATAATTATACACCCAGAGAAGTGTCCAACAAAGTCAGGAAAGTAAAAACCTTTAAAACAACACTAAAATATAACAAAGAGAAATGCTGGCAAAGATGTTAGGCCATGTATTGAATGCACAATTCTTACCCAGAAAGCCTCCCTTCCTCGTGCTCAGAGGAGAAGGAGCAGCCTGTCAGTCATCCTCTGTGACAGCTAAATCCTAAGGTCCTCTGTCTGCCCCACCCCAGCCAAGGAAATAATCTTCACATGGAGTTTTATATCCTAATTCTAACTGTCCCTGCTTTCTAGGTGATGTTTAGCATGATTTAGGTAGAGAGTGGAGTAACATGATCATATATGTATTTGGCTTATTAGCATACTGAGGGGCAAGTCTCTGTGCTGTTCAAACAGCCTCAAGTCCAGTGATAGTCAATGGCTGGGAACAGGCCTCACTGGCACTAGAGCAACACAGGAAACAAAAGGACCCATCTCCACATTCTGCTTGTTTACTATTATTTACTTTGGCTTTCCCAAATGAACAAGATTTCATAGTTTAGCTATGAACTCACAAGGCAATGTGTGAATAAGATTTGATATGTCAGTTTCAAGCCACTTATCACAACTACTCTCTATTTCAAAGTCTTCAAATGACATTTGTTTCCCTGGCAAACTGAGGGAAAAAACCATTAATGATGGCAACCTACAAGTGCTATACATTTAAGCTAACTCTGTAATAGTCAAAGCTGAATAGAAATCCTTTGGAAAGATGAAACTTCTATAAGGATGCAGTAATATTTAGGATAACCAATATTCTTCCTCATTTGTAGAGAGCACTCTTCAGTGCAGGCTTCCAGGATGGCTTTCAAGTTAAATGTTTGTAATTCAAAAAAAAAATCCAGTAAGAGATATAATGAAGTTCTGCTTCAGCTGCTTCAGAAAGAGATGTGAAGAACAGGAATTTCTGAGGATAAATTGGTGTTTTCAGGGACATCTAGGCAGACAGTGCCATTCTGAGAGGGAACTGACAGGTTACTTCCAGTTGAGATGCTCTGTGCACATGACATGTGACATGCCAAGCCATGCTTTGGGTGCACAACCACCTCATCTTAGCTAATAACACTCCACAGAATACTTCACTACTGTAGCTACACTGATGCCCTTCTAAAAGAGTTTCCAACAGTGCCTTTTCACAGGACTGTGCTGAGTATCTGGGATCAGTCCCCAGGTGTTTCACCAAACCTAAGAATTTCTGTGAGGAAGAAATACAGCTGTCTTAGGCATTTGGAGTTAATTTGTCACCATCTAACACTGACTGTCTTTCCTACAGCTGGAATTAGCATATAAAAACATGGGCATAAACATTTAGAAGTTGAACACTGACACTCAAAGCTACAGTGCCAACAGCTATTCTCAAAGTACTGAAATAAAAGGTGCATTTTGGGAAGTATTGCATTTTCTGACCTTTAAGATGAGCTTTGCAGAGACAGTTTTTATTGCAAAATAATTCTTTTTACTTCTGTCTCTTCTTAGAGGCATATATCTTCAAAAGATAAAAGCAAGATGCATCAGCAAGCCCAGAAAGCCTCTTTTAGCAGTTTTAAGACAGTATAAACATGCTTTTGTGGAATGAATGTGTTAGGTTTTGCACTCCTTTCATTCCTGAGTCTGTTAAAGATTCCTTATAATATTTTAAGGGCTGTGTAGACTTCTCCCATGACCTTCATTTTCTGTTGTGATCTGTACAATTCAAAAGAAGTCCTTTATTTTATTCAACATGTTTTCTCATTCTCTGCTTGCCCTTAAGAATTTCCCTCCTGAAATTAGTAGTGTCAGTTGCCCATACCTTTTTCTCCATTCCCTTTCCATTGTGTGCTCTATTCTGTTCAGAGCCAAGGCTGACATCTCTCTAGCACTCACTGAAAAAATCCTAACACATTTTCTAAGCCAATTCCAAAGGAGAAGACAAGAAGAGGCCCATGAACCAGTAGACCCCTTCAGCAGTCTGGAACAGTGGGCAAAGAGATAAAACTAGGTTCTTCTGAAGACTAGCAGATACAGCAAAAAATATTTAGCTTTCTTCTTCAAAAGCATATTTTTTTAATCCTTCAAATACTAGTGTCAGAGTTAACAAATAATCTAAATAGTAGTAACTCCAATCTGCATTCCTGTATGGTAAACTGATGGTTCAGACTGGAACTGTACTGGGCAGGAAGCCTCCAGTCCTGTTTGATATCATTCAACAAGAACAGAATTTTCAAATGATGAAATATTCACTAACATAATGTATTTGAGGATAAGCACTTTTCTGTTTTTAAAAGCAAAAATGTGAAAGCTGTAACATACTCCTGCCATTTCAACACATTAAATGGAACAACATTACTCATTACAAAAGTAAAAATAATTTCTTTAAAATACTTCAAATCTTTAAAATATTTATTTATTTATTTATTTAAATCCAGTGAGGTGGCTCCTTACAGATTTTTGATTCCCATTTCCTTTCATAAAATAATACCTTCAGAGATGTCTGCAATGCTTTCTTCCCCAGAACTCACAGCAACCTCTTCCAGAACATCAAGTTCTGCTTAAATTAAACACGGGTCAGAAACCAATTTTCTCTCATCTTTACATAAATCTACAAACTAATCCTTTATTTCATAAGGTGCAAAGGCAGCACTTAAAAGGTAAATTGGGTATTAAATTAGTTCAGTTTAGATCTTCTGTTGAAAATATGGCTTGCAGTGTAATGAAAAATTCCAAGTTTTTTCAGAGTTGGAGGCATCTCCATATTTTTCAAGGACAATGGAGAAGTAAACCATTCAGACAATCTATTTTGCTAATGTCCTTGAGCTTGAGGTTTTGCCCCCTACTCTACCTCCCTTTTTAAATAACTGTAGAACCAGACTACCACAAGGCTGAATTCCTTCATAAATACTGTGTGACTTAATCACTGGAGGATATTTTCCTGTGTCAGCCAGCATTCCTCTTACACTGTAGGACTCTGCTTTGTTTACTATTTTTCCTCTCAAAATGACAAGAATTATGTGGTTTTCAGTGAGTATACTTCCTGGCTTTCCTGTTTTCTTTAGCTTCATGATAATTTTCCTTTTATTTCCCAGAAGAAATCTTAGTTTGAGACTACACATTACTTTCTTTCTTTTTCACCCTTCTCCCAGTAAGCATTCCCAGGATCCTATTCTCTCCTCATCATTTTCTGCAGCAAAACTTGTATTGACTTCAGTCAAAGAAGGCAACAATTCAGCCTGATGTTGGTTCTTAAGACATACAAAGTCTAATCATGATTGAATTGCAGACTCTAAACATTCAATTATATGCTCAGTTCTTATCTGGGAAATGTCTTTGGTATCCAGTAAAAGACTTGTTTATATTGGAGCATTATGGAACTTGGAGGGTGGCCAGAGATTTCAGGCTAAGGACCAGACCTCTTACAGGATTGGGTTCCTTAAATCATAAGGAATTTTTCAGTGTGTAATCCTAGTGTGCAGCCCAGACTCCCTTGATGAGAGGCTTGGGCTGGTTTTAGCATTAATAGGCTGTTTATCTAGGTTGTGGATTGATCAGGCCAAGGAAATATTCATTGATTCACATTGCCTCTGGTGCTTATCATCACTTATTACCTCTAAAGCAAGGTGTCTCCATGAGGAAATGAAGTCAGATTCTGGATAAAAAAGCTCATGGAAAAAAAAAAGTCAAGTATAGTCAGGATTAACTCTGTGTCACTGATAAGTGATTGATCCTAATAAGAAAGCTATTCTGAAGGAGCTTGGGACACAGTACCTAAACATGTGTTTCATTAGTAGGCAGAGGAGTAAATTCCTTGAAATTAATTAATTAGAAGAAAACTCCTACTGAGATCAATGAAAATTGCAGGCCAAAATACCTTTAAAAATCTGGAACTACAGTTTTAACTTCTGAACTAAAAGAAATAACAAGATATTTCACATTAACAATGAATTCTTCAGCATCTTTAACTTGCAGGCCATCCAAATGTTTTTTAGCATCCATGAGCAAGTCACACTTTACTAATTAACCACAACTACTTCTCCAGATCTTGTATCTAATGAGCACTAGCCTCTTTATTTGAAACTGATTAAAGATTGATGTTTTGACAAGCACAAGCCATAGAGAAGTCAAAAGGAAGAATGTGCTGTACTTCAACGTTTTTGTTTCTTTTGTTGCTAAGCACTTCAGATGTTATGAAGAGATGAACCAGAAAATCAAGCAACTTGCTCTCTTGCAGTTCTGAAACACACCTGTGAATAGTGTGTTTCTAATAAACTCCACTATCTGAACATGAACAATTAACACACTGGATTTCATAGTCATGGATGAACAAGACTTGTAACAACTCTACAGTGTATCTGAGTGGCAAACAGAAAATATGACCTTAACTGGAACATTACAAATACAGGCTTTTCATGAAATCAGCTTTGTAGCTTTGAAACAAGGTCAATTACATATTCTATCACTGCCATAAAAGTGGGCCAGTGTTTATATGGCTCCCATTCTCACAGTGTCATATGACAGGAGTCATAAACCCCTATATCAGGAGCTGTCATAGAAATACATAACACACACTCCTTTTTAAAGTGGAAGAAACTAGATGCTTCAGAGAAGCATATGGAACAACAATGAAGAAGCAGTTTTTAATATAACAGAAGTATTGTATAATTACATCTAATACAATTGTGATGTGAAGGAAGAAAGCCTTGAAAAGAGAGTCATTAGGAACAGTTCATAAGGGAAGACATTAAATGTTTTTTAGCCTAATTTGGCTAGAGTCTTAATTTAAAAATACATTTAAATATCAGTGTAGGTGCTGAGCTCTACAACACTCAGTTCTCTTTGTATATTGACCCTAAACACATGATTTAGAAATTTTTCAGTTAATTAATTTCCAGTACTGTGTCTCAGCACACTCTGTTCTGGAAGAGAAACACATACTGTCTCATTTGAAAAGCCCTCAAAAATAAGGGAAAGGGTATTTAGAGCTAAGGAAGGCTACCACCAGACAAGTAAAGTGTCATCTTTTCAAACTATTAGTGAACAAGAAACACAAAATTAAAACCATTTAGAGCAAACACTACTATTTGAGGGCATTTCATTCAGCTGGATTTCACAGAGAACCATCAGCAATTCAGTACAATTATGTGGTAAACACAAATAAGGCAGAGCTGAGATTTTTCTTCCTCTGATTTGCAATCTCTACAAATATGAATTAAGAGGAAGGGACAATGAGCTTCTTTTTAATCTTTGAATGTATGCAAAGAGAACATTCAGCTCTCATTTTCTAAAAAGACAGATGAAAATGTGAGGCATAAGCAAATTTTTAAGGAACAGTACTGAACACTGAAAATGTAATTTGTTTAGAAAACTCAGGCTTCTACCCCAGAGAAAGTCTGGCCTGTCCTGGATTTGATATTACTTGATATTTTTTTTCTGAAAATTCACTGAGATGCAGCTAGTTTTGACTAGCAAGTGTCTCTCATCTCAAGATAGGAGGGTTAAAAGGAATTATAGATTGCCTAGTCTTAACTTTTGCTTTGTGCAATGGAAGGAGCCATTTGAACCTATTAAGTGCTGACTAAAGGGTCAGCAAGGGAGAGAGACAGGAGGAAGAGAAAAGAATTCCCCAGTTCACTCCTACCTTTCTAAGAGACAAACATCTAAATTCAACATTTGAATAATTAGAGGTCTGAGTCAGGAGAAGAGGCTCTGGATATTAAGATCCTACAGACACTGCAGACAGGTGCTGTAAAGCTTACAAAAGTACAATGGTACATTGTCTTCATCAGTTAATAGAACACTATTGAGCTCTTTAGACCTGATTGCCAGGCTTTGAAATAATGCATTTGTCACACAGAGATAAATTTCTTCAGCAAATCATTGCCTTTCAGTTTTATGCAAGTCATATACCATGTCAACTGCACAAACTGGTGTTTGGGCTTTTTTTAACTATTATACACTTATTTATATATCAATATGTATTACTATATAATTGCAATTGGTTGAATAGGTTTTCATATAAGCTTTAGAGGTTACAAAGTATCTAAATTGTGTCTTTTAATTAAAAGAATCTTCCATGATAATCATTTAATCTGTCCTGAATGCTCTCAGATAGTAATCAGGTTTACCATATAACTATCATGAATTTAATTGACTAATGGTTAATAAGGATTTTTAAAACAGATTAAATCAATAGCATTAAGCAAAAAGACAGATTTCTAATGAGACTTATTGATTTGGGGACTGATTTTTAATGATCCCAGAATGGGCAAGAAATATAAAAGAGAATTATGACACAGAAACAGAGCTTTACTGCCTTGTTTGAGGAGTGCTGTAGGTTGCTTTCAGTGAGGAATAATTCATTTGCATAAGTACCTCACTGTTCTAATTCCACATGTGACAGTTAAGGATATCATTAACCCAGAAACTGTAAAAAGCTCCAGAAAAATACAAGTAAGGTCTTCTTTTTGGTTAAGGCATCAAGCAGGTTGTAAATGACTGCATCCTGCAATCCAGAGCCCATAAATATCCAAGACCAAGGTACCCAATGAGGTGCACTGTGAACTCCTCATTGACCATATCTCCTTGCAAAGGTCTGTGTAGGGAACAGCAAAATCAGGTGCCTGCCACTGTAAAGGCCATGGCCCAGGCCAATCCTGGAGTACACCTGCTTCATTGTGCACAAAAGAGGAATGTCCATATTTTTCTATCAATTTGCAAATTAACTTTGAACAAGCAGCTTCACCTCTCTGTGACTCTATTTTCCACCTAACTTTCATTCTTATGGTCAAGTAACCAAGATATTTCAAGTTCAGTTCCCCTCTTAATATTCCTTCTCAATTTATGCTCTATTTCCCATCCAAAACACATTTTCATTCCATGTTTTCTTCACCTTTCACTCTACAGTTCAAAAACAAAGTTGTAAATAGACTTTCTCAATTCTACTGTATTCAGCCATCTCTTTGGGTTTTATAAGAAGCCAAGGACTTACTCATAGTGCTTTAAATCAGAAGAAGCCATAGAAAATCTTGCAATCTACTGATTTCTCTTCCTAATTTTCACCATGATCATCCTTATCACATCATATTATTTAGTCTAAAGATGCTTCCTAAAATTCTTAAGATGCCTTCCCTCAACCCAACTTCTTTTCAGCTACATCTGTCAGAATTTCTTTGTTTTGCAGTGATCCAGGACTTGATCTAATGACTCCTTTATGAGGTAAATAAAAAAATTGAAATCAGTATTAAAGTTTTAAAGTTTAGTCCTCTTAACAATTTTAAAATATACTTCTCTAGTATAGTAACCTATGATCTAATATCTCTCCAACATTTTTCCAAGCAAATTCATTTTCCAAACAAATTCTTTAAGCAAGATCCAAGATATTTTTCCCAGATAAGGATTAGACTACCAAGATTATTAAAAACAAAAACAAACAAACAAAAACAAAAAACCAACAACAAAAACAAACAAGCAAAACCAAACCCCCCCCCCCCCCCCTTATCTAAGCTTTACAACCATTGATATAAAACAACAAGTAGCTCAAAAATTAAATACAACTTGGTCTCCTTGGTCCAGCTTCCCGTATGACCTTGTGAGCAGATCTGCTATTTTTAGCTTTTATTATGTAGGAAGGGAAGAGAGGAAAAATAATTTAAAAATGCTGATATTTGAAAAGTGTTGATCAAGTTCAACTTGAAAATGTTTGATCTCAAGTCCATAACAACCACTAGCATAAAAAGCAGGGAAATGCTCTTGTATTTGGAGGGAAACATAAAAGATCTAGAGCAGCTGAGGTTACTAGATACACAGTAAAAAGACAAGGTTAAACTTGCTGTCAAAGCCCAGCACAAGCAGTTGCACTCTGAGTTTTTTAAGTGTCCCACTGCTATTTCAAGTAGCTCTTGCATTATTCAGTCCCCTTTCTGGGGTGCTGCTGTACAGTTACTAGAGAATTACCACCTTAGTAACAGTTAATAAGGTGTGGATTGAAATGATTCTTACACCTTGCAGTGAATACCAGTACCATGGAGTTCTATGACTGGATTCTAGTAACCAACACAACTTGACCTGGGGCAAGTCGAAACATTGGCTAACTTACGGTAATGTTTTAGGAACTCAACAAATACTTTAGAAGTCCTTTCAGGTCATACCATGAGTTCCTATTTCAAAAATATTTGTCATCTACAAAAACCTCTTGAATCAAAAAGGAACAAAAATAATGACAAAAATAGAAGCAGACAAAATTGGGAAACATAAAAACGTTCATTGACAAAGGGATCACCTTTGGCTGGTTAGTCAAACTACTGTCAGCTTCAGTATGAGCATGGCCAAGGTCAGGCCTATTTGTCCAGGACACTCAAAACATCTCAAAAGACAATTCTGTTCTATTCCATTTACACTCATCTATCTGCCCTTCATTTTCATCTTTTAAGTATTTCATTCATATAATGCAATTCTTTTCCAGGAAAATATAGATGGGACATGATTAGGTTTATTTTTCTTTTAATCCTAGGGTCTAATGTTAACCAGTCATGAATTCCAACAGATTTTAAGATGATTTATGTTCTTTTCTATCCTTAATTCTCTAATTTCTCTACTATGTCTTGTTAGACCAAACAACAATTACCACATCTTACTTTTATCTGATTTTATGATAAAAGAAGATATATTGTACATTTTTTCATGATATACATCTTCAGTAGGAAAAGATCTTACTTTGGGATGTTCACTTTTACTGAGATTAATTCCCACAATTAATCTCAGTGAATTACATGTTTAATTAGATGCCCATTAATTTTTTATGCCTGCAATGAATCATAGAGCTAATCTTGAGGAAACCAGAAATGCATTGAATCAAAATATACAGTTGTTTAAGTTCATATTGTGCACAAGTATCAGTAATGAACCAGTTGCATGTTTTAATACAGGCAATAATGTTCCCAGAAGATAGGCATTAGGAATGTCCTTCTAAAGGTAGTTCTCACTCCAAAATCCTGTAAAATAAATATTCACTATCACCTTTTCCTTGTTGGTACTCCACAAGACTGTGTGATTGAAGGAGTGGTTTTGGGTTTTGTCCAATTCCATTCCATTGTGTCAGAGACATAGAGATTAGCAAAACCCCATAAATGGTGACAGTCTTTTAAGGAGCAGTTGCATGAGATGTCCTCAGCAGGATTTGAAGGATAGAGAACAAAATACAAACATAAAACCACTGCCCATTTACCAAAATATTTTTCTCATAAGTTTAAAGTTAGTATGTTTTACTGATTTTTGACAGGCGAAGATGGAGAGAAGGAGGCATGAGGAAATGCTTGAGAGATTAAACCATAACCTTTTCTCTTTTACAAAAAGCAAAAAGTTTTCAATGCAGAGCCCACAATCTGTTAAGGACATAAAAATGCATTGATCCACCCCAAAGAAACACTTCCCCTCCAGATGTCTCACCAATTGGGCTTGTGTCCAAGCTCACAGCCTCACGTTCCCACTGCAAATGTGGAGGTCTTTTTGCCAATGGAATTTGCAGTGGAAAATAGATATTGGTATATATTAACATTTTGTTTTCTTAAATTTCTTCCTGGCCTTTACAGTTATGCAGAACTGAGAAGGAAGAACTTTTTACTGTTTAAATTAGCCTCAACACTGCAATGAGTATACAGAGAACACTGCTATTGCTCCATGCAAGTTCAAAGGAGAAGCTTTGGCAAAGCCATTTCAATATCAGAACTGCAAAGAGGGAGAGCGTTTCCCTTCTGCAGGCCTCAAGGGAGTTGTTAAAACCTAATGTGTTGCAACAGCTTCAGTTTAGATATCTCTTGTTTTCAGTTTGGTTATTTCATTTTAACTGTTTATTTATTTATTATTACTTTTACTTATCAAGAATGGCAAAATCCCCAGAAAGTCTTTTTTGAAAGAGTGTGCCAGTAGTTAAGAAAATAAATGCTTCAAATAAAACCCATTTCAAAACTCTGGTCAATAACAGCTGTGTGTTTTACTGTGAGCCAACAAACAGGATGTAGTAATATTTTGATGAGAAAGTTTTCATTGCAACTGACTTTAATGGAAGATCTGTGTTTCAACTACATTTATTTTTTCATAACTGGTGAATGTTTTTGTCAAATAAGTATGCATTATAAAAAAGGTAATTTTTACTGTAGATGAACTATTTTAAGCTCCCAACATTTGCCATTTCTCCCCTTTGAATTCCCTACTCCTGTCCAACAAGCAATTTAAACATCTCTAGATGTGCTATGAGGCAGTTAAGTTCAGATGCCTTCATCCTCTCCAATGTCTTGAATTTTGCATCTGATTTACATCTTTGCTGATGATAACAGCCAGGGCAAATACACAAGACAAGTCAGGAAGAGAAGTCAGGGCAGTTCTTGGAGACACTATGGACTAAGCAGGAGATACCAGTCCAAAAAGTCTTGCAGACACCTGAATTAATACTTTACAGTTTTGGCTCCTGGTTTTCCAGAGACAGTTTTCTTTTTTGAATGTTATTATCCTAAAGTTAACATTTTCTGCAGAGCTCTCCCTTTTCTCAGACTGTTTTTAATAGCAAAAAGGCTCATATTTCATGCCAGGAAAACAAAGCTCTTGATACCCTACATTAAAAAATAATGCCATACATCTGACTACCTTGGCAATGGTCTTAACACACCAGCTGCTTGCCTCTACCACTGCAGATAGAGCTAAACACGTTTTTTCCTACTAAAGGGAAGAGAACTAAGTTTAGATCTACTAATTACATTTTAGTCACATGAATATAGTTATTCACCTCAGTTGGAAGGTTTCAAAATGTTTTTCTTTATCATTGCATGTGTTTTTTTCTTGGAGAAAAGGGAAAAATGTAAAATAGTGCCTCTTATTTCTGCTTGCTTTAGGAAGAAAGACTTATGGAACTTGCACTATCACCTTGAATTTATGACATAGATTTAATTAGTCTTGTAGAAAACAGAGCCTACACACCATGATTTAAGCAAAAAAAGTTGTTCCTTAGGTTCTTTGTTATAACCCTAGCACTTTAATTAATTGTAAGAAGGTAGATTTCTGCTATGATTCTCACTAGTTTTCAGTAGTTTGGAACACAGCACTAGGGTTATTTTATATTTTTATTAGTTATTATAACTCTTTGTTTGATTTTCATTAGTTTTGTGCAGTAGAAATATAAGCTGAGAATATCTTCAGTTACATCCAATTGAACTCAGTTTATAATAAGAAAATAAGAAAATATTTCTTATTTTTGGCCCTGCCAGTGCCCAGGAGATGAGCTTGTAATACATTTATAAATATTCTTAATGCTTACATTTTTTATTCTTCTCTGTTAAATGAGAAGCCAAAAGAATCATGATAAATAATCCAATATTGGAATTTCAGAGGAGAAAAGACAAAAATATTAGTTCTACTGAAAACTGGAGTGAGGTCCAATTCCTGTTTGAACTCAAGTCCAAAGATATAATAAATTAAAAAAAAAAAAAAACCAACACACAAAAAAACCCCCAAAACAAAAAAACCCCAGGCCAGCCCAATACCCAAAGGGTGGGTTACACTGCAAACACCCCAAACCCTGCCACTCAGGGGTGATGCCACTCACACATAATATTTTGCCTCGGCTCATTGCTAGCTCTGGATATAGCTTGACATAGATGCCTTGCACCACAAATATTTTCATCCTTCCTGAATAGAAATATATTTTTAAACACAACATAGATATATTGGGAAATTTCATTTTAGGATATATTTAAGTAGTTCAGGAGCAATAATTATGAAAGCAATTTTCCCTTTCTATTCTGGTGTGTAGCAAAGGAGTTCTGTTGGGCAGAACATCATTATAGGGGTTTTATACTAATATTAAAAGACTAAAGAGATTGATAACAAATTTTGTGAGAAGCAATTAATTAAAATGAAAAAGCATGTATGCCAGCTAACCATCTGCTGTCAAGGAAACAAATTTACCTGGTATTAATTTTGGAGATAAACACAGACCTGAAATACTAGGTTGCACATGGCAAACTTTGAGAACAAAGTTATTCACCTGCAAAAGGAAGGAGTATGAGCTACAGCATTTAATTTAACATCTTTCACATAGTTCCTCTGTCTGGAAATGGAAAATTCTGTACAGTTTGTTAAGAAGAGGTCATTTCATACACACCCTGTACATCTACCTAATATTTTAAGACTATTAGCTCCTTGTGATGTATCATTTTGACCTAACTTCAACCAGCAGCTGGTACAAGCTACTAGAGCAGATTGCTTCATGAAGCAATACAAATAATGAGAGTGGGAAATCTTGAATCTGGATTGAAGAGAGAAGTATTTCATACTATGGCTACAAACAATATTTGCATGATTTTAATATATTTGTTGTATGAATTAAGAATTGCCTTGGAAAAAGTACTTTAGCATAAAAAAGCACATATTGACAAAAGACAAAGCTCAAAGATGTGAAAAACTCCACAAACTTTATTAAAGACTAAAAAATCTGGCCAAAATACCAGACATACTGTTGTATGCTGGTTGCAAGGTATCAAAAGGAGCAGTAGAAATATAGGTTAGCCAACAGATAAAGATGTTGATCTCTATTTATACTGATCTCTGTTCCAAGTCTGTATAAAATATTAACTTAAATATTCTAGACTAAGTGGAAGCCAGGAGCCACCAAACAAGGCAAATAAGTTTATCTTTGATTTGCAATCAAACTCAACAATATCTGAGACCCTGTTGACTATATGTCAGCATTATCATAACATCAGAACATCAAAGGTACTAGGAGAAAGCACACTGCTCTTTTATAGCTCTGGAAAAGTGCTAGCTTTCACATTCTGCTGATTCATTCTCTCTTTGAAGTGCCTCTTTAAAACAAAGAATCATAATAAAGCTATGCATAGAGTTCTCCATTTACATTTAGGATAATATTTAAGGGAAAGATGGTGAGAGGACAAAATAAGAAAGCATCAGGAGATGAGCTGAGAAGAGAGCAAGTAAAGCTGCTTCTGCCAATAGCTAACATATAATTTACTACCCACAAATATACAGAGAAGCCATAGAGAACAGCATACGTGAACCATTGTAATTCTGACTGCATATTTCTATTACAGATTTTAAGATACCTTGTCCAGTTATTTGAACTAAGAAAGTGGCCTGATTCTCAGTGATGTTTAAAATCAAAGGAGTACTTAAGCAGATGTACAATGTCTTAGCCAAGACTACAGAGTTTAACTTAGGAATTCACAGCCAGGTGCCTGTATTTATTTTGGTTCAAGTTCTGGGGTATTCTTTCATAATAACTTGGATTAGATTATGAAAAGCAATATTTTAATATTGACTTAAAACCCCAGAGTGCACTGTGTGTAATCTCACAGGGCATTTTATGTTCTCTAGATATTGATATAATACAAGTTTATATTCCTGAAGACTCAATTTGTTCCTTTAGTCAGAGAAATTCAGCTCTTCTGGATCTGTTTGGTTCTAGATAGATATGAAGTAAGTGCATCAGTAGGTATTGATTTCTAAGCATCTGAATATTAAAATAAATAAAAAATAAATAAAACTCTTTTCCTTTACCTAAGTCAGTATTGCACAGCTGGAAGCAAAGGCATCATTTCTCAGTCTGCAAAATGTTCTATTAAACCCAGTGAAGTTTTCAGTAGCAATAATAATATTATAAGGCTATTTTTAGGACAAAGAAGGTGATTAACATGTTGCAAGTTCTTTGATTCCACATGTCCTATTTTCTACCACCACTCCCTTCCCCTCCATGGATATTTTTCTTTTACTCCTGCTATAGCAAAATACCTGAAACTGTACAATCTGATGGTAGTCTTCATACTGTACTCAGAAAGAGGAAATATATCAAACACTGTCACAAAACCTCTTTCTTTATTTCTCCAACATTTATCTATTAAAAAACTATGTAAACTACTAGCTTAGAGCAATATTGGTCAGGAATTAGAAAACAGGAGGATAGTTGGTAAAATTACTTGCACAGCTAAGAGCAAAATTCAGCTTAGTCTCATGAAAATTCTGTTAATAAGGGTATGAAATGCTACAAGAGCAATCTATACAAGAAAAAAAAAGGGGAACACAGGAAAAAAGGTAATATAGCTGCACATAACAGAATAGTAGTGAAATATGTATACACACATATATATACCAACAAAATGAACAGCATCCTTTTTGGAGATACATGTGTTATACCCCAACACACAAAGGAAAGTCAAAAATCTTTTAGAGAGGCTTTTTCAGTTTGACAACTAAAAAAGAATTACTGACTGTATTGCTTAGGAAACAGTACAATTTTGAGCTCTACTATTTTCTGCATAATGCTTTGCATAGGGATAACAAACTTTTTTACAAGGATCCCGAATCAGCAAAAATATCCTGTCAATTTCTCAGCACTTTAATGACACAGATTCACTGTGTCAAATTCTATTCTCATTTGTAAGAATATAAATATTGAATAACTCTACTTTTGAGGAGGTGGTGACATTTTCTAAGCTTTATTTAGGATGATTACTTTCAAATTACTCTAAATCCATTGTACAGAGAATATGTCTCTCATTTCTCTGTTTAGAGAATTGATAGAAGAGGATTTCCTGAATGATAAACCAAGTAGTGTCTGTAGGGCTCACACAACCATACCCAACTTCCATACTCAACACTACAACTGTTACTGTCAGATAGTTTTATGCATTACAGTTTTGATTTATTTCTGACACTAGAAGATAACACGGTGTTGGATCTGGACATACCTGGAAACAACTTGTTTTTTTCAGCTCCTACGTTCTGAGCCATGATTCAGTCACAAAGAGCAATATTTAAATTCAAATGCATATAATTTTTCTTTTTTCTTTAAAACACAGACTCATAAAAGTAATTATGGTTTCTAAGAACAAATGTGGCACAAAGTAAAATAAAAGGAAAAAAGAATATTTTGCTTGCACTGACAAATTCTTTGCCAACTTCTAGTATCACAGAGCTCAAACACCTCCCTTGCTGGGAGCTTCTCTTCTTTTACATGAGGAAGAAAAGGAGCAAGCATTCACTTCAGAGAGCCTGTTAGATCCTCTAACTAAGGATTTATTGAGATAAAATATTTTGATTTGTTTCCAGCTCTTCACCCTTTCACTACCCATTCTGCCAGTGAAGGTAAGGATGTTCATACTCTCGACATTTCAAACATTGGAACTAAAGACAAGTACTTGGATGGGAGACTGCCTGGGAATACCGGGTGCTGTAGGCTTTCCTGCTCCGGCAGGGGGGTTGGACTAGGCGATCTTTCAAGGTCCCTTCCAACTCTTAACATTCTGTGATTCTGTGATTCTACCTTTATATTAGCCAGATATACAAGCCAATTTTAAGCTATGTCATAGCTGCCGTTGTAACAAATCCAACTCATGATCATGCTCATATATGCTATTACTAACTCCCTTATCCTTTTACTCTTCTGGAGAAACTGAGAAACAGTCATAATGAAAACATTAGCACATTCATTAGGCTTACAACTTATAAATGAGCTGGTACAGTCAGCAGTTAGCAGATTGTAATTACTGTGTGGACAGCCTTCTGTTGTCTTATGGTCCAGCAGTGACCAACAGGCCGTGGGCAGAATAATACTTCTATCAAAATTACACAAACTTCAGGCATCCAAGTGATCCATCTCTCACACATGCGAACACCCACATACTGTCTGTCTCCATTTTTTCCCTTGAAAATTAAATATCAATAAGATTATATTTTTATAGAGATTACTTTTTTATGCTAATGGCAAAATGGTACTAACAGATGATCTCAACGTGTCCTACGAGATAAGCATGGCTTCGATCAACATGCACCACTGAACAGCAGTAAGGATCTGATAGCCATTTGCATTCCTTCAATATCCATAGCACAAAAACCTAATTTATTTCAGTGGAGATACTAACAGAATTTTTTCAGGTTTAAGTACTTGAATTTAGCCCTTTTAAGACAGTCAACACTTGATTTTTGCATTGGTAAGTTTGTACTTTTCAGTGTTACTTTTGAAAAAGTGAAACTTCTGTTGGTTTTGGTGAATTAGAGACTGCAGAAGTGGGTCACAGGTTTGTTCGGATGACTTGTGAGAAGCTACCAGTATGAATTCAAACTTTACGTTGCTTATGTAAGGGTCATCCTTTCATAAACAATACCCCCTACTATCCACACCTCATTAGTCCAACCCCACTCTGAAAACATGAAGAAGCAGCGGTTCTTGAAAAGTTCTTTTGCTGGGAACTTGTGTTTTTAACAAAACAACCTGCTGCTATGATAAGTTTTTCAAAAAATAATCTAGGTTTTGAAATATGGAGTTCTTTTAAAATGTCATCAACTTTCCTGGTCCAACTGAACCCAGAGGTTATTTCTCCCCCTAAGAAATCAAAAAAAGATGAAGTGTCTTTCAAGATTCTGAAGGCAAGGTCAAACACATCTGGAATTAAGTCAGCGCTCAACTGCAGCCCTAATAATCAGGTGTATTGCTTATTCTCAGTGCTTGCCTCTGCATAACTGCAGAGCTCTGAGCACTACTTTTGACACCATTGGAACTTTGTGATTATTCTTATGGGCCTTGACCTGAAGAAGTCCCAAACATCCTCAACTTAAGGTTACAATACTGTAATTCCACCATGCAAAGACTTCAGTGATCAAATATCACAAGAAAGACAGATTATGACTATTTTTTTCTGACTTTCAAGACAGAGGAGAGAACAGTTCTCAACCTGTCCCTATATGAGGATTCCATGCTTCCAAAGACATACCCTACTTCTCATGCTTAACTTTACACCTTTTAGTTCTTCTTCATTCAAATCAACAAGCACATAGGTACTGCAGGGAAAGCACCACCAAGGAAGTCCTACTTCTGTGTGTAATAGTGCTGACTATTGACAGAAAAGCTCAATGTGTGCATATGTCCCTGTATCAACAGTGTTTAGGTCTGGGCACAGCATTCTGGAGAAAATTAGTATAGACTATACAGCACTGGATTACCTTTTAGTGGCTTGCAGAATAAGTGGTGCAGCTATAGAGTAAATGTCTTTGTGTTGCTTATGCCTGTTTTGACTTTAACCTGGATGGCAAAGATGGGATTCATTGCATCAGTCATATACAAACTGTTTAAAGTAAGGACAGATCTCCAAAGGCCTGTTATATACATATACATAACCAATGCATACCTCATGTCTAATCTACACTGGCATGTACAGCTCTCTAAATTTTGTCTCCTGTAAGTGAGCCACCCAGGAGAATATTTTTGCAAGTAAAATAATAGACTTCAAAGCATATATTAGACAAAAGTGAGTAATTCTGTAATACTTCCATTTTAAGAGTGTGACATATGAACAAAGTATCTCAGGCTGCCTAATTACATTTTCCTCCTTCATGACTTTTTTAACATTACAGGTAATTCCAAAGGTGATCTAATAATTTCTAAGCCATGCTGCTCAAAGTCATACTGATTACCAATAATATTAAGGTTCATTTATTATAATATTATTTCTAGCAAGGGTGTCAATGTTGGAAGGCATTGCCACTTTTCACTGTACATCTTAGGTTCTTCAAATTAGAGGAGAGGTATTCATATGAATGAATTTTTTCCATTTCTACCTTATTTTTTCAACATTTCTTCTTAACTTGTCTACTTAAACATTTATTTCCATTTGACAATTATCATCCCTCAGCCAACATATGCAAATTTCATTAAACCTTGCAGTAAAAAGGTTCAGTATTATGGTAAGCCACCTTTGCCCTTGTAGTAATAGATATATTGCATTGAATATAGCCTATAAGGAGACATCAAAACTATTACATTTCGTTGTGTGTTTCTTCCTAGGCAAAATTGCACTAAGGAATCAGAAATGTTCCTTTAATGTCTGAATATTGTCTATTAACTCAAAGAGAAAAAAGGTGCTGAACATGTATCAGTGTGTTCATGGGCAGTACCAGGGAAATGCAGAGCCACTGAAAAAGAATGTAGATAGCACTTGGAGACAGATAAATCTGTTCATTTGCAGAACATGGTATTTCTTCTTGTCTATCATCTTACAAAAATCATAGCTTTCCTTCTCATAATGATTGCCCCAGCCAAGTTAATTATGCCCTTATCTCTGCCATGCTTAATTTTCTTTGGATCTTTAGGATGTTCAAACTGAAGACCTACTCATTGCCTTTCGTTCACAAGTCCATGAATATGGGTCATGGACTCTGACCTTTATCAATTACAATTTTCTCTTCACTGACTGAACAGAAAATGTAAGGCAGCATGGCAAAGTCTTTATCCCAGATAAATACCTTCACCAAGCACTTTGTAGTCCCTAGAAAAGATGACAAAATTAAATTTGCTTTATTCTGGACAGTCTGTAATATCTACTTAAAAATTACACATACACAAAAATCATATCTTCAGAAGAACTGAAATGCACAATCTCAGTTTGATATTTCTTAAATGTTGATTTTTTAGGAACAGCAAATTTAGAAATAGAACTTGAATAACTTTGATATTTACTTAACATTTTGTTAATAACTGTCTTTATTCACAAAGATTAAAAATATTAAAAAATACTTCATTATATTCTTCATAAAATTAAATTAAACTCTAAGTGTCAGACCCCAACCTTTATAACCTTCCTTAAGTGTGTATTAAGGTTATTCACCTAACTCTACTGCACATAACTAATAAGGGAAAAGAGTTTATGGATTTCAATTACTTGGTTTTTTACCTGGCTAGCTTTTCTCTCTGTGCCATTTCCATAATTCTTACAGTAGCATATGCATATTGATGGAGTATTTTTCATCTTGGCTTTAATTCACTGTGGTTTATCAAAGTATATCCCTCTAGAAAGAATGTTTTACATTTCATGTCTTTTATTCTTCTGGAAGAGCTAATCAATGTTTATTATGAACATTTGGAGTATGTAAATAAACATAACTTTAGGCTTCTGTTTCTTACACATTTCTAGAATATGTAAAGACAGTTAGACTTTTGAGGATTATTATGTTATTTTTTTGAATGCACAGTGAAGATTGTTGGGATTTTTTGACCAGTTAGCTATGTAACACTGTTAAGCCACACTCTGTAAGCAGCAGCTGAACTATGAAGATATTTCCTTAGCTTTCATAGCACTGAGAGTCAGAATGGTCTTCCCAAAATACAACAGATGCACCTGTGAGGGAAATATGGAATTTATAGGTCCAGTAAACTTCCAGATGAGTCTGGCCAAAGGCAACCTACTGCATCTGCCTTATCAGTGTACAAGGAGGACAGCAATGCATGAAGAAAGAATAGGTGAGAGCAGTGCCCGTGTGCTATGTTTACTGCATGATCTGACTAGGCAGGTGTTTGCCCACACTGATGTTATTTCAGGACTGAATTCAATGTTAGTGCAATTAATATAGGGGCTATGCCCTGCATCCCCCTCTCCTTTTTTTTTTTTTTAATAAAGAAGAAATCTTGTTACTGAACTTGCAGGAGCAAATCATCTTGGGAGTTCTTACACTCCCTCGTTCTTTATGATTTCTCCACTAATAGAATCTGCATTATGAGGCAGGAATTAAGTTTCTGTGGCAACTACTGTTCTAGAGATTACCAAATTTTAATTAATAACGCACCATTGCTTTGCAGACAGCCATATTTTTGAGCTGAAGCTTCTAGAGGGCTCCTAGTTTCCAAATAGTTGATTGGTTTCTTAGAACCGTGTTTTCTTCCTGAGCAGTACAAATGCAAACAGATCTACTCTGAGAACTTTAGCCAGAAAAATAAATAAATAATTATAATTAATAAATTAATATTTTAGAATAGGAAATCTAAGTATATTTTTGTTACTTACAACAATGCTACAGGGACAAAATTAAAATATATTATGGCTATGCTATGCCAATCTTTGGCTCATTTACATTTACATTAGCACAAATTGAGATTTTGATATATCACTTTTTTACTATAATATTGTATTTGTGGATAGAATACAAAAAGTTCATTTAAAAAATATTAGTGCTAAGGGAACTCTAACTATTTGTCATCCTGCAGTAAGTTTCCAGCCATATTCCTTATATATCCAAGACAATCATTTGCTACTTGCAACTTTTTATTCAGCCAAGAGCATCTTCACGTAAGGAGCATAGAAAAACAGGCCACAAGAGGACTGCTCTAAACTAATTTCCCTGGGTTTATGGAGATTTGTCAATATGAACTAACTATAGCTCTAGGCACATAGCATGGAAAAAGCTCTGTGTTGCAAGAGCATTAGGGTTGTAAAGTCAAGCACACATGAGTTAGGAAATGCTGTCTCTAAAGTAGCATGCATAACCTCACTGACTTTCTTTTGCTTGAGCAATCAGACACGATAATGCTAAGGGCCAAAGAAAAGCCCATGAGGACATAAAGGATCTTGGATTCACTCTAAAGTTTGAGCAAGGCATGAAGAATAAACTCTAAAGAAACCAAGACTTGGACATCGAATTCAGCCTGCTGGAAGTTTCCAGCAAGACCACAGCCTTTTCCTTGGAGCAGATGAGGCTGCTCAGCAGCTAGCATTGCTCAATTAGGCAAAAAGGTTCCTCTTCTCTCCTGCCCTGTGGTACCCACAGTTGGGATGTGGAAACCGCTGCCAACGCCTCTGGAAGCTGAGCAGCACAGATGGGAAGATGCTGCAGCTACTGGGGTCACTGCCCTCTCTACTCTCCACAGAAGGAGGAGCAGTGAGGGAGACCAGGGCAGCCTGGCTTTCTGGGGCTGCAGGGATTCAACTATGACAGTTCAGCCTCCTGTCAGAGCATAGATGTCATAAGAGAGTGCTTTTGGCAGAAGCTGCTGCCAGAGAAAAGTGGCCAAGGAGTAGCTGAGGATGGATGTGAAGTGTGGCACAAGATATAACTAAGTGCCAGGATCTTCATCGAGTGCAGAATAACTCAGTGTGGATAATCCTGAAGTTTGTGATAAAATTCTTCATACTTCACACCTTAATTCTGTGTTTTCTACTTCCTAATTTCTATTCTCAGCCTCCTACCCTATTCCTCCCTGCCTCTAATTTCCATCCTGGTTTCTCTATTCAGCCACTCTTCCTTTCTGACCTCTGATTTGTAGTAACAACTTCTTTCCCTCAATAGCTTTCAATTTTACTTTCTTCCCTTTTACCAAGCCTCAAGTGTTTTCTTTCACCTCTTCTCACATTACAAAAGGCAGGGGAACTGTGTCTTCTGCTCCTGGTGCCTTGGGCTGGAGCAGGATCCATGTACTCTGCATTAAGGTTAGTATGTACTGATTTTCTTTTGCCCCCTAGATTCATAATTTAACAAAACTACTTTTTTTTTTCCTAATGAAGACAAGAGAAGGTACTTCTTTGCTATCAGAGCAGTATTTCAGATAAATTTCCAGTGCCTACGACAAAGCATGTAGTTGCTAACCTGTCTTAACCTATATGTTCATGGAGAAAAAAACCATATTTTCTACTAAACTCATTGTCTGAAACAGCTGAATCATCTGGCTGAAGCTGGGAAATACAGCCTTGGGCAGATACCTGACTGCAATTTTCATCCTGAGTGATGAGATTTAAATAGCTAAGAAAATCCAATAGGATGTTCTTGCAGTGGGATGCATTGAGCAGCAATATGTATCAGCTTTACTAACAATATTAATACACTGGACCAACAGAATCGTTTATTGCAGAGAAAATGCCTTTTTAGCAACTTAGAAAGACCAGCCTCTGCATAAACTACCATTATCTTTAGGACTACAGAGTCAACACAACCTGAGTCCTAGGTCTGTACAGGTGATTCTCTCTGTGAAGTCAGTATTAAAAACACAAACTATTTCTATTTCCAAAATAACTTACTTTATGATATTTTGCATACAACCTGCCTTGTCATTACTAGCTAGTCATTTCAAAATGTTACCTTAGGGCAACTAAAACTGGAAAAAACAAAGAAGAAACATATGCTAACTTTGATGTTGTTGTCCCTCTGGTTCCTGTTAATATGTTGGAGAAAAACATCTTTGAAAACTAAGCAGAGAGAAAGAGAGTGAGAGAGGCACACATAAATAAAAGCTCATATTCTGAAGAAGCCAGAAGGCACCAGATAAAAGCTGATAAAAAGTAGGTCAGTTAATGATTCACAGCATCCAATGCTTGCAGAACCCTGCTAAAAGCAGAGGGGAAGAAGCAAATGCAGAGGTTAATGTCAAATTCTTTAGTATAGGGACAATGTCTATAATGGAAACAATTGGCTATACACACACTTGGGTATGGAAACTCTGCAGATGTTGAGAACAGATCTCTACTGATTATGATTTTTAATTTAGAGTCCTCTGAAAATTCAAAAGACTAGACTTGAGCACCCAAGTTTTTCCAGTCTAGATGCTGAGACTGGTGATATGAGAATCACAAATATTCATCCTGTCTATTAAAGATTTTTTCTTTTTTTCCTCCCCCCCTTCTGCTGTTTTTGTTTACTAGGATGACTCAGGGCAGTGAAAATGGGTAATGCTTGCTGGAGTAGCAAAACTGGTGACAACTTTGGCAGCAACATTTCTCAACTTTCTATTGGATGATTTATCAATCTGATATCACTTAGATTTACTCAGTGGTGGAAAATACTTCCAGGGTATTAGAGTAGATAACCAAAGCAGAAAATAGAGGACAAGAAGGAAGACAACTCATTGAATAAAGATACCTTTTGTGCTTACAGACACCCTTAAAACTGCTAAAAGCAAGGATCCATGAAGTCTTCCACAGGGGAAGAACATGTTCATTTATGCATGAAGCCTTTTGCAGCCTGATTCTGCAGTGATCTTATTTAGAAGCTTGAGTGTGCTAATAGGCATACACAGCAATTTCACTTTGGAATTTCAGTATTAGAAAGTGAAGTCCTGCCAGCATGAACAAAGGTGGCCTGGAAATACAGCAGTCCTCATACTTTCCCAGTCAGCAACACTACACACAAGCTCGCAGATACTTTTCACCTTTACTGTTTGTGACTGCATAATAACCCTGTGGCAACTGCTTAGAATCAAAAGGAGAGCAATTTATTTCAGTTATGTTTAAATGTCTTTTGTCAGCTTGAAAACAGGAGAGTCAGCTCCCTTTGACCAGCTGGTTCTCCTCAGATGGCAGGCAAAGGCTCCATGGACCACAGTCTGAGAGCTTCTGTGGCAGGCATTATTGATTGCATGGTTCCTTTCACACATAAAATGAAGTCTGTGACATTTACTACTGTAACAGCACTTCTGTGCCAAATCATTCATTTGACTTTTTTTGACAGAGCATTTATTTCATTCCAATTCTGGATTAAAAAATATATAAAATTTATTGGGAAATTAAAAGTTAATTATGTGCCCAGATCTACTTGAAGTTATTGGGATTTTTTTTTTAATACTTATTCCCTCAGGATTCACTGGGGCAAATTAATTCCTATTAATTAATCTCCACTGATTTCACTGTACTTTTTTCAAAGAAGGATTTGTTTTTTATTTCTTTACAATATCAGCATATGCCATTAACATTTCTCAGCATTTAGATTTATTCTATCTGCTTCAAAATTGCTATCCAAAAGGATAAGGGAAAATAAAAAATTCTGGCAAAACATAGGGTTTTTTTCTATACAGTGAAAAGATAAAATAGTTCAGAATCCTGTATTCAAAGGAAATCAAAATCTAACCTTTGCTTAGTATTTGATTACAATTAAAAATATAGATGCATTTTTTAATTAGTAGAAAATATCTATTTTGATTAATGGAAATTTTAGCCAGCAGAATGTGTCTTGTTATCACCTCTCAATCAGAGATACTCTTTTCTCAAAATCCTTTTCATCCAACTGAGAGTGAGATCCCTGTGACGTGAGCAGTAACGCTTTCCTGGCACATCAGGGCATCGAATTCTACCAGAGAATGGTAAGACATATGCCACAGTCTCCTTCAATCTCCACAAGTGAAGCTATGAGTCATTCCCTGAAACCCTCCATCACCCTGGATTTGCTTGGCTACTGGCATGACTAGGCTCTACTGGCAGCTGAAGGCACCTGGCATGCTTTGCTCCCCTTTGTACACTTGTAGAGAATACAGCTGTGAACTGACATGCTTTACTGCATTAAGAGTGATGCAGTGATGCTTAAACTCTAACCTATTTCTCTGATGAGGCCATTACTTCCAAAAGGGTAGGAAAGTTACTGACAGACCAATTATAGTTGGACATTTATTAGTGTCTGGCTGGAAGATGGCTCCTCACAGTCATATCCAAGCAACATGCCAAAGTCCATGATCTTTTAGAAATTAGCCTGCTGGAAAAGTCTTAGCAATGGCTATGGCCATTAAATACCAAGTTTTTGATACTTTGACAGTTCATTACCAGGGCTAATTGTACTGTGTCAGCTGAGCGGATGGACAAGTCAACTTCCTTTCCTTACCTAAGAGAAGACAGTCTCTGTTTTGAGAAGGATTGATGCTGCATATGAGGATAAAACAAAGGCTCAGCAAAGCACCACAACTTCCTCCAACCATGGCAGGACCTGTGTTCACAATACTGCATCATAATTTTGTGTACACTTCAATAGCTTATTCCCTTACAGTAAACAGGTGATGTATCTTTTACATTTGTAAAGCTATCTTTCTAGTAGTCTTGTTTTCTGATGCTCAAGAAACCCTAAAAACTACAATGCTCCTTCTTACCATAAAGCTACATGAATAAAAATCACATTCCTAATAGTCCAATACATGAACAAGAAGTATGAATTTAGGTATATTTAGCAAGTTTAACAGACAAGGCATGTAGGCCTGCACAGCTCTCTGTTATTATTTACATGTTTCATCTAGACTATAGTGAATTACTTTGAGCTGGGTATTTCTGTTGCATTAAATCCCTGACCTGAATTATTAATTGCATATAATAATACATAAAAGAATTGCAGTTGTCTATCTGCTGCATGCTACTGGTATCAGAATGTCAGTCCAGAATGCAGCAGAGATGGAAATTGTCCTGTGACTTGAATCAGCCAGAACTTGCATACGCTTTTGGCATGACAATGAGGCCAAGCTCTGCTGAGAGGGTGGTGCATTGAGCTGGGCTCACTGTCACATTAGTGGAAGCCACAAGAACTCCCATCCCTTCAGAAGGTTTTTATGTCCATCTCCAAAAATACTGTGTAGAGATAATAAATAATATGTACAATCTGTGACTTTCCCACACACCTTTTCACATGCCTACTCAGGAGTTGTGACATCATGAATTAGTCACTTATCCAATGTTAAGAGGTTAAACAGGAGGGTTTTCAATCTTCTTCAGCAGGAACACTCTTGACTTGCAGAGCCAAGTGTTGAACTGGATATTTGCCTCTGTATCAAACCATAGAACTATTACATCTGTTGCCTTATCAGATCTAACTGGAAATAACAAAGTATTCCAACTGATGAATAAATGAATCATCTTATGGAACTTGATTCTTTTCCATCATAAAGAAAAGAAAAAAATCATTGTCCTCCATGATGCAAAATCAAGCTTCTGATGGATGGTACACTTGCAGAACAAAAAGAATTAAATCAGTTTGGGAGCTTCTCCCAACCACTCCCTAGGGAAATAATTTTTTCTCAGTTCTTTTCTGCTGCTGCATGGTACTTTTAATATTGTATATTCTGGGACAGATGAAAGACAGACCTGGAAGGTAGTATAAGCAGGACTTACTTCACCCTAGGCTTTCTGGCAGTCAGCAGCAGAAAACTCATAAATTATAATAGCATATATATTCATATGTTATCATCAAAAGTACTCTGGTCAGCAGTATGGACTGAAGTGGTTTGTGCAGTCACTTGAGAAAATAGAAGTTGCCTCGCTTTGCCGAGCCACAATATTTGTGTCTCCATAAGGATGTACATTACAGGTAACTTTGTAGATTGAAATCTGAAGCATTAAACCATTTTTATTCTTGTTCTTTACTCATTTCATTCTCTTTTATTACTGTGAAACCACACAGCTTTAAGAAACTTTTTATAACATCACCTAGAGCCAGTTTTCTCAAAGTGACAGTGGTTTTGACTGGCTCTGTTGGTGGTGCTCCACCAAGGAACCACACAATTCCTTTGAATTCATTTGGACTCCTGAGTGCTGGAGGAAATCACAATGCCTGAAATCAGGCATGCATTGTTTCCAGCTGAGTACTTTGGTATGAGGCTACCCTCAAAATGGGCACAAAGCTGATCTAAGATTGCTGGGTTTCCACTTCCTGGCCCCTCATGCAGTCCACTCTTTGCATTCTTTTTTACAGTATGGGTTCCTTCTACTATTTAGAGATATATGTTTTTAGCTTCTATTAATACTTTCACATGCACTGACTTTTCATTCTGATAACCTTGCCAAAAGCAGATTTTGTCAGGTAATTTCCATCACATTAGAGAGATTTGCTTAGCTGATGTGAGTTGTACACAAGAGGCTCAGACAAGCACCAGTAGGCTTCTCTGAGAAATGCAGGCTTAAATTCTCCTTTCCTTCAGCTGGGTAGAGGAGCAGGAGGCTGCCAGCTACACACGGAACGACGACGTAACGAGGCAATCAATTAAGATAAACACAGCTTGCAGCAGAATATAGACACTGAAAGGTTAATATTTTTTCTCCTATCTGGTGCATAAATCAAACTCTCAGTTAAATTTCAGAGGGGATTTCTTTTTCTTTAAGGGCTTACAAAAACTCCTTATGTAACTGGCATGCTTTCAGTGGCAAGGGTAGAAAAGCTCATGTCACAGAAAACACAGCCTCTCTCACCTGACAGTACAAACATTCTCTGAACACCAGCTCAGAAGTCAACATCACTGAGCAGTAAGAAAACAATGAGGCTAAAAACCCAACTTTTTTTTCTTTTAGCCTTCTCCTAAACTTCAAAATATCAAAGAACATAAGTATATAGTACTTGACTCTACCGGGACATTTCTTTTGAAAGCACCAATACTAGATCATTCCAGCATGTTCTCTCTACTGAAAATTTGAAATGCCCTAAACTATTCTAACTTGAGTAATAAAAATCCACCTTGTGGACAACAATATGTGAAACTGCATAAAGACACCTTCATGTCACTCTTCTCATTTTACAGGCATTTCAACCCAATATCCATTTACAAATAAAGCTGGCTTATTTTACAACCCTGGCTTCAAAAAGGTGCTAAATTTGCCATTTCACAATGTTCTGAAATTAATCCAGGTAAGACTCAGTAATCAAATTGGTTTTACATTGTGATTTCATGTTCATGCAACCCCCAAACTTCAGCTGATATACAAGCAAGTCACCCAAACTATTAGTTTCTAGATAGAAAGGCTTACAGGTTTAACCTTTAGGACCTGAATTTAACAAATTATGGTAGGTGACAATCAATTGTGGGCAGTTGACTGGTATTAGCTTCTTCTATCAATTCCAATACTACCATGTGGTGACCAGGTGCAAAAATTGGCAGGCCCCACAGGGAGATAGCCAAAGGCTGAACCTTGGCAGGTGATTGTACCACTTTTTGGGAAATGGCCACAAATAGCATTGTCCAGCTGGCACAGAAGACTCAATCAGCTGGGCACTCATCTGGGATCAGTATTTTCCTCTGGACAGGAATCTGATGTTTCTGCCATTACTATCATTACAATCAGAACTCCACAGTCAAGCAGTGTATGAAGTTTGGAGTGCCTGGAAATTAAGCTGTTCATTCTAATCATTTCAGTATCTAAAGCATGCTTTTGCCCTAATCTAGAGAGTCATCATGTCATCAGCCACATTCCCCAGGAAAAAGCTGTCTGACAGGGTACACAGAGTGATAATGGAAGAGGTACTTCTACTTAGCTTTCATTTCTAAGGCAGGAATGACAAGTAGGGTCACTGGATGCCTCTGTAAACAAACAAACAAACAAAAATCAATAAAAACACCCTGAAAACCATATTTGGACCACATGGAATCAGCTTCTTGTGTCCCACTGATGAATCTACTCAGAAAAGTCTTTCATAAAAGTCCTTCTTCAGAGCAAAATTACATTTTAATATAATTTTTTTAAATGAGTTTCTTATCTTGACTTAGGTGCTACTAAAGAGTTTCAATCTTGTTTAGAACTGTTCAGTAGAGCTATATCCACTCTAAGGAACCAGTTATGTCACAATCAGGTTATCAAAACAATGCATTATGAGCAAAAGCTTTTGTGATTTCATTACACTTCAGCTTTCCTTCCTGTCTTCTGAATTCAGAGCAGTTGGTGCAGCTACTTCATTCTTTCCCATCTATTCCATAGGGATTGGTAGGACAGATAAACAAATAGATAAGGTGTTCATGAGGGGGCATTTTTCATTTGGAAGTGGTTTCTACTCACAGTTTATTCCAAGTCATTTGTCATACACTTGCGCTCATGATTATGTAATTGCATCATGATAATACATTATTTTCCTATAAAATAACAACATTTCTCAGCATTTACTCCTATATTATGTTTATGACTATCCCTAAAAGGAAATGCTACTTAAAGGAGAAAACCTGCTATACTTAAAGGATATTGTTAAGTGCTACAATTATTATCATTATGTGAAATGTATAAGTGAAAAAATGTGTGGGAGATAAATGTGCTGACATATTTGAAGCACTTACATATCAGGAATGGGTTAAATTCTGATTCATGTATTGTACATAATTGGGATCCAGCTTTTTGGCCAGAATTACATTTTTGTAAAATGCATCCAAACACAATCAGGATGAAGTTTTTTCCAAACAGAAAGAGAAACCATTTTCATATCTCTGAATCCCGCTATTTTTCCTCCTCTCCTGGCATGGCAACTTCTGAATCTTAATCTCTGAACACTGTACAGTTGTTTCCTCTGGCTGTGGTTTAATCTGTTGGAAATTAAGGCCCTGATCCTTCAAAGAATTACATGCATTTAAACAGCCAGTTCATGGCAACAACAGAACAAGGCATTCTGTAAAGTTAAACCTTTGCAAGTCTTTTCAGGCTTGGAGTGCGAACCCTGACAGTAAACAGCCAATATGTCCAGCAGCACTAGCTTTAGAGATTTATTCTCTTACTCTCTTGGCACAGAGCATCCTGTCAGGTTCTACCAAACCTCTGCCTTTATGAAAGCTGCCTTCTACTTCAGAACGCCACAACCATCACTGCCACTCTGAGACCAGTGGGTTACCTTTGCATCAGAGTCTTATTAAAGCTGATATAGGGAGGAGCAGACTGTGTAAATTAAGCCTCACTGACTAAAAGTCAAGGGAGACACCTCAAGAACAGTCAGATTTCTATTCATCACACAATCTCTTATTGCATGCCTGCTAAGCTGCAGAGAACCAGAAGAGCACTGGTGTGTATGGTGCTCTGGGGAGGAGTCAGCAGTCAGTTCTGAAAGGAAGCTTCCTGTAGCTATTTTTATTTTTAAAAATATATGTATTTTTTTTCTCTCCCCACCAATCTACATAGCCATGCCTTGGTGATTATCCAATCATACCCTCCCATACTTCTCCCAAGAATCTTCTCTAGTTTAACCCTAGATAGAATTATTCTTCTTTCCCCAAACTTTTATCCTTAATTTCCTTTTCATACTTGTGTAATTTTCCTGTACATTTATATATTACCAAGAATTTCTCAAGTATTTTCATATCAACTGTTCTTATATTTTTGCAGCTTTTTTCTAGGTAGATAATGCTACAGCATAAGAAAGGCTCTATAAAGTCTCTAAACTGTAATCTAAATTTAGAATTAAATTTTTTCAGTTCTTTCAGCTGCATACTACTGGGTTTTGTCATACAAGAAATCCATCAACTAACTTTTACACTTAGATGATGCTTCCTGCTCTTGGGCACTTCCCAAATGAACAGCTCAGAGATGATACAGTCTAGCAGTGCACTCCAGACCATATAACAGATTTTGACTCATGACTGAGTTTCACCAACTACATTTTCTTTTCCTATACTTGTTCTTCCTGTACTTTTACTGTGAATTTTTATTTTCATTATTTGAGGACTTTATTGTGCTTCATTTTCTCTCTCTTCCTCCTAAGTCTGAACAGCCACATAAGACCTGTTTGGAATTTAAGATGCAGAAGTACAAGCTGTGCATCTCGTGCTCCTCTTGGATCCTGAGTCCTCTCCTGTCCTCCACCTGCTCATTGAGATAACAAGCAATGTTGACATATGTTCCCCTCTTTTACTTAAAAAGGTCATATACTGCATTTATAAGGATCCATCCCTTACTTGTTCTTTTCCTCAGCAAAACTGCAAGGAGTCAGGCTGGATCTTCTTTAAATCTTATCTGGCACAACAGCCTGAGATATTATTTAATTGTTTGTACCTGTTATTTAAGAGTTCCTCTCTCAGTTAACTAGACATATTTAGAGTCTGATCTAAGTCACCACAAAGTTAGTAAGATTTTCCCAGGGATTTCTATCAGCTGCCTAATAAACAATTTCATGGAATATTTTTCTCTCTCTTTCCAAATATGTTGAAAAATGTGATTTTAAATTCTGCTTAGATGTAAGTATTTTTAACATTTTGTGGTGGGCATAACAATCCTTAGTTTTACTCAGGGGTTATTGGAATCATATTATTTTTCCCTGTTTACACATTTTTTAAAGGTTAATAATTAATTACATTTTGTTGCCCTTCAGATTGATAGCAGACCCTGAGTTCACAGCAGATTAAATAGCAGTTTTTGACCTTTAGTTTGATGTACCAATTTGATGATTTGAGAAATCCTGTTTACAACTTATTTTTGTTCAAGATCAGAGACTCTCTGTTCCAGTAGGCAAACTGCATTTTCAGCTTACATCTTGCCTGCCTTATCTTCTGCCTTTCTGTTGGTATCTTGTGGCAAACTGTAGAACATCTCTCCACTTTTATGATCATTATTTAAGGGCTAACACTCTCAAGAGAGAGCCCAGGGTAAAGCATGTTTAAATTCTGATATTTTAGAAGAGGGAATTAAACACCGCTGGCTTGAGGGGAGATGTAACTACAGTGAGGCTAGTCTCAGAATCTCTCCATAAACTGCAGTGTGTAATAGGCAGGTTCCTTAGCCCTTTTATGGCAGAAGAGCAGCACAGAAGACAGCAGAAGTCTGATTGTAAAAGAAACCATGCAAGAGAAAGGGGAGAAAACCTCAGATCTACCTGAAAGATGCTAAAGGCAAAAAAAAAAAGAAATATGTAAAAGTACTTTGTTTTGCCTAACTCTTGTTAACTAAAGGAAAGAGCAGATCAGATTTGCAATCTTTACAAAACCTGTATGCCTACTGTTTACCATGTTGCATTCTTAATGAAAAGTAATGCATGAGCACAGGTTGCTCACAGAATTGGAGCTTCAGCAACAGGCTTGTGATTCCTAATTTCTTCACTGTTTAGGAAAACATTTAAGCACATACATAAGATCCATAGCACCCTTTAATTGGGCTCTAATTCAACTCCCTGATTAAGTGCTTTTCTGGAAGAAGGATTCTAAGGGCAAAACTAAGGTAAGGCAATGGTCTGGGAATTAGTATTCTGCCCACCAACATCTTCAGCAAACCTTTGTCTAGCAGTGAGTAGCATGTTTTATATTGGTTGGGAAATATATTGTATATTAAACGTTTCAGTATTAAATCCCAATAGAGATACTGTCATGACAGTTTACCTCTGCCTTCCTAATCCTCATAGAGACTGAAGCCTACATATATGTAAATAATTCACAACAAATATGTCAACAGAGACATGAAGAAGAAGACATGACATTTTTATGGCATACCATGGATAGCATCATGTGGCAACATGTAAACATAGGAATGTTCAAAACCTTTTCTGTCTTCATGAGTCAAAGACATCTCTGAAATTTGTCTGTTGTTTTCTGCTCTTTAGTCCCAAGCCTGTGGATGTGTGAGTGGAATGTAGGATAGGATTATTATTTGTGCCATGGTTGAGTAGACTGCAGCAACTGTGGCATTTAATCTCTTTCTAGAAAATATTTAACAAATGCAGCAGATCAGTTTCCTGTGAATTGGAAACAAAGACTGATTTATTCTCTGGAACTGCTAGGTAACACCTTTCAAAGCTGAATAGCTTAGAAAATCTTTGTGTGAAATGGGCTTACATAAGTCCTTTAAACACTATAAATTTATAGACACTGCACATACTTTGAGATACAATCAGAACAATTCCTTTCATATTTAATAAGCCTATCTAATCACAGATGATAAAAGCATTTTGTATACTTTCCAAAATCTCCTTTGAAAAACTACATGTTTTTGAAATTGTTGTTCTTCTATCTTCTATAAATGTGTGCAATTTCCTTGCTGGCTTTTAAATGATGCACTAAAGCAGCTTTAAAACCCTGTAAGAATTGTTCTTTGCAACATAGAAAAGTGGAAATTGAGATAGAAGACTGGTGCCCAAAACTCATGGCTCTCTTCTTTTTCAGGAAAGGTGACAACACTGCCCAATAATAACAAGAGAAAATAAAAGAAAAGGTAACCATGACCCATTCTAGATAGCAAATACTACACCTCTCAAAATTTAAAGCACTCTTAAAACAGTTTCCATGGGAACAGAAATTTGGCACAGTTATGAAAAACTGTTAGGAGGCAGCTTCCACCAAGACAGACTGTTCATATGGAACAAGGGAATAGAACATGAAGAAAATGAGGTGTTATAACCCCTTAAACCTTGACAATGGGCACACACGGACCCAACCATGGGGCAGATCTCAAGGCAAATGTCATCACCACTACCAAGGGTGGCAATATTTTAAAAGCAAGCAGAAACATTCATAATTAGACAGAACATGAAAGGCTGCATATATCTTTTGGCAGAGCTATTTTGGCTGTAGGAAGAAAAATGGAGTTGATATGGCCACTAAATGTGGCAATTGTTCTCAGGTTGCTTCAGTTAAGTGGGAGAATATATTTGAAACGGCTGGCTCCAAAATGCATGCAGCTAAAAGTCTCCTGAGCACCACCAACCTGAAAACCTGAAATTGCTGCTGAATTATTTTTGGGGTGGTACATGGGGAGGGAAAGCTTCCAGGTGAGCACAGGCTCCACAAAATACTACAGTAATCCCACATTCCTAATCAAAACCCTATTCTGAGTTGTACTGAATAGCTGCAACCAAGACATCATTTGGCATTAATCAGCTTAGTAATTTTATTTCTCTACTTTGAATTCTTCTTGATGTCTAGAGCCTTTGAGCACCTTATGATGGTTGACACATCTATCCTCCCCCATCTCTCAGAGGGAGGGGACGGTTGTCTCCCTCTTCTCCTACCAGGAGAACAAAGCTCCAGTGCAGCAAGTTTTAAACAGTTTTAAACCTTGCTGTAGTACTAAAGGTGAGAGGAACATGTCTATAACAACCTACAGAGAGAATACAATGTCAGAGCTTTGAAGGTTCTTGAGCATATCTTTGCACACAGGTGAGGTTTGACTGGTCTGTATCCTTCTGTTCTAGAGAACCTCATCCAGAGTGGATAAGCAAGGGCCAGGTATGCAAGCCCAGTCTCCCACTGCATCTTGGCAGTTACTGTTCCCTGTACGGGGAGTCTATTCAACGTCTACTGTCCTTCTATGGATGTGCTTTCAGCCATCTGGGTTAAGGTGGGAATCAAATCCAGATACTGGTCTCAGAGAGTCTACAATCTGTCTTCCTACTATGCACTATAAAAGATTAATGTCATAACAAATTTAATTCAAATTTAATTCATCTTGGAATGACACTTAAAAAAACCCTTCAAAGTTGAAGTCACTTTCTTAGTCACTAAATTAGAATCTAATTCTTCCAGAAATAAAGCAATTTTCTCTGCCTTTTGGCTTCAAACCATCTTATTTCTCCAGTCTAATCTGTCTGTTCTCACACAAAAGAGGACTGATTTGCACAACTCTAGTTTGATATCTGCACATGCTTTACTTCCTGATAATAAACAATTTTCTCCGTGTAGCTTTATGCATCTTCTTGTGGCTAAAGCACATTAGCATACATTTCCTCTTTGTTAAGGCAGTTATAACACAAGGCTTTGGAGTGAGAGGCAGTGATACACACCGATGTATGCTGAGCTCTGGAAGAATCTGAGCTCAGTGTCCAAAAGTTTAAAATACAATATTTATGCAGATTGAAAAGGGAAACTTTTTCAGTTTGGTAAAAAATTAAGGTATATAAGGTGTCTATAGTTATAAAGTTGACTTGGGAACAACTTGTTAAAACCAGGGAATGGTATTCTTTAACTGTTGTTCAGTCTGGAGGCAGTTCAGGGAAAGAAAAAATTCCATCAAACCCAGCTGCTTCCTGAAGCAATTTTGAAGTGACTCTTCCTAACAAACAAACTACCAACTTGCCAGAGAGTTCCACTGCTTCACCTTAAGGATTTGGGAATTCCTATCCTGAATACAAAAACCAAATCAAATAAGCAGGAACTTCCCACTCCCTCCTCATTCTCAATCAGAAAACTAGAGTAGAAAAATCCCAGTTGGATGTCCTTTACTGGCTTTCCTTTGAATGACATACTGTTCCACTGCATATGTTGCTGCACTGATATTAAAATAAACTAAATATTGTCCTTAACTAAAATATGGTGCAAAATCCATTGGAGGAGGAAATGGGGTGATATGAGAATAACAAATTTATTTTCTCTGTGATTACTGTGTATTTGTAGTCCAGAGATCTGTATGTTAAACAGGACTAAACCCTGGACACTTTAAAAAATAAAAATAATAAAATATATAGCTTCAAATTTACATTTGTTATTACTATCCATATTATACTGCCCCCATCTACCTAATATTCAGCAGACTGACAGAATATGCTAGTGTCTTGGCATAAGACTTCAGCTTTTGATAATTACTTTGCTGAATGAAATGGGATTGAAACGCAGGAAAGTCAGGTTCATCAAGAAATTTCTGCAGTTTGAGGGTATTTTATTTCCCTTACAGAATATGGCACCTAGAATAAGGGTATGACTTGGTGTAAGAAGTCACTATATACTTTGTAGTCAGCACTGGCATCCTCACAGCACTTTTAAAGCCAACAAACTAGCTTTCTAAGAAAGCCAGGGTATGTATGTGATTCTGTCCTTTTGGACTTGGGCTGCTGTTACTAGCATTTTCAAAGCACCACTAAGTACCAGTCATGTAGAACTGTTGATTCATTGACACATGCCATTCTTTGCATGCAACATTAAATCCAAATCTCATTTTCCTCACATCTCAACACATCTTTCACCTCTTAAACAAAAAAATAATAACCACAGCTGTATGACCAATTTTTCCTCTGTCAAAAAAACCCCAAAGATTAAACTGACAATTTCATACTTGCAAAAAAAAAAAAAAGCTGTAAGAAAGATACCTCTGTCTATAAGCTCTTTTTATAATCTGTGAATACATTCTTTTGTTCTTGGAAACATTCTTGAAATAACATTTAGTATGAGCCAATGAATATTATTAAGTGCTAAAGTGAGAGTATAAAAACATCAGTAAATAAGTTGTTTCTTTTAAGTAATTACATATGGTGCTGAAACAACATGCAGAGAAACTTAGGAACAGAGAATTAAATCAACTGTGGATAAAAGGTATGTTGCAATTACTCTATATGCAACCCCCCCAGTCTATAACTTCTACCTTCATAGCCACAATCTGTGGAGATGCTTAACATGCATAAACCAGTTGTCTTTCAGTTTCCTTCTGTAATTTTCATGCAAGCCTTTGGAAAGGTGAGAGAATAACTGATTTTCTTTTCTCCATATACATCACTGTCCATATGTATCCCCAGGAAGCTTGCATTACAATGGTCTGACAAACAGGGCAGCTCCCACAGCAAACAGACTGGAGCACTCTATGCTTTTACTGTCACCTCAAACAGACACAGCTTTGAGATCTAGCAAAATCTTTCTTACAGGATGCCTCCCATACAATTTGCTGTCTACACCCACTGCAAGCACATAGTTAACCAATTATTTGCTTTCCAAATTATGTTTCACAGAATAAAAAAAATGCAATCTTAGGAATCCTGCTTCATTTTAATTTTTTAGACTTCAATAGACATGGAAGAAATATGCAACTGTCCAATGTCACATGTGCCCCATTTCCCTGCTTCCCCCTCCCTCCCATGAAAACACATAAATGAATGTTAAGAGTACTTTACAGTAGAATACATTTATCATGTCACATCAGACTTCAAAAGGAAGGAGAAGAAAAAGATATCGTTCCCTTCCCTTCATTTTCCACACAGTGGAGATAGATAATCATTGTGGTTTAAATGCTGCATATACTAAGCAGAGACTTTATGTCAAGGGAACAGGAAAAAAAAAAGACCATACTGTTTCAAGGACTAAACCAATGAGATATTAATAGAAATATTTCTGCCATATATTATAATGAAGCATAAACAAAAATAAAGGGGACATGCACAGGTAAGGTAGAACATATATCTACTCAGAGATATATCTGATCTAATGTCTGATATCAGAAGAATACAGGTCTAGATCAGGAGTGAAATTGATTGAATGATGTTATCTGAAACTAAGATTAGCAAAAGGGGAGAGAAAATGAGGAAATATGAGGGAATGACCTATAATATCTATCTTGTGAATCCTCAAACCTATCAATCATCTCTGCTAAGATTACACATTGCTGCAGAGAAATTGGGCTGAAATGTTAATGATCTCATGATTTACATTGTCAGAATCCTTTCACTTTCCTCTGCAGCCTCAGAAATAGCACACAAGCTCCAGAGTTCAGAAAAAGCAGGAGCAGGGGAAATCACAATCTCTTAAAATCCATCCTATTTTACAACACAAGTTGTTACTGTTTGTTCCTGTAGCAGTAGTAAAAGAGGCCTCTTGCCTGAGTACACCATAACAGCTGTTAAAATGTTTCAAGGTGTTCAGATGTGTTGGGGTGAGGATTTTAATTCCTTGTAGAACATAAAAACTGTGGTAGCAATATTCAAGTTATAAAAGAAAATCAAACTAAAAATCCCCGAAACTAGAATAAAAAATTGTCCTTCAAGGAAAAGTTTAAGTTTAAACAATCAAATTAATTTTAAGTTGCAAAATAGAGCTAAGTATTTGTTAATTCTAGTTAAACAAGTTATTCTGTTATTTCTAATTACCAGTTAATTCTGGATGCAGAAACTGTTGAACTACCACCAGAACTGTTCAGATCTTCCCAAAAGCCCTTGCTAGGACAGCTTCCAATCTGGGATCACATGCTCATTCTTACTGAAACCTTCTGCAAGCTGTGGCAACTGTCAAATATTAAGTTGGAAAAAAACAAAGTACCAAAATTCAGGGGTTTTGTGGTGGGGTTTTTTGTGTTCCCCCCCCCCCCCCCAGCAGATAAGAAGAAAACTATTTCTTGACAGGAAATTTAAAAAGAAAAGATACAATTAAGTTTACAATTAAGATTTTAAAAAAGAATTATATATTGTCTACCAATATTATTGGTGAATATAAACTTCTAATATTAAAAAACATTAAATAAAACAATAACATTTCTAAAATAATTAGGAATAGTTTCTTCTTTGCACATTTAAATGTCTTAGGGTATATACCATGACACAACATCCCTCATTTGTGATATAATGACAATAGTTCTGCAGCTGAACAAGGGAAGCTTATTCAATGTACTAATTAGAGAAGTTGTTTTGTGTAGTGCATTTTATACTTAGAATAACTTTTCATCAATACTTGAAAAAGGAACACTGCTAATTAACATAATATTTTTGCTTCTGAAAGTATCAACCTGGGATACAGAGAACAATTGACTTAAGAAGGTGAGCACAGTAATGATACAGAAGTGAGAATGATGAATTGAAAGACATTGGAGAGGCAGAACAAAGGGAAAGAGGGATGAGGAAACAACACAGAATATCACAAGAGGAAAAGGAAGCTAGGGGAAAGCTGCAGCATCACGTGTAGAGAAGGAGAATGAAAGGACAAAGAGCAGAAGGCACTAAGAAGCAAAAGATTGGATTAAAATATGGAATAATTAGAAAAGAAGAGAGGGTAAACATCCAGAGAATGGAAGGGGAGAAAAAAAAAATAGTTGGAAAAGCAGTGTAAATGATGGCGTGACGTTTCTATATTCCCAGTATGTACCTACTTCCTTTATACATGCCTGCAATTACATGAATGTTCATTATTTTCCTTCTTGTAATTCTATTTCTCATGAATCATGCATTACTCCAAATCTGTCATGATCTCTTAATTTAGCTTAATTTTCCACTTTTTATTCAGAGGATTAGCACCTGTGTATAACTATGTATACAAAGAAGAGAAACCACTTTCAATGTCCGTAAGTTCATGTGTGTGCAACTTTGTACAAGAAATAGAAAAAATCTGAGTTACTATGTATTCCTCTATACAACAGCAGCTACATTAATTAAAAATAATTAGATATTTTAAAATAACTGGTATTGTTCAGTGTAGCCAGGCATGCAAGAAGTGGGTGTAAATTGCTATTAGATCACTTCATAGTCATTTTGGGTACCAAAGATGACAGCAAAGAGCAAGGTTGAATTAATCACCCTTTTTAAATTAGGATTTATTATCCTTTTCTATTCACCTGAGGAAGAGCACATATTAAGTGTAATTGACTTGTTATTATACAAATCAATAGTCTTCTATTTCCCCCTCTTTTTCCTTTTAACTTGAATACATAAGCACCTCTCAAATACCAAAATGCCATAGTGAAACAAGCCATGGAGATAAGTAAAAATGCTGTGGAAGGTCTTAGAAAGTTGGCCAACAGTATACTGGGACTGGAGGAAGTGCATTTGGCCAGATTTCCAACCAGTTCTTTATTTGTACTGTAATGGCATTAGCTGGATTGCTCTGGTTCACACTGTGAGAGCAGAAGCGTCGATCCCACAGCACAGTTGCTTGGTGGAGCAGTAGCAGAGAGAAAACCTGCTCTGCATGCCACTTGCTTACATCTGACTACTGCAAACCTCTCAGCTCTTGCTAATTAATAAGCTGATCAATGACCACTGGGTGGAAGAAGTTACCTCTCAGATTCCCACAAACTGAGCTGCAAGCAGATTTATACTGAGATGTCAATCATACAAATACACACTTTCTGAAAGGAGATGAGTCACCAAACAGGCAAATTTACTGAAAAGGGTAATTATTGGAAGGCTCTTGAAGGATTTGGTCATTGCTAGTTGCAGTCTGTGCTGCCTTGTGTTTGCAATTTCTCCTCAGAAGTGCAGAGCAGAAAAGGAAGTAGGGGAGCAAGAAGAAACATGCAGTCAGGAGACCTGATACAAACTGCATCTTTCAGAAAAGGCACAGAGTGGACACATTTCTGAATGACAGCACAACATAATGCTCAACAGAAAGCAGACCTGGTCACTGTGTGTGGAAGTGTAACAAGAGAGGAAACTTCCAGAAACCTTCAGAGCAAGGGCCATAAGCAGACATGGTGAGCCAGCACTGTGCACAGAAATGTGTGATGGAGAGATTTCCACTGAGCATCAGTGCATGATGCTCCCATGACTCTTCAGGCAAAATGTTAGTTTAATAGCAGTTTGTTAAATAAATAGATGTAATGCTTATGGTGTTAACTGTGGTTTTTAAATAGCTCCAGATGAATGAAAAACAAAACAAAACAAACCCATACATACTGATTTCTATATACCTAGTATAGACTTCTAGAACTTTTTGTAATGTGCTCATTCTGCCCAGGGTCATATTTCAGCTGAAATTTAGTAACACAGCATTTGCTAAAATGCATGATAAGAAACAAATGCTCATTGGGCCAGAATACATTAGACTTCACACAGTGTCTGTTTTAGTTTACCTATACCAAAACCAATAATAAAATTAAAAAAAATCTGATTGTTACATTATTTAAAGTTATTCCATTGCTTTATGCTAATCAGATGAAATAATTAACTTACTATAAACTTGTCACAACACTAATCAGAGTACAACTATGCAGCAAAAGGTACCCAGCAACATAAATATTTGCAGTGAATACCAATATAAACATTTGCATTTGTGTCAGCGCAACCTATGAATTCACAGCTTGCAAGTCATCAACAAGCCAGTGAAAAGGCTGTCAGAGCAGAGCAAAAGCAAGAAAAATCATTTGAGTAAAACCCTTCCTTTCTTCTGATAATGCTTAAATTATGTTCCAGAGAACTACAGGTCTGTTAGGCTGACCTCAGTGCAGGGAAATGTGGTGGAGCAGATCATCTTGATTGCAACTGCACAGAACGTGCAGGGAAAGCAGGGGATCAGACCCAGCCAGCATAGGTTTATTAAGGGTAGGTTCTGCTTGACTAACCTGATCTCCTTCTATGACAAGGTGACTCGCTTGGTGGATGAGGGAAAGGCTGTGGATTGTCTACCTAGGCTTCAGTAAAGCCTTTGACACTGTCTCCCATTCTCCTGGAGTAACTGGCTGCACATGACCTGGATGGGTGTACTCTTCACTGGGTAAAAAGCTGGTTGGATGGCTGAGATCAGAGTGGTGGTGGATGGAGTTAAATCCAGTTGTCATCCTGTCACAAGTGATGTTCCCCAGGGCTCAGTAATGGGACCAGTCCTGTTAAATAACTTCATGACTGATCACTTGGCAGGAAAGGATTCAGGTGTTTTAGTCAACAGCTGGCTGAATATGAGGAACTAGTGTGCCCAGATGGCAAAGAAGGCCAACAGCACCCTGGCTTGTCTCAGATACAGTATGGCCAGCAGGGCTAGAGAAGTGATTGTCCCCCTGTACTCAGTAGTGGTGAGGACACACCTCTAATACTGTGCTCAGTTTTGAGTCCCTCACTGCAAGAAGGACTGCTGGTGTGTGTCCAAAGAAGGGCAATGAAGTTGATGAAGGATCTAGAGCACTAGTGTTATGAGGAGTGGCTGAGGGAGCTGGCGTTGTTAGTCTGGAGAAAAGGAGGCTCAGGGGAGATCTCACTCTTTACAACTAACTGAAAGGAGCTTGTAGTAAGGTGGAGCTTGGTCTCTTCTCCCAATAGTACAAAAGGAAATGGCTTCAAGTTGCACCAGGGAAGGTTCACAATAGATATTAGGAAGAATTTCTTCACTTATAGGGTTATAAGGCATTGGTACAGGCTGCCTAGGGAGGTGGTAGAATCGCCATCCCTGGAAATATTCAAAAAATGTGTATATCTGGTGCTTTGGGAGGTGGCTTAGTGAACATGATAGTGTTGGGTGGAAGGTTGGCCTTGATGATCTCAGATGTCTTTCCAACCATTATGATTCTATGTTTTCTGAGTGATCTGACAAGTTCATGAAGGTGGTGATGGTTCTTTTCCCTGCCTACCTGTGGTAGAAGTCAGCAGACAGAAGTGACTAAGCTTACCTCACAAGTGTCAAGCTAGCTGATATTACGAAAAAAGATCTTGGGAGCAATGAGAAACTGCTGAGCACTTAACTTTTTTGTGCTCTGATCTGAATTATGCAAATTGGGCTGAATTAAACTACTCTGTAAACACTGTATTCATTCCTTGTGCAAGGAATCTACATTTAGGAATGAATTCTAATGTCACAGAAATGACATGACTTCAGTGTCTCTCAGTATCTATTTTACCTACACTGCAGTAGTGCTTAGAGGCCCTCACAATGATATGGTCTTACCTTCCTGTAAGAGGGAATAACTCCTGCCTTCAAATAGCATATATTGCTAATAAGCAGCTTGTGTTAATAAGCATCCTTCTTTAATCATTCCAAGAATGCTGTAAGGGTTGCTAAATGGCTTCATAGAAGTTAACCAATAACTAAGTCTTCAAAAACATCTCCAGAACTGCTGAATCATTTTCTGCAAATTTTTCAATGAATGAACTATCAAGAAATAAAGAAACTTGTAGCAAACAAATTCACAGAGCAGCATAAACTGTTCTGGCTCCAATTTCCTGGGGAATTACATGGCTGGTAAGGATGATTCTTCCCAATGGCCTTGTATTCAGTGAAATTCCTTGCAAAATAATTAGTATTGCCTTTATCTTTCTTGAACTGCTTCAGTGACAAATTCTTAACTGTGGCTCCAGCTACCAGCCTTCAAACAGCTTTTATTTGATTATACTGATAGAAAAGTAAACTATTAGTAATTTCTCCTTTGTCAGGACTTAAATCAGAACGAGTAGCCAATGGAGAAAATCAGTTCGAATTCATCCCTGTGTCAGCAGATCCCATCTACCCCTTAATCTCCACTCAACTGAGTGTCTTGGCACTGGGAAGCCTCCAGCCCACAGAGAGCATGGCAATATTGGGAACTTTGGGATTTGCTCCTTCTCACTAGGGTCAGGATAGCAGCAGTTAAATTAGCTCTCTATGAGGAGTCCAAGCAGTACAGGGACAATATGTAGTAGGAGATATTTCAGGACAGGAGAGGATTAGAGAGTGACAGAAATCCAAAATAAACAGGAAAGATCCTAACTGACACAGGATTACTTCACCAATCTGAGTAGGCTTGTTTACTGCTTTCACTGCTGGATATATAATTTCTATAATTAGAGTCTGATCAGCTAAGCAATATTGCAATGCAGCTGCAACACCCTAAAGAAATTTTAGACAGGCTATTAAAGAATGATTTATGAAGCAGGCTTTTGTTCAACCAAGTGATTAGAATTTAATAGCATTGCCTACTTAGCGTTGAACTGGACATAACCAAGCTAAGAAACAATAAACAAGCAGGAAAAAAAAGAAGAAAAAAAAAAGGAAAAAGCACATTACAATATTTTCTGCACCAGAGCTATGCAAAGTAGTATCATAGTAAAGTCACCAGCATTCACCCTTCCCTGTCAGGCAATGTCTCAGCCAAAATGTTGTGCTGAACTGCTAAAACATGTTGTTTTCCCATTGGAAACGAATTGAAAGCTACAATATGACACCTAGTAAAAGCTTGTGTTTGTTTCTGGGAGCTGAGGAAAGGGAGAAAGAATACCTGAAAAAGTGCTTTGGGAAGTGAGAATTCTTCAAATGTTATACTTTAGAAGGCCTATTTTAATGAGGTTTGGAAAAAACAAAAGATAAGGGAAACAGAAAGTGGAAAAAATTATTTTAAGCATCTTAGAGCTGTTGTCAATTCTTTTTCTCCCTAACCAAACTTTCTTACTAAGTGATGTCCTGTCAGTTGTCAGATAAGCTTGAAACCTGATTCCCATTAACTTTAATGAGAGTTGGATTGCGTTTGCAGGTTGTTTCACCAGTAGTACACATTTCTGTTGGGAAGAAAACTGTCTTAGTCACACAGGTCCTTATAACAATGAATGACAGGGAGTTCATTTAGTACATTTCTGGTGGTATTGTTTTAAAACAACTTTGCACTAAGTAAAAAAGAGATCATGGGTGACAGAAAGAATAGAAATTCAACACAAATAGGCTCTACTCATTAGCAGATGGATTTGAAGTACAGATTTAGCTGAAAAAAAGTGCACATAACAGCAAATAAACACTTACTACACCTATTCACAGCATTATGGGATATTGTCTCAGAGACTTGTGTGTGTTGGGGAAGTATTCAATAATATGCTCAGAGACAAAGCAATGGTTGAGGTTCATGCAGAAGCTATGGGAGGTGTCCCACTGAATCCCACCACACAGCTCTTTGCAGTTATGAGGAGGCACCTGGGTCACTCAAACACTGTAGTACAATCTAGAAAGTCCTGGAGTATCAACAATGGAATAAAAGACATACAAAAGAAGCAGGCAACAATGGGAAATCCAGGGGGCAATTTGGGACCAGTTGTCCCTAAGTTTTCTTGTGACTACTACACCATGTGGTTCATCCTAGAAATTATCTTCTTAATATCCTGCTCTCATAATTCTAATTTCTTGTGTAAGACACAGGCTTTTGGAAAGGATTGAAGGTGATTAGCTAAGCTGGGCTATGAAAATTATTCAGTGCTTTATAAAATAGCTTGAAAATGGGAGAGAGGGAAGGAAAGAGAAGCTGATAGTATTTGTGCTCACAGAGATCAATACAGTATGCCATTTGTGATGTGAAGATGCATGAAAACTGTACAGGAAAATAAAAGTGTGATAAGATGACCTTGATGAACATGTTGAACAGAATTAGAGAGAACTGTAAAGGGCAATCTGACTGGTGAATTTCATTTAGGAAAAACAGAGAGAGGAGGTGATGTTTTTAGGAAAGTCAAAGTTGAGAATAAGATGTCACTATTCAAACTAAAGATGAAAGTCAAAGCAGCTGAAAAAAACCAGCAACAAAACTATAAAAGAGAGAGCAATAATGTTAGGACACACTGGGGACTTAAAGAGAAGAAAGGGGGGATGCTAGTTTGAAATTTTTACAGCAGTTAAGATTTATTTATTGATTGATTGATTGAAAGAAAACAATAGTGTACCCTGGTCCAGTTATAAGAGTGCTTGAGGAAAAACAGTTAACTCATGGAGAGAAAACTGGAAAAGTGAAGGTAATCAAACAGAAACTGAGGAGGAGAGAAACATGAGCCAGATAAAATGTTATTAATAATTTCTATAATGTAACAGTAAATAAATACCAGACATGTTTCTCCCTCTCTCTGGTATCAGCATATGTTGCTGTCCCAGAGGACAGAGCCCAGGGTTTCACCTCCTGTAGGAATCATGCTGGAATATAACTAAAGGCTAGTTCACAGACTATTGTTTTATTCTCTGGAGTAGTACTTTATATCTTGAACATTTCTAAGAAGTTTTACAACATAGTGTTCAGAGTATATCAGGTTCTTTATAGGGAAGAAGTGATTTATATTTAGGTAAACAAACATGTCAATAGCACAGAGGGAAAGTAATACAATCTTTCATTTAAGAGTGGTAATTAAATAACCTGCTATTGTGATTCTAAGAGTGCAGATGAAAGATGCTGGTAACAGCTTTTAGGGAACTTTAAGAATGAACAATCTCATCACAGATAGATCTAGAACTTTTTGATAAAATGCCTTATGGAGTTTTAGATCTATTTGTCAAAATACCTTTGAGACACATTATTTTAACCCTTCCTTTGTAGACAGCTATGTATTTTTCCCCCCAGCATAATTACACTTTAAATATAACTGTGCAGTATATGTTTGCTGTCTTTTTGGTTTCCTCAACATCACATAAAACATGACTCCTCTTCTGAAAGCCTTTGAATAACTCTTGACATGAATTAAAGTCTTTAGTTATATAAAACTCAAGAGTATAAGTAGAAACATGATTTACACAATATAAATTAAGAAAATCCAAATGTGCTGATATAGACAGATGCATATGTTTGACCATAAGACCACATAGCACAAAAAACCTTGGAAAACAGCCTAGCAAACAAAAAGTTGCATTACTAGAATAGCAATTTAACAGAAAGGGAAATTTAGAAGGAATAAATCCTCCAGTTGGGATAGCTTTCTGCTTCATTGTTAGAATTTTAACCTCTGAAGTATCAGACAGCATCTTGGGTTACAGCTATTTGTAGGTAAAACTACACCAATGATAATTGAAAGAATTGATTCAAATTCCCCTGGTTATCAAGGGATAACAGAATTGAAGAATACTTTGAAAGCTCAGTGGATGTAAATGTTAAATTTTAAATCCAGAGATGGAATTAAATGAATGTTGCTATCAGAAGAGGGTGCAAGACTGTTAGCCATGCACCCCCAACCCAAGGTCACCATTCTCATGTTTTACATCAACATGAAATCCTGAGAAATATCTGAAATCTAAAGAGGCATCTAGTAAAATATGGTCAACTTTTGTTATTTTTAAAGTGGTCTTTTATGGGGAGAAATACAATTGCCTTTTCTTTCTACTGGCACTCTTTAAACAGACAGAAAGGACTAACCATGCATATTACTTGAGTAGGTGCTAATTCAGTTACATAAACTAATTACATTTGCCAGCAATATACTCTCTGAAATATTGAAACAAGATTTTAAGCAAGAGTATTTCACAAGGACCTGGATTTAATATATATCAGCTGAGCCAAATTAATTTACTGGTAAGTGTAAAATAACAAACTCCAGTGTAAAATAATTAAAACTAAGTATCTTAAATATGAACACTATTTATTTGGGATTTAAGAACACAGTAATTCTATGCTAATAAAATAAAACATACAGTAACTTGCTTGCTTTAACTATCATGTTAAATACCAATTAAGTTTAGAACATGCCTCACAAAATTAAATGTATTTTTAATAAAATGAAACGTTAATAAAATAGGGGAAAATAAAAAGAAACCACCATGTTGTCTATGAAGACTCCAAACAACATCATAGCCCTGAATTCTTGCATTTCTGTTCTGTTTTGGTAGCTTTATCTAAAAATATTCCTTATACAGAGTGAGATAACACCAACAACACTGTTTGAGACTTAGTAAGGTTCTTTCCATGTGCTTCAAACAGCATATTGGTTTCAAAGGAGCTGTCATGGAGCTTAAATTACCTCAAGTTTATAAGCCTTTTTCTGAATCTACTGGAAGTTGTTTTAAAAGGAATAGTTAATTTTTTTCCAGAGACAGTAAATGAAAACCTATTAATGTTATTTATATATTTTTGTCCTGGTTTGAGTTAGAACAGAACTAATTCCGTTCAGTGATTCTAATTTTCAGCTAAAGCTCTCCTAAGTCACTGCACTTTCTGAAATTAACAGCATGTTTTCACAGACAGAGCCTGCTTTCAGCAGTGGTAAGACCTAGTGTTTAGAGTTGCTACCAAGGACTGGTATGCAGATCAAGGTCACTGCTAAATCTTGTGTATCATGTTGGGGGGTGCAGTGTAAAAGGCTGCACCTGTGGGGAGGACAGGCGTGGACAGGACAGGTGACCCCAAACTAACCAACTAGGGATTCCATTCCATATACATCATATTCAAAATGAAGCTTCTATTTTTCCTTTTGCTAAAGTTGTTTTATTTGGTCTCTCAAAGAAAGATCACTGACCACCACAGTAATAGTGAAAGAAACAAACAAACGATAGTGAATTTTACTGCTTGTCAACTTCTCCTTAGGCTGGGATGAGCACACAGGATCTCACAAAGATGAACAAGAAGTATATTTAACAGTCCCATATTAAAACAAGCTCTTGTAGTACACTGGGATGATTTCTCAGACATGGTCAACATAATCCACACATACTGTGCTTGGCAAGAGTGGATACTGATGCCAGAGTTTTCAGAGTTGCCATCATTTAGTTTCTCACTGTCTTGCTTCTGAACTCTGGATCTCTTATTTTCCTGCAGTCTAGATATCAGCTTTGAATGTTAGAGACTGCAGTTGTGAAACTAATCTAATTATTGTTAAACCTCAGTATATAAGATAATTAACCCAAATGAAGTAACCAGACTAAGAAAATAATTTAACAGTTTTGTTTATATATGGCACATTTGGAGATACCTACAATAACATGCTTCTTTAAATTATTTTACTTTGTTATGTACTTAATTACGTACTTTGTACTTATAAGCACCTAACAACATACATACTCTGCCTAAAGAATTACACATTACTGCTAAAGCAAACAAGCAGTGTCAGCATTATCATAAGAAGGGATGTATTTGTACTTTACATCTGCCTTTACCAGGGCAAGCTAAATCTTCAATACAAACTGATTCTATGTGGATTCTCTCAGAGGTTTACAATGTTGAAAGCATTTTGATAAAGGTTTTCAGTTTACATTCATATTGGCTTTCTATAGTCCCATTTGCTCTCAGAATCCACTTCATTGTTCTACAGTCATTTTTTTAAATAGGATAAGAAAATTCAAAATCTAGCTGTCAATTATCAACTGTTGAGAATCCACAAACACTTTATTATTTCCCAAACCAGTGACTTGTATTGTCTATATTTGCTCTGCCTTTCAGCTTCCCATGAAATCTCTTCTTTTCATACAGCTGTGTGTAAGTGTTTTCACACACGAGCAGATACGGGTGTGCAGATGGTCACTGTGCACACTGTTTCTGTTACTGATTATGATCCACATGAAGAATTGTTATTATTATTATTTCTAAGAAAGGGGATTAGTACTGGACATTTAAAACACAGCAGATTTTTATACCATCATTTTGGCCAAATGTTTTTTTAGAGTAAGATGCATTGTGCATTTGTTCTTATAAAAACTTCATTGAAGTGCTATAAATATTCAAAAAACAAAGCTATCAAATCACGATGTGTCTCAACATAAAAGGCTTAAATTTGGCCAAGGAGTTATGCACAATGAATAATTCAAGCAGCTGTATTCATATGCACAGTACTGTATAAAATTTAATTTAAAAATCTAAGTATTTGCCTCTTGTGTAATTTTTATGCCTCTAATTTAATATAATTTCCTTTCTCAGATAAATTACTATAGTACATTTTGACATCTGTTCTTCCAAAAATTACAGGGGGTGTTCTTAAAAAATATACTTTACAGTGTTTTCTATAAACCTGCCCACTTCTATAAGACTGCAATAATTTTTTTAAGTTATGAGAAATTGCTTTTCTTTTCATTCATATTCATTAGCAGTGGGCAGATATGTGGGTGACTGAAGGGAGCTCCAAAACTGAGAATTAATGTCTACTATAAAGTGCTGCAGGGAACAGAAATGGAAAAAGTAGAATCACTCTTTATACCAAATAACTTCCAGGAGAGGAAACATAGCTTCTAGATATGTTGGAGCTGATGGTACCTCTTAGAAAACGTCATAATTCAACCTTCAGTACTAAACACAGAGGAAAAAAAAAGTAAAAGGCTCTCTTTACTAACAGAAGCAAAGAGAAAATACATCAATAGTAGTGTTAGCAATTATTAATTCTAATTACTAGCACTAGTCGTCTGTATTTCATAAAGCACATTATAAGCAACATAATTGTCTCTGGCCAAAAGATGAACTGAGGTACAGACACTAAGACAGACAAAGAGAAATTAAAACATTTCCTCTTCATGTCCACTAATGAACAGTAAAACAGAACCACCCCTAAGAACTCTGTATATGCCTCAATAATTCCAGTACTTTAATAGTTGGAAATCAAAACTTTAAGTGCAATTTTGAAACATTGTCCAGAACAAAAGCAACAAATCCATGACTTGCTTGGAAAAAAAAAGAAAAAAAGTGTCTGAAAATCCAACAGGTCACACAGGAATGCATCCAGATGGGTTTGGAATATCTCCAGAGAAGGAGACTCCACAACCTCTCTGGGCAGTCTGTGCCTGTGCTCTGGCACCCTTACCGTGAAAAGTTTTTTCTTGTATTCACAAGGAACCTCCTATGCTTCAGCTTACAGCCATTGCCCCTTGTCTTGTCACTGGGCTCCACTGAGAAGAACCTGACTCCATCCTCCTGACACCCAGCCTTCACATATTTATAAGCAAAAATGAGGTCATCCCTTAGTCTCCTCTTCTCCAAGCTAAAGAGACCCAGCTCCCTCAGCCTTACCTCATAAAGAAGATGTTCCACTCCCTTAATCATCTTTGTGGCTCTGTGCTGGACTCTTTCCAGAAGTTCCCTATCCTTCTTAAACTGAGGGGCCCAGAACTGGACACAATATTCCAGATGCAGCCTCTCCAGGATAGAGTAAAGCGGGAGAAGAACCTCTCTTGTTTGACAACAGGTGTAACATAGGGTAAGGTGTCCAAGAGAATAAACTTATTCTAATTGAAATACAGAAACATATTTATGAAATTACTTCAGTTCTTCGATGGAGGAAACAGACATCTTTTCCAAAAGAACAGCTACTGCTTTTGTAGTTCACCTGCAAAAAGATCATCTTGCAACAGCCAAGGGAAATACTCTCAGCAGTGTGGTACACTGTTCTACTAAACTTTTCTGTCAAGTCCAAAATTGTCAGATGCATGAAGTCTGCTATCACCACCATATTTGCTGAACACCCTTGACTGTTAAATTCCACAGATTTAGTGACCTGTTCAGTAAATTCCTAATATAGACTTATTAATGTCAATACCAGATACCAATGCTGCTCTTATTGTAGAGGAAAACTCAACCCTATTCACACATTAAAACAGGAGCATCTTCTGTAGACAATAAACAACTTATGACATAATAAAAATAGTTAATGCTATGGTAATAGATACTTAAATCTCATGAAAGCACTACAAATTTCGAGTAACCAGATTATACACTAAGCAATCTCTGAACAGAGATATTTTTGCTTAAGGATAAATGAGTAATGATCCAGAAATTACAAAGATGGTTTGTAATAATTGTCTTTTTAAAAGAAACCAGAGAGGCACAAAGATCCAAAATGAGATGCCTTCAATATTTTTGTGCCTGATTGGCACAAAACCAGAAGCCTGCAATATTTAAAAGCTGTTCTATTTATATATGACATTTTTGGAAGGAGTATTCAAAATACACTTGGGTAGCTATACAGTCCAGTTCAGCATATTTTTCAAACTCACACTCTACATTATTTCAGTAGGACACCAAAGGGCCAGATACTGCATTCAAGGGCAAGTCTTACAGAATGCTGAAAACCACAAAAGGTTTTCTTCCAAGTCTAGAAGGAATGGGTGGAAAAGTATGCAGTGTATTAACTTTATGGTTTTTCGGTCTTTAAGGAGAAGCCTAGTCCTACAAGAATCATGCAGATCATGGAACAGATCATCCTAGAATCTGTGACAAGCCACATGAAGGACCGGGAGGTGATTGTGCACAGGAGGTGGTCTAGTGGTTTAGGATTTGGTGCTCTCATCGTTGGGACTCAAGTTCAATTCCCGGTCAGAGAAGCATTGTTGTGACCTAGTCTTAGGGAATCCTGCTCTGGCAGGGGGTTTGGACTAGATGATCTTTCCAGGTCCCTTCCAACTCCTAACATACTGTGATACTGTGATTTGAGGACAGCCGGCATGACTTCACCAAGGGCAACTACTGTTTGATCAGCCTAGTGGTCTTCTGTGATGAATTGACTACATCAGTGGACAAGGAAAAAGCTACAGATGTCATCTATCCAGACTTCTGTAAGGCTTTTGACACAGTCCCCCACAACAACTTTCTCTCTAAATTAGAGAGATATGGATTTGATGGGTGGGGTATTTGGTGGATGAGGAATTGGCTGGATGGTCAGAGGATAGAGGTGAATGGCTCAATGTCCAGATGGAGATTAGCAACAAGTGATGTCCCACAGGGGTCCATACTGGGGCCAGTTTAATATCTTCATCAGTGACATAGATAGTGGGATTGAGTGTACCCTCAACAATTTTGCAAATGACACCAAGATATGAGCTGACAATGTGTGCCTGCAGCCCAGAAGGCCAACCATATCCTAGGCTGCAGCAAAAGAAATATGGCCAGCAGGTGAAGGGAGGTGATTCTGCCATTAGGTTATGGAAGAAGGAAAAAAAAAGGAAGCACAGTTTTTACATTGCTTTCTCCTGCAGCAGTGTCTCTGGAATGACTCCCTTATTTCCCCAACTTTCATTATTTTAACTCCAGCATTTCAAATATGCTTAGTCACTTTTGTCTCAGCAAAAAAATACTCAGTAACTGGATCCAAGTTCAATATGTTTTCAGCTTTTCTCTTATAGCTGTGTTCTTACATGAAATGACTTAAAAAATATATTGCTCAGGTCCATTTTAAAACATAATGTAATAGCAGAAACATTTGTTAAAACATGTAATAGCAGAAAATTCTCTAGGGTAATTTAATTGTAACTTTATTTCCCTATATTTCATACTGAATGATCTTAAATATGATACTTTGTTGAAACTAAAGGAAAATATCTGTGTATCTTCCCATAAAATTAGGAAAGAAACCATTTTCTGAACAAGCACTACCCTTAAGTGGAAGAAATTCCACCTGATCCACATATAGATGAGGAATACTGTCATAAATGTACACAGCCATACCAGACTATCCCTGGGGAGCAGGCAAAATGTATTTTAATTGAATAGAAGCAGAACTGCACAACAGAATTCCCTTTTTTCCCCTGAAGTACACAGGTGATGTATACATTTTTCAAGTTGTTGGTTTAGAGTGGGTTTTTTTGGTTTTGTTGTTGTTGGGTTTTTTTGTCTCCTTTGCAAACTACCTTAAAGAAGAAACTTCCTGTGCCTATGTATGTCCTTCTGTGAAATTAAATATTGATTTTTTTTTTTTTTAATCTTCCTTTAGGCTTGGCAAGAAGGCTCTGCCCTTATTAAGGGAAAATATTTTTCAAAATCAGTAGAACAGGGGTCTGATTTTCCCTTTTTTTATTTACTGCTTTATATGCTTTCAGCACGTGGGTATTTGGGCTTATGATTTTTTTTAAGGCTTCTCCTTCTTCTGATCTATTCCTTTTTGTGTTGCAGTTTTTCTTCTGAGTATATATCTTCACACTGCAGAGGATTGCTCTGGAGATGCAGTATCAGGAAACTACCTGACACAGAAGATTAATGTAGAAAACTGTTTGAACTGTTATTGCATACCAAACAGAGTTCCTTGCCCTCCTTTCATCACTAATTCCAAGGCGTGAAATTCTTTCACTCAGAGGCAATTTTAATCGTCATATAAATGTCTGCTTTTGCTTTCCTTCTAGAGATCTACCTCAGTAGGCTTTGCTTGGATTCTTGTGGTAACTATGAATGCTTTTCTTTTAATCTCTTCTCTCTTTTCATCATTCATTATTTTTTAATACATTTTCCTCCAGTCACCTATTTTAATTCCACTTAATCTTTCTTTTTCTGACCTAAACTGCACATAATGAAAGAGCAGCAGTTACAGAAGTGAACAATAATAATGACAAAAATCTGGAATGGAAAGCACTTGGACATGTATGCCATTTTGCTACTGCATTTTATTTATCAGTAGAAGGAAGTAAAAGCCTGATCATATTGGAATAGAAAATTGTTGATATAAGTTTATCTTTAAAATTACATTAATAATCAGAACAGCACCTTGGTGATAAGAACATCTACATAGCTTCAATTCAAAGTGATGGGTCATAAAGCTTCCTTTTTAATCAATCGTTTTCACTCTTTGCCCTCTAGCATGTCTCTAGAACATATTCTTTCAGTATCCATTAAATTTCTTCTCATTTAAACAGATTTTTCATTCTCTTTGTTTACTTGTATTGGCTAGTACATGACATCAGAGAGCTACAGAAAAAATAATTTTAGTGAATGCAGAGATACAATAGGCTTTTCCCACTTATTTTTTCTGATCTAGATGCCTCTTCTGTCCCTGAAGAGACAGTTTAATCCCCCTTAGTTTGTTCTTATCTTTTAGCTTCTCAAGGTCATACTAAAATAAATAATATCCATTTTGAAAAAATAGCGAATATATTTAAGTTAATTATATAAAAGATGTCACCATTAACAAAAAATGTTTCCACTAAAATTTTGGAGAGTGTTACACCTAATACAGTGCAAACAATAGTTTTGATATGGTTATTGTTGCTGTTCTCTATCCATATCAAGTAGAAATCTGCAATGTTTTATGAACCTCAAGACAGTCTCTTACGTTTTTTTTTCTTTTCTCCACCACCAAGTGTGGAATCAGAGCTGTCTCAGGTGAGAGATTAGCCCCTATGCTATCAGAGTACCTATCCCCGACTCCTTGCAGGTGTTCCGAGCTTCAAAACTTGTCCATAGCCTAAATGTCCCAATGTGAATATTTGGCCTAGTTACAAACTCTACTCCTCATTAGTCTCTTCGTATGATTACCTTTTAATCTCTAATCTAATTAATTTATTTTATAGCCCAAATTTACTAGCCTCAGGTCTTTTCCAATCTCTTTTCAGATTGTCCAAAATGCAAATTTCTAGGCTTCCTAAAAAGTCTATCACTTATCCATACACAGCTTTTGCCTATCTTTATACTCTAAATCACCTTCTCCACTATTTCGGTAATTTTCTTTCACTGTCTTATTCTCATATGTATTTATTTAAATTAGCTGCAGCATCATTTATCTGTTATTGTCCTTATATATTGCAGTTTACAGTTTTGGCTCTCTAATGTTTCACTGAAGATGAATCTCTTAAACTTTAGCTATAGAAAGCCATGTATGCTTCTAATTTACTAAAAATGTAGTGACTGAGGATTCTGTGGTTTGTTTTTTCCTTCAGATAAGGGCAAGCTCTTACACTACTAGGAAATCAATGCAGCTGACAATTGTATTTTTGCTGACTCAGTCTGTTTTCTATAAAAATAACCATTTCATGAGTTTACTAAGATTTATGACTCAGACAATGTGAAATGAAGCAAGAAATAATTTCCACATTGATAAAAATCTATGGGTGTTAGAAAAATAGGGATCACAAAGCAGTAAAATCCTTCTAACAAGAAATCACAAGTATCAGGACAGTTACATTCAACAAAAGAGACTTGTAAGTGCTGAAATACTAGCATCAATACCACACATCAGAAAGAAAAAAGCTGAACAGTCAAAGAATTAGTATCCAGCTAGAAATCTTTCTAACATGTTAGGCTTATTGATATCTTTTCTAAAACACCTACATTATATCTGTTTAGGATCAGTGAATCTTGATCTGAAACAAAGAGAATACCTATTTTGTTAGACCAGTGGCTGGAAGTGCCTGTAGCTGGCATTAACACAGCATGGCCATTTTATGCAGATTTTTTAATTGAATAAAGCATGTATTTTTCCCCAGTAATTTTTTTTTTTTTTATCTCATCTAAGAAGTATGATCTAGACTGCAGGGAAGTAACACCACAGAACTCTCAAACAGGATTTCCCTGCTTGACTCTTGGGAGGGAGAAAAGTAGGGGAAAGAGAAGATAAAGCTGGTACACAAAGAATCAAACTGTGATAAAAGTACTCTTGAATACAACTATGCAAACAATTGCAGGACGGTGAAACACTAGAATAGATTGCCCAGGGAGGTTGTAAGTGCCTCCCCATCTGTTTTTACATAAGGCCCCATGTTTATCTGGCTTTTTTAGGTATTGTTTCAATTACATCCCAGAGTGTTTCAGATTTGTCTCAACACCTTAAATCTTTAAGATGACCTAAAAATAACACTTAAACTTTGCTTTTCAGATAATTCACGTCTTGCTGATTATTATGAACTTAGCTAGTACATATCTAGTATATATTCCTTAATAGTAATCTTGAAGATTATTTAAAAAAACCCCAAACCCTAAACTTCTTGTTTTAAAATCCTGGGAGGATTTCAGTTGTGTTCCAGAAAACCTGAGACTCAAAAAGATAAGATTCCTCAGAATTTATCCAAGCTAAAATACCACATATTCAGATTCATCCCATTAAGAATTTGTGTGTGTGCGTGACACCTAGATTTCAAATGACCTAAAAGCTATGTGCTACACAATTCAGTTCCACCTGCTTCTAAAATAAACAGTGTTCACTGTTATTCATGTCTGAACAAGTGAAGAGATGGTACTACACCATCTTTACTAGGAAGACAGCATTTCTGTGCCCAAGTCAGACACTTGTTCAAACAGTCCTGTAATTCACCTCTGAGGATATCTTCTCCATTAAAACTCAGTCTCTCTGCAAGCAAAGAGAAAGGATGCAGGCAAAGCTACTTCGAAATTCAAACAAATGTTGACAAAGACTTTATTTCCAAAATATTTTCCCAGCTCTAATATTTACTCATAATGAAAGCTATTATTTGCTGTACTTCCTTTACCCAGTACTCAAACAACAAACTTTATGGAGACTCTAAAGTTATTTATTTGCTGTACTTCCTTTTTGCAGTAAAGTTAGCACACAGAAAAACACAGAAATGCCACTAACATAGTAATATTGAAGTTCTGTTTTGTCTGCCTCTTCTTGCCCACTACTCGAGGGAATGGTGTTTATTTTGATTTCTGTAACACAACACCTGTGGGGTTTTTTCCCCCTATTAGTCATGTTGGCAATGAACAGCTGGGCATATTTTGTAATTTGGGTAGTAAAATTTTAGGCAGTTTGGCAGTAGTTGCTTAATATCTGAAGAAACTCCATGCGTGATGTTTATCATCTTTTTCAGGATACAACATCCAGCTGCTCAATAAAAAGACTAAAATGAATCATTTCAACCTGCAATACTTAAAGTTATTTACAACAGCTAAATGTCTGCACAGTATGGCTGCTTCCCTCCTGCTACCCCCAACTCATTCATTACCAAAACATTCACATTTGGCCACTAAATTGCCTTGCTCATTGAATCATCTGACACATGCTTCTTTCCCTCCTTCATCAGATAAGTTATATTGTGATTATCTTCTTTGTATTCCTCCAATTTGTGGAGACAGATTAGAATGAAGAGAAAAAAAGATAAAAAGGAAGAGATATAACACTTTGAAAACCATAACTTTTAGTCATGAGCTCCCTAAATATCAGTATACCTTAGAGTGCTAAGTTGGAGCAAGCACAACTACAAGCAAGTCAAATCTAGCTGGCTAGATCAGCATCTTCTTCCTCACTTACCCTCCTCAGGAAGCTGCAGAGAGCAATACGGTCACCCCTCAGACTCCTTTCTCCAGACTAGACAAACCCAAAGTCCTTAGCTGGTCCTTATATGACATCCATTCTAGCCCTTCCACCAGCTTTGAAGCCTTCCTTTGGATGCATTCAAGGACCTTCACATGCTTAAATTGCAGGGCCTGGAACTGTACTCAGTACTCAAAATGAGGCTTCATTAAGATCCAGATTCTGATCCCGTGGAGTGAATTAGAATTAAATGTACCATAGTCAACAGAAGCTCTAACAGGTCAGCAAGAAATTTCCAGCAAGATCAGTTTTATTGTTTCCATGGAAAGGGAAAAATGGTAATCCACCCAACCTGTCACTCTTTTAATTAAGCACAGAACAGGTACAGCCTCACAACTGCTCTTGAACAGAATCATAAGATTCACAGTTTTCCAGAATAAGCACAGAACAGCTACAGCCTCACAACTGCTCTTGAATAGAATCATAAGATTCACAGTTTTCCAGAATCAGAAACTAACACTGAAGGTCTAAAGGAAATAGTTTACAATTCCACTTTAAGTGCAGAGCTGCTGGCTTCCAACATGTACTGTTCTCTCCTGGTCAACAGCCAGCAGAGCTATTCTTTCCATTGAAACCTGCTCTCTCTAGAGCATGTATGTGATCTGCTGTGGTTATTAGCCAAAGGAGAAACTGCAGTAAGGTTAAGAAATGTAGGCCAGCCAGGAAAAGCATGTAAAAGGAGGGCATGACACACCTACACAACTCCCACAAGGACTAACTGCCTCCTCATTAGGCAGACACTAATTAAGTTCCCACAGATCCATAATGAAATGCTTCTTGATTTGATTCAATGAATTGTTTGATTTGATGTGACGTGACCCACAACATAATGTATAGTTTACATATCAAAAAGAAAAGCAAAGATTTTCAGTTTTACTCCATGTGTCCACACTTTCCACTGGGGGAGGGGGAAACCAGAAAAAATCCAGTGATAATTCTTTTAATCTCATTATACTATAGTGCATAACAATTTAAGGTTAAAAACACATTCAATAATATCATTAGTTGTGATGAGTTATGAAGACAAAGCTTCACATGAAATACTACTTCATAGTTTACCAGAACATGTTGACATTTTTCTTGGTATCAAATCTGAATAGACAAATCAAGGCAAACAAGCAAATAATATCTTCCATTGATAAGTGCCAAAAAAATGAGCACAAGTATATTATCTGTTCTTGTAGCATGAAACTGTGCCTACAAGTAGGCAATTCCTATACACACACCTGAAGAAACTCCAGGAAGTCCAGGAAGAAATTCTAAATTGCATAAATACCATATAAGCACTGGAATTTCTGGCCAATTTTATTCCCTTTGAAGCCAAGCTGATCACATCATTCAACAGGGCAAATATCATAATTTCTACCACTTTCCTTCAAAAGAATCAGCAACTATGTTCTTAGACATTTAAGCCTGTTATAAATACATAAGTAGCTCTCACAGTGCTGGTATTAGGGCCAGATTTTCAAAGGAGTTTAGCTCTTATTTTAGCACCTAAATAAACCAGCAGATTATCAAGTAAGCTCAGCTTGTCATTAAGCATCTTAAGAGTAGGAGGGAGACCGAGCATGGATGTCTTGAGCACTTTTTTAAAGTTTGACCCTTTAACTTTCTCTCTCTAATTCTGATTCCTGTTCCAGGTGCCATGTAATTAAATCATTAAGCATTAGGATCTCAAAAACCTCACCCTTAAAAAGCAGTATCAACAATCCCACACTTAGAGTAAGTGGGACAGAGATCATGCTAAGCTAACACCATCTGATTACTAAGCTACCTTAGGTCTGTACATTATGATCTTGCCTACAACATACTTTTCCCACTCCAACATGAGCTGAAAGCTCACCTTCCAGGCTTGGGCTTTGACAGGCATACCTTTATTTGGGCCATCCTGTACACCACCTACTACATTGTATGAATTATGCAAGATCTTCTGCCTACTCAAAAGGAGCTTTTATGCTTTCCCAGCATTTTCCCACAGCACAAAGGGTTTAGAAGACCCTCCATGGATAAGGAAACTTCAAGCAGCAGAAAATGTTAAAAACATCAGTGGAAATCCAACTTGAGGGGGAATTCTGACCAACAGCCACTGCAAACAATTTATGGTATGGCATGTGATTCAGTAGAAAAGTTGTTCTTAATAAAAAAAGCAACAAAATAGAAGATATAACAATTGACAAAAAGACATAACACTGACTGCTCACTTAGAAGTGTTTGGCCTTGCAATAGCTGTTGAAACTGGAGGGGGGACAGGACTGATTTTCAAAGATCCAAGAATTTTTGAAAATCTATATACTTTGCAAAGTAACATAACTTTAGAGATGAGGTACCTAGAATAATAACCTTTAGAAATCAGACATGAGTCAGGTATTAGCTCATGAGTCAAATGACAAACCAGATACTGAAAATCAAACATTTTCTAAAGCAGTGTCATGTCTTTCACAAAGCAAACTAGTCCATAACACCACAAGTAGGCGGTATGTAATCCTGCACAGTGTTCCAACATTTGTACTTTTCACGATCTTAAAGAAGGAAAACCTTTAGTAAAGATGATTTAAAGTAATATACTCTAAGGAACTAAGAAAAAAAGAACCAAGTCCCTCAACAATCAAAAAATGAATATTGTAACCCTTAAAGAATTTCATCTTCATTTCTATGGTGAAAGGGAAGAAGTAACATTAGCCCAGATGTATTAAAAATTAAAGAAAATATCAGACATGGGAAATGATTGTAATTAAAACTTGAACACCTACAAACACAACAGCTCTGACATTACTAAATGGAAACCAAACAATGGCATTTGGTGTTAGGGGACTGAATGATAAGCCACAATTTAATCACCCCCATCTGTTCTTGTAAGTGTATATTTTGCAAATTATTATATTCATTCCAGGTATTAGGGAGTTAGTTATCTCACAAAGGAAGAAAGACTTGTTGACCTTACACCAGAGGACAAAGAATCTATTTTTTTTTTGGAAAAAATATTCAGGTTTTTTGTAATCTGCTTTCATTCTGCATCAGAAATAACAGAGTAGGGGCAAAATGTATAAAGGAATTTGGTCTTCCTTTAAAATGTTTTATGATTCTGCTTCCAAAAGTTGTTTTTTTAAAAAAATACATATGTATATTTATTAGTTTGACTCTGTTTCATGAGCTGTCAGGAATAGCAATCATACACTAGAAACAACTCCTCTATTTAACTTTTAAGTGCTCAACAACTGCTACTTACAACCTCTTTTCTAGTTCAATGCTTTACAGTTCTACTGTAATAGACTGGCAACTTCTTTAAGGTCACATTGTTTCTCATTCTCGTCTTATTTTCATATTTCTATTACAATCTTTAAAGTTCTCCCATGAAACAGCCTTAAATGTTCTTTCTTGGCATCCATTTGAAACTACAGCTATAGATGCAGAAGTTAGCAGCCAAGCTGCAATATAGTTGCACTGTGTAGTTGGATTAAAGCTCAAGGTATAACTGGGTAGTGCAATGTATTTTTGCCTGTATTTCTCCCCTCACATTGTTACATCCAGCACTCCCAGAGCACAGCCGCAGAATATTCCACTTTGCAGTAAAGCACTCCTAATGATTCCAGCCTCCTACAAGATACTCTCTCTTATGAACTCCAAAGAACATTTATTTAATTAAACTTCAAAAGTTACATGTGGCATTATAATAGCCAAGCAAAGCAGACCTCAATCAAATTTAGAGACACTGCTATGCAAATGTATTTGTCATAAAAATTACCCTGATTCTTTCCTAGTTTCAGTCTTGTATTCTCCTGTTAGTCATCTCTTTGTCCTGTCACTGCATCAGCTGTCTGTCAGTTTTGTACAGATCTGGCAAATAGTCATTCTTTTCTGTATCATTCCTTTAGAAACCTTAATTAGAAGCAAGTGTTTTCTTCTGAGTCAGGTTTAGTTCAGCAGCATTTTTGACAAAACCCACAGTGAAAAAGAAGTCCTTTAAGTTTAGTTTTTAGTCTTTTTCCATTAGTGACCAATACTTAAAGGAATATTTTTTTTTCCACACAATGCTTCAGTTTAAGCAAACATATGAGATGCAATGTGACTGCAAGAGCAGGTAGTGCAGTGACATGCACTTCTGAGACTGTGAGAAATAGTTTAAAATACAACTTTTTTGATAAGATAAAAAGTGTCTTAATGAGTTAGTTTCAGGGTTAGAGTAAGCCAGCAGGAAATTGGACTCCTATAAAACAATAGTTGTACAGATGTCACTTGTTTTCAAAAATACTTTACACACTCCAAAGTATTACCTGTCTCTCTGCACCCAAGTACTTGTAAGACAGTGAGCACATATTTACCTATATTCAGAACTACACATGTTAAGTATCTTGAAAAGCACCAGAAAAGCATTGCCATGGCAAGATAACAATCACTTAATGACATTGATTTCTTGTAAAACATTTTACACTAGAAAAGTGGCAATTAGTTTTTCACTGTCTGTTGAAAACAGAGAACAGATGCCTCAGAAAGTGTAGTGAAAACAAGACAGTTTGACATCTGAAGTTCAAGTCTAAAGACACATTGTAAATACTGTATGGACCTTCTTCTATAATCAAAGCTTAAGTCATCAGTTTAATACAAGGATCTCTAGCAATAAGCAGCATACCAGCTCTTATACTTCTGAAAGATACAGTTCAAAGTTTGTCTGTAAGCTTTCTTGCAGATCTATCTGAAATAAGGTAGAAGAATGCTGGCAAAATGCAAAAGAGGAGTCTTCTGCTTCTTGTTCCTGGAAGGGCCTGCAGTGTAAGACACTGGCAGAAGAAAAGGATAGACAAAAAAGCATGTGAGGAAAAGGCAGACAGAGCAGAAGAAAAAGAAGCAGGAACATAACAGTATGAAGTCTGGAAGGTAGAAATCATGAACGTGATTTAAGGGTGAATGAAGAATGTCTGATAAATGGGTTAATCCAAAACTCTTTGAAGACAATAGGAAGACTTTCCAAATGGTTTGATATGAGGCTTGTAATCTTAAATGGCTGCATTCAGAATCACTGCTTGGCCAGCATATCAAGAACAGTGAGCACTGCTTAAAAAGTGACTGCATAAAGCCTCTTCTGAGATGAAGATGCTACTGCTTCTTTGAAGATACAGTCATTAAAGGATGAATCATGTGAACAGTCAGTAGGAGTCCTCTGAAGTTTAACTATAATCTCCTTATTATTTCTTACTGAGTTTCTGAAATCTTCTCCAGTTTAAACAGGAAGCAAAACTGAGGCAAATATCTTCAGCTAGAAGCTACCTGTAGATGAACTTTATTCTCAGCTTTTTGTGCGGGGGCTTGTTCCTGTGTGTATGCCCATTTCCAACATCATTTAAGCTTTTTACTATTACATTTACCTGAACAAACACTGAAATGCAGTGTAATTTTCTACCTTACATTAGCTGTTTGTTACAGATGCTTGTCACCCACTGATAGGTATATATTTTACTTTTGAAATGTCACTGTTCAGTTAAGGACAGTGAGGAGATGGTCCTGTAAGGGAAGAATTCCTCTACCACAGGGTAAGTTTTTATTGAAAAATATCTTTATTGAAGCAAAGTGTTGGTTTTTGGGATTCAGAAAAGAAGTCAATAACACTAACATAAAATGAGTTTAATCTTAGTGAATTCTGAAGCAAACAGAAATATGTACCTAAGTACATTCAAATACAGTCCTATATGCAATGTCCAATTTAGATATTAGACACTGAATGAGGCATTCTTCTCCCATTGCAGAAAATTCATCTTTAAGGTTAAGGACCTGAACAGAAGCAAGGCTGAAAAGGGATTCATTTGTACCCATAACTGACATTCAATTCTAGAAAGATCTGTTCACCTCATGTAGAAGGCTAAATAATATAGGCTGTGTGGTCTTAAGTATAACCAATGATCTGTAGTTATTTGGGTTATTTTTAAATTAATTTTTAATAGTCATGTAAAACAAGACATGTTAGAGAATGGCAAATAAAGAATTCTAGTAAGACTATGAGGCACCAGTAGAGAAAGGATATTTGTAGAACAGTTACCCAACTTGTATATACAGAAGACAAGCAAATATGGTAGAAGTTCCAGAGGCATTTTGCCTGACTACAGACCAAATTAGTTTCCAAGAGGACATGTTTTATAGTGCTTCACTCTGTAAATGTGTACAATCAAATCACTGAGCAGCTCCAGGAATGGTGCCAACCTTTTATGAAGGAATGTAAGAGTCAATCATTCAGTCTCACAGAACAGGTGTTTGGTTTATCTAGTTCATGATGTCAGAGGAGCCAGATTGTTCACATATTTACCAGTCTGAAAAGAAATCAATGTTTGGGAGCAAAAGAAAGAAAATGCCCCCAGTTGATCTCAGTGAAAAATTAATACAGGCGGCAGCACTAAGTTAAATGCTTTGGTAAGAGGCTTAATGGAATAGCAGTCTTGATCACGTGGATCATAGCTTACGAGTCTTAAAGGGAGCAAAACTCCATGTTTATTTGTGACACACCAAGACATTAACAGAATTGTCAGCATAAAACCTAATGACAAGAAGCAGAATTGACACTACTCAAAACCAAGATTTGGAAGAGATGTAGGAAAACACCTACACAGTCTCACCTGGGAAAATGCTTAGCACAGTACAACAATGAGACCAAAACAAGTCATGCATCAACTTAAATTCACCTGAAATGAACAGGTACCAAATCATGAGTTCATTGTTCTCCATTTAAGATAACTGAGATTCTCCCCTGATGGCCAAATACTACAAGAGTCACTAAAGGCATAGGCTGGGTTTCGACTTTCTGCCAGAAATTATTACTGAAATCATGATGAAGAAAAGGGAACACTTAGGGTCACGTTTAATGAAGGACAACAAACAAAAAGGGTTGCTGTGCCTGAATGCTGAAACTGATGGGAAGCAAAACCATAAAACTAATGAAAGGGTTGCCCATAGACAATTCATGTGTGTGGATGCTAATTTCTAGCTCTTTCGTCTAATAGCAGAAGTAAAATGATTAATACTTATGGCAATACATGGTAAGTTTAAAGTAAAAGATGTTACCTGGAAAAGAAAACTTCAGGTACCTTAAGATTTCTTACTTGTTTTCCTATGCACATTTTCTATTAATTTCTGCTGGCAGTTGGCTATCTTTTCAATTTTTTGGGCTTTAATACCTTCTGAAAATGTAGAAGAAACAGCAGATACAATATAGTTATTTATGGCAGTAACATTCACAAGGATTTGATTGCTGAAGCAATGATATTAGTATTTTGAAAGCATTCTACAGAATTACTTTTTTTTCTTAAAATTGTGTTGGAAACTGAAATTTCTCTTGAATTCACCTAGCACAAAGGAAATATGACCTTAATCAAAAGGCAACTTATAAAAAACATTGGAAAATATAGGTAAAAATAATGACTGAACCCTGTATTCTTATCATGTAATGAGAAAATACATAAAGCTTTCTAGAAAGCAGTTTCATTTATCTTCTGTTAAGGTAAATAAGGTAAGAGTCTTAAAAAATTGTAATAATATTGAATATTTATGTTCCAACAAAAATCAATTGTGATCTATAAAAAGCTTCATAATGAAAAGTTTGATAGCTATAGAAAATAAAATGGCTAGTAAAGACTTTTCATTCAACTTTCAAAACACACCTCTGGAGCTTTTTAAAAACCAAACATAATACAATATAATTATTAACCTCTTATTTCTGCCATGAATTCATCCTAGATTATCTGGGTTACAAGAGCTCAGGCTGCAAATCCCTTCATCCCATCAATATCCATATTCATTCAACTTCTAAGTTTAATTGCACAAACTACTAATTACTATACATAGCCAAGTGCATAATCCAGTCCAGTTGTCAATTCTTACCAAAATAAACTCACAAAAGATGCTCATCACAAAACCTTTACCATGAAACATCTGATATTTCATAATAACTTTTTGCACTGTAACAAAACCAGATTGTTATGAAATACTGGCTATAACTGTTGTAATGCATTAACTTTTTAATGGTGAGCTACTTTATAGTTAACCAAGGGAAACAGAAAATACACTTTTATAAGACTGTCATTGAAGAATTAATCCTAGCAATCACAACTATTCAACTTCTAAATTCTTCATGCAGTTGCTTCATGTATGTGGATAAAGGCTTGAAATCAATATCAAGAAAAAGTAATTACAAAGGTAAATTCCCAAACCAAAAAAAAGAGAAACCATTATTCCCCACCTTTGCCAAAAAGCACTTGTTGTGCTTCCAAATGAAATAGACACAGAGCTGTGTCCTTCCAAAAGCACAAGTAAATACTTGTTAAACTAGCTCTGAAAAGTATTTCTATCAACACATCCCTGTAAGGACATTTAAAGTGCAGTAACAGTAAATTTTCCATTCTGAAAGCTGGACAGAATTCAGTTCTTCAGTGGAAATCATATAAATTAAGATAACACCTTGCAGGGCCTTCTACTGCTAAAGCTACTAATTATTCTAATTTATATGCAATCAGCAATGTTTTAGTACAAAAAGCCTTGGGAAATATATTCCAAAAGTGAAGAAAAAGATGGTATAGCATGGCTAATTATGTGATGTAACACAAATTATTACCAAATCAATAGCTACATGGATAAGACAAAATTAAACCAAGAAGGTAATTATTAAACTTGGATAAAGTATGAACAGTTTAATCTTCTCTTCCCCTCCTTTATTTTCTCTCTCTAGAATTTAGTTCTGAAGAATCACACTTATGTCTTACTGCATGTATGTGCACACTAATCAAAGACAATCCTTAGAAGCTAGGTGCATTGCAGTGACAGTGCTTGGGGTGAAAATGTAATAAAGTAGTCCTTTCAGCATATTTCACCATTCTGAAAGACATATTTACCCTCTAGTTTAAACAGTATTTTTCCACTTCTGGGACTCTAGTCTTAAAACTAGTTTTGCAAATAGAAACCTGATATTTCATAATGCACCAGAAGTCTTTGAGCAAGGTATATATTAGGTATTATTAGATATTACTGTGAAGTCCAGCATCTGAGGAACAGGAAGGATGAGTATGTGTAATCCTCACCAGAATCATATTAGTGCCTGTATTGGGTTTGCATGGCAAGGTTTTGGTAGCAGAGGGGCTGTAGTGGTGGCTTGGTGAGAAGCTGCTGGAAGCCTCCCCTATGTGCAATAGGGCCAATGCCTTCCAGCTCCATGACAGACCTGCTGCTGGCCAAAGCTGACCCAATCAATGATGATGGTAGCACTTCTGTGATAACATGTTTGAGAAGGGGAGGAGAAGAACTAAAAAAAAACCAACAAAAGCAGACAAACAAAGAAATCCAGCCACCAAAGCCAAATGTTGCAACTTCAGCTGAAGAGAGGGTTTTCAGCATAGAATCATAGAATAGTTAAGGTTGGAAGTGACTTCTAAATGTCATCTAGTCCAACCCTCCCTGGAATCAGCAGGAATGTCTCCAAAGAGATCAGGCTGCTCAGAAGCTCATCCAACCTGACCTTGAAAATCCTCAGGGATAGAGCATCTACCACCTCTTTGGGCAACCTGTCCCAGTGTTTCATCACCTTCATTGTAAAAAACGTCTTCTTTATATCCAGTCTAAATCTACCCTCTATCATTTTAAAACTATTTCACCTTATCCTATTGCTTCAGGCCCTACTAAATAGTTTATCCCCTTCTTTCTTATAAGCTCCCTTTAAGTACTGGAAGGATGCAAAAGGTCTCCCCAGAGCCTTCTCTTCTCCAGGCTGAAAAACCCCAACTCTCCCAACCTGTCCCCACAGAAGAGGTGCCCCAGCCTTCTGCTAATTTTTGTGGCCTCCTCTGGACTTATTTCAACAGGTCCATGTATTCCTTATGCTGAGGACTCCAGAGCTGGATGGGGTTTTCCAGGTGGAAGTCTTACCAGAGCAGAGGGGCAGAAACATCCTTCCTTCACTTGCTGGCCATATTTCTTTGGATGTAGGCCAGAATTCAGCTGGCCTTCTGGGCTATGAGCCCACACTGTCCACTCATGTACAGCTTCTTATCTATAGCTTCTAGAAGGATGTGTGCCATGGTGTTTGCAGGCACAGAGGTGAGGCTGACAGGTTGGTAGTTCCTCCTTGTTTCACTTTTTAAAAATGTTTTAAAACATCAAGATACATTGCTTAAATTGGGGAACATTACAATTTGTGTCATATGCATATGGTTGCATCCACTGGAATCGAGGGTTTGACAAAAAGTCAGCTACAAAAATTGAACTAATCTGTATTCAACATACACTAATTTTCACATGTATTCTGTTGCCAGGCACTTGATCTGAGACTCATCATTCTCCCTCTAAGTACATTTTATTACTTTCTTTAAAGGTTATAAAGATCATTTCCAAAACATATTGATTTTCTAGTCACATGGTCTTCCTCAGGTAATAGAATTGTTTTTCTCCTGGAGAAACAGTTCCCCTGACAATCAGAACTTTAAACACTTAATAACACCAGTATTCCTTTTTCTGATGTTTTATCAATGCTATTCCTGACTATTTGTGAGCTCATTATTGCAAAAGTAAAAATTATTAGTGAATGATTACCATGTCAGATTGCAACTCTTGGTCCATATATTTTATTTACACAATCCTTTTTATAGTTTTGTAATTTTCTTTATTACAGCTGCAACGCTGTGGCAGAAAATATGAAACAAATTAAAAGAAAAAGGGGTTAGGATTGCTACTTTGATAAAAAGGGAGATAATTTCACAGCTTTATTATGGTTACAGAATGACAATTAATCTGTCACTGGGCAATCTTGGTAGGTTTGATTTTCATCAAGTTTTAAATGTGTGTAATGCTCTGATGATTCATGCACTAGATTGACAGTATTGTCAGGACTAATGATTGTTTTAGGTGCAATAATCACTTATGCTAAATATAATCTTCTCCCTCATCAAAAGGAAATGTTCATACCACTTATCTTCAGATAATGGATTTTTGCAGAGCTGGATTGTAACTTTGCAGTTTTTCAGCTGGCCCTGGGATACCAGTGAAGTTTCACATTTTGTGACACTGTTCTCAAGTCCATCATCCTTAACAGAACAATCACAGCGAAGACTTTGCACATTTCCCTGAATAAATCTAATAAGAACTCACATCTTCCCTGGTTCAAATATTCATCACACATCAGTTTGTTGTCTGCCTGGGAAAACTTACAAAACTTCATTTTTTTCAAGTTTAAAAAAGTGATTTTCTTTTTATAAAAAAATAGCTTTGTTAACAACTCCCCTGAGAAACATTTCTAATTTTTACAGAGGGTCATCAAAACTAGAGAGGCAGTAGCCCTGCAATAACCACTAAAATATTGATCAAAGGGTGCACATAAACAGTAGCAGAGCCACATTCAGATCCCAGCCCTGCTTAGTCTTGTGTTCACCATGCAGGTTGTACTCCAGGAGCCTTTTGGCTGGGAAGAGTCCCTTTCAATCCAGTAGACTACTGGGCTGAGTTGACTTTATATAAATCAATACTAATTGCAGTTGAGACAAACAGAGGTTTTTCCATAGCAGATGTGAATTTAAGCTACATGAAAACTATAAACATGCAGTTATAAAATCACTGCTTCTCTGCTGCCTTCTAGCACAATAGATATTTAACTATTTAACCAGCAAATTAAAGAAATTAAGGCACAAAAGAGGAACCATCTCAGTATCCCAGAACCATCTCAGTATCCCAATTATTCGGTTTCTGAAAGCTAGAAGCCCCCAATTTCTCTCTGCAAATGAGAGATCTCTGTTCTGATACAGAACAGTGCTGAAGTCCCAAATGCACTGCTGAAGGTCCTTATTTTCCAAGTGAATAAATAGCTAGTTGTATGTTCTCCACAGTTTAAAAGACAAGAAACATGGAAAATAGATTGCTGTCCTTGACACTACACAGAGAATAAGACTGCTCATTTCTGCACTGCTCTCAACATCCATTAGTTTTATACCTGGAAATCTATGTTTGCTTATCTTAGCATGACCTCTAGAAAAGGGCTCTGGTATCATCATTGTGTTTCACAGGATGCAACTGAGAGCAATCAGCATCTAACTATGATGGAGATCTGCAGTTTTCTCTCTCAGAGCAGGAGAATGAATCTTCCAAAATAACAGCTAAACTCTGGTGGCACATAACATATCATTGTGTAGTCAAGTTGCAGTGTACTCAGTACCAGAGAAGGCACCATTCCTCCTCTCCCTGCTAACCTGTATTCAAAATGGCATTCTGCTATTGCAACAGATACACTACAAAGGAACTATGTCAACAGACTACTCTCAAAATCAGCTTCTAGAGTCTAATTTCCCTGCAATGAATTTAATACATGCAATTAGAAAACAGCTTTCAGAAACAGCTATTGCCTTTTTCATCCTTTCACTGATGTGTAACATAGTCATACTTTCTGTGATAACTATTTTTTCCTTTCAATTTGTTAAAAAAATCATGATGAAATTTAAAAGAACTAAGCTTTAAGCTTAGAATTATGTAGTACTTAGCTGTAAAGGAATGTGTGCAAAATGACACAGTTTTTAATGCTTTTTTTCTTATGGCAGCTGATTCTTCATTTAGATATGCTGCATGAAAAATAGATCTTTTGCTCCTGGTAGAATTAAATGTTACTGATGCATGCATTTTTCCTGAAGTGTATTTTTGATAGACATCTTTTACATCAAATCACTCTGGTTTTTATCAAGGTTTGCACAACGAAATGTTGAAAAATGGAAAAAACCACATTTTAGATACATATTTTTAGCCAAGACTAGACTGTGAGGGCAGAAAACACTCAGCTGGTAAACTAATCCAGCTAACCTTGTCCAGCTGCTCTAATTCTTTAAACACACAGCCTGCCTGACTTATTATCCTAACCTTAACTGAATAAACCTATCTGAAAACCTGTTTTATTGTTTTATGGTGACTGTGCAATGACAATACACACTGACTGCATGGAATTCATATGAAAATTAAATCCACATTTAACCTTGAAGAAGTCCATGAAAGTCATTGACCTATTCCTGAAGACAGCCACCTAGCTGATGTAGATTGCTCTTCCTGCTTTTAAGAGCTGGTCAAGCCTAATCTGTATGAAAGAGGAATTTGTAAGGCAGAAGAATAGACCACACATACCTTGTGTTAACCTGGCTCCACATACACATGACCACTAACTGTTCACACATGAACCAAAGTCTGGAACTAAATTTATAGTTTTACATATATTTACTGATGCAATAGAAGAAGCTGTGAATCAAACAAGAATGAAATAAATGTACATTGCAACTGCCAAAAGTCACATGACTCATGTTTTTTAAGCAATTAGGCTTCTGTGCAAAAAAATTAACAAGCAAACAATATGTCTGGTAGCTACCCCCTATTTGGCTACCTGACTGTACAAGCTTTCAATTTACCAGGAGGCTCAACTTTCAGCAGAAGTCTTGAATGGTGCAAAATGCAAAATGCTGTGGTTACTAAAATATTTTATAAGTATTTCTTCCCACCTCTGACACTAAAATATGTATTCACTATGTAAATACCATGTATGCACAGGCTGTTTAATAAAAAGGGGAGCAGCCAAATTAATTAAAAGAAAAGGGGATGATGAAACAGGTGTCTTTACAGAAAGGTTACAATGCAATTGATTTCCAGAGAGCTCATGTGTTTGCTTTAATAAATAAGCTGAATTCTCATGACTACTGGTTAATCTATTTTCAGAGATATACCAAAATTAGACCCAATATAACTTGCATATTTTACATAGTCTTATGAAATAACATCTTTAGAACTGAGACACTAAGTGGAATCCAGCCCGTCACTAGCAAAAATAACCAAACCAAAAAAAAAAACCTCAAAACCAAACAAAAATGCCACTAAATCACTCCAATATTTAGAAATTCATTTCTCATTGCTATTCATGCATGCAACAAAACAGCTGAAAAAATGAAATTAAAATGTAAAGTGCCACAGAACAGAAGTCCAAACAGTTTTAACTTCTGTGACTTGCAATCATAATGCAGACAATCCATGCAAACACTGTCTTTGGCAGTGTTACAGAGAAACTCTTTAAAAGAGTGTTAAACAGCTTATGAGACAGGAGACAGCAAAGAGACAGGAGGCACTAGAAAGCATACCAACAGTGTCAGTTCCATCTGAAAAGCAGCATTGCATGAGCTCACCCATATGACAATTTGCACCTCAGCAAAAGGCAGCTTGCATAAATAGGAATAACTCTAGCTTACTCTTGCACAGAGGCAATGCATATTTACCTACCAGCATTGAAAAGTAACTCAATCTTTATTTTGCTCAGATCAACACTTTGCATGTTAAGAGCCTTGTTCAAAGCAGGTTTGGCAGGATGAAAAGTCTTTCTTTGCTGCCTTGCCCCTAAGAGCAACTGTGCCCAATCCGTGCCTCTGCCTTTCACTGTGTGTAGAGTAGAAGGGCACAATATCGATCAGAGGGTAAATCCACCACAAGTGCTCACCAAAAAGTATTGTTGTAGAAAAACTGCTTGGAACCAGTCTCTCTCTTCCTGTACAAGAGTTTCTTTGGGGGTTGGTGTGGTTTCCCTGCACTATGGGAAATCGCCTTTTTTTATTTATTCCAGTTTTGTTGCTGTACAAACATCTTATTTTAGCAGCACACAGTTAAGATACTTATGTTTCTTACACTGCCAACTATTCCCTCTCCACCTCTTCCTTTCCAAGAATTGGCAGATATGAGTAATAAAATGGAGAAGTCTCCAGCACATGAAATCCTACTGGCTTGATTACACAAAAATAAAATGTGTTAACTTAAATGGGAATAAAGCAGAACCCACAGTCTATATCCAGACTACAAACAGTTTTTTCCAAGTGAGACTGAATTCAATTTCTTCCACGTTCAGACTCCAGGATTTCTTTAAGAATTTGACATTTGGCAACCCTGTAGTTGTGTACTGATGAATCATACACCTTAAAATGAGTATCACTGATTACTATTATTAGAAAGCCCATTTGATGGGCCTGGGAAAGTAGACAGACCAAAAAATTCTGTTGAAAAGATATGAAAAATTAGCTACAGCACCCAATTTATATTGTAGAAAACTGAAGCTAGAAAGAGGTGTTTAAAAATCTTCATAATAAAACAGCATATGAATTTATATGGATAAAGTGTCACTGCTGTATAACATGTTTGAAATGAGCAGTTACTTATAAATAATGCACTAACTGTTCTGCATACATTAGTAACAAAAGCCAAAATCTAAACTTGAGAAAGATTTAATGCTGTAACATTTGGTCCACTCAATTTCATGTTGAGAGAGTTGGAAAAGATAGCCCAGAGCTGCCCATCACCCTTACTCATCTTGGCACGTAGCAGCAGGTACAAGTCAGATTTCAGAGCACTGAAAAGCCAGATTTTACTTATACATTGGTCAAACGAGATTGGTTCCTCCAATTTTTTATCCTTTTAAATGAGAAAAGGATTACATCTAGATAATAAATAGCATTAGAATAATAACTCAAACACTGAAATGCCATGAAGACTCATGTAATTTCAGATGGTAATTGTAAAGAGTTGCTTAGTTCAAGGACTTCTCACTAGAAATAGTAGTAGACCAAATTCTGCCATCCATTACATCTCTCAGTACTATTGGCAACTGAAAGCATAATTTAGCAGAAAGTTAGAGGTAAGCAAAGTCTCTCATTTGAAGCTGTCTTCTTAAAATTAAATTTGAATTGGGAAATACCTTTCATGTTTTGATTTGTATTTAATAATTACACTTAGGATCATTATTCATTTTAACTAATATTTTATGGTCAAAATACACATTTTATTCATTCCGCATCCATTTTCACTGCCTTTGAATCATTTTATATTGCAGAGTTGCTAATGTTTACTCTTCTGAAACATGGCAAATGCAGTAGAACCTCAATAAATTATTTACATTTTCCAAGATGAAAAGCTTATTAACATTTGCCTGGAAGAGTACATTTGTGTTTTGCTCTGAAGCTGAAAATGTAAATTAACATCTTCTGGCTCAATTCTTTCCTCACTCTGTCAGTGTTTCTCTCAGTTAGAATGGTGCAAATGAGATAAATCAAACCCAGGGCATATAAAGACCTTCAAGAATAATCCCCTTAATGACTTCAGAGATCTCCACTAAACTTTAATTTTCAGTTGCTGCAAAGTAAAAACACTGCAGACACTCACAACAATATCAATATTGAGAAAAAAGTCTCAGAAATAGAAGTTCCTACTTCAGGATTTCAAAGTATAGAACTAGCATGTACACAGATGACCTCTTCAGCTGTATTGGTACCAGAAGATGAGCACATGAGGCAGACAGAACTTTATCAGGTTGTGCCTGTTGATCCTGATACTTCTACCACTGGGGTAGGAAGCTGACATCTCAATACTTATATATGATACAGGGAGCTACTAATGTAATTCCTGAGGTTTGAAAGTAAAGGCAAGTTCACTATGCTTAGTATATCCAAAAGAGGATGCACTGTGGAACAACAGCGTAAATAGCAACATACTGAAAATCAGAGTCATAGAATACACTGTCACATGCATACAAGAATGTCAAGCCTAGAAACAAGGGTGTTGCATGGAATGAAAAAATATGAACACCTTAAGAATTTTAGCTGAACAGAAGCACGATGAGGGATCACTAAGGTCAAGCTCTCTTCTCCGATGGCCAGCATCTGAGCATGGCTGTCCATTCTGCCTTTGATCTTGATTCTGAATATACTTCTAGAATCCAGCTCCTGAATTCATTTCCCACTTGGCACTGAGTCCAGTCTGAGACACAACACTTAAATCTGAGGAACAGTTTGAAGTTACTCCCTTTAACAAAATCACCTTTAAAATACGTGGGTGCTTGAATTACCAATAGCTAGGTACTGTATACAATTTCCCTATGTTCTAACATAGTCAATTTACAAATCCAGTAAGAGCACAACACTTACAATTAGAAAGTCAAACAAGAAAGATGTGCTTGGAGTGTTATTACAGTTGTGGATCTGTAGCTATATCTAAATAAACCAAGATTGTTATAAATATTAATTATAATTACATAATTGTCACCATAATTAGAATGAGAATGAGGATCCATCATGAAAGAATAGATGCATAATGTTGCTTCATATTTTAAATCTTCAACAGTCTTGTCTCCTTCCAAATTCAATAATATTAAGCATATGAGAACACAGGGCAAAGAGGTCATTTTTTCTGATTTCTCTAATACTCCAGAGCATTTGTAAGAGAACAAGATAGTGCAGACATATTATAGGCTGTATAAAATGGCATTTTTTAAGTCAAAATGGGCTAAAGATCTTTGCTGAGGTTGGCTACTCATTAATAAAGGAGAGCATACCACAATCGAATGTCTGGATCAATGTAATTGCACTGACAGAGATGAAAGGAAACTGCTTGCTTTAAGAATCTCACTATAAATTACACAGATCCCCTTATCTTGCTTCCACTGAAGTCAACAGCAAATATTCATCAGCTTCAAGGAGATTGCTGATGGGCTGTAAATTATCCTTGGGTGTCCAGGATAAGGCCTGCAATTTCCATCTCACTCTGATGAGAGGTAACCTCACAGCCATGTCACTGGAGCTAACATATCCTTATTTAAATAAGGAATCTAGAAAGAAGACATTTCCATTTATTGCCAACCTTTTCTGAAGAAAATTAATACCACTTCAGAGTCATTATTAGTGAACTGCTCATTTTTCCTAAAACTGGACATATCACATGCTAGATATTTGGTGAATTTTGACAGTTGATGGAGACATTTAATAGCACACCTTTACATGAATCAAGCAATTTTGAGATGGGTGGAGACAGTATGGAAATAGACTGCTCCTGGATAATACATTTTAATAGCAGAATAAGCATGGTATCCCATTGATATAAACCTGTATCTTCACTATAGTATTTTCAATTTGCTGGATGTAACTAACCATGGATTTTGTCAAATAAATCTACACATTAAGCCATGAAGGAGGTGAGATCACCATGTACTTTATGTATATTCAATGCAGGCAAAGCATCATCTGGACACAGAAGACAGGCTTCAGGTTAGTGTGACTTAATGTCAGCCCATGAGATTAGGCAAATCTTGCTCTTCCTTTAGAATTCTTCATCCCCTGAACAGAGACCATATATGCTAAGAAACACATTATTAGACAAACTTTGCTCTGCTACACATATACAAGTACACATTCTCTATAAACTCCTAGGATAATATTTGACTTTCTGGACTTCAGTAAGGCAAAAATCACAGTGACTGAGAAATATACCCTCTCTTTTCTCTTTTCTCTGGCTTAATCAGTTAATTGCCTCCAAGATCATCAGTTTTTTAACTGCTTTTGTAATTTATCCTATTTCACTATCAACAAAAGTAGTCTGCAATTGAGGCAATTCTTCTGGATAGAGATATCCTATGCTTACAATGACACCAGAACAATGTCTAAGGATCCTCACATTCAACAAAAGTGAAAAAAAAAAGTGGATCTGTGGGGATTAAGGATGTAAAAGACAATAAGACTGCCCAGGAGAATGGAATTCAGCATTCCCAGTAATGCTTGAACCACCTTGCTCAAATAGTGCCTTCTCAAGAACCTCAACAAGCAAAAAGATAAAAGCTCCATTACTCATGTAGTAGTTCAAAATCCCCTAAGAAATATCCTTCCTGCCTAATTATTACAGCTATTTGAAATCTATATTAGATTTGTGTTACAAAGGGACTACAGGATATTTTGTAGAGCAAGGAAAGAACCTGTGATAAAAAACCTGATTTTGTACCTTAACATAATTGGTACTAAATGTTAGCTTTCTACTTGAGCAGGTAGCTATCCTGCTGAGAGCTGCAGAAGTCACCCACATGAATGAAGAATTTTAAAATACAAGAGTACAAGGCTGAGCAACCAGAAGAGTCTTGCTAGTCTAGTTCAGATAATCTCTTGTTAGTGCCTAAATGCTAATACACCCCTGGAAATAATACAATTACAAGATTTTTCCTTCAGTGACCTGAAACGAAAATATGGATATACATCTTGGGAGAATAATATGGTTAGATCCCTGAGCTGAAAAGCAGAGAGTTGATTACTACAGGGCTCACAGTGAAATACAGCAGACTGGTAGAGACTATTTGTAGCCTGTTTTGCTAGCCATTATAAATCACTTCATCATACAAGATGACAGTATTTGATTTTTTTTTCACTCACCAAGGACTTGTTTGCTAAAACTCCTGAAAAGTACTAGGAAAGACATCATATCTCTCCCTGATGGGGGAGAAACCAAATAAAGACAGAAATCAGCCTCAAGATGTACTGATGCATCCCACTTTCATTCTCTATTTGTATTTAAGCTCTAACACATCAGAAAGAAAAAGATAAAAAGGAAGTAAACAAATGATAATTCTAATATATACCCTAGAAGCCAAGTATCAAAAGGAGAGAGAGTAATCTTTCTGATTGCCAGCAGATAACCACCAGAAGCTCTTAAGTGGGAGTTAACAGAATACGAACATAGTACAAACAACAACCTAATCACTCTTCACACTCTCCACCTGCCACCCTGTTTTACCAATGGATCTAGTACCCAAGGGTTCACATCACAAACTCAATTTTTTTATTTCAGTAATTCCCTATTCTGTCAGTCCCTTCCAAAAGCTTTATCAAGCTCCATCATTAGAAAAGAATTGTCACTTAAAAAGTATATATATATAATTTTTAGAAATGCTAAAATAAGCTTCCTAATTCCTAATCTTCCTACAAGAAGTGTTTCATCCTTCAAGTTAAGTAGTTTTTCTTGTTATTAAGGTTTATGCCCCTTCCCTACTCCCCAGATATTCATGGGCTTTTACCAATACTATTTCCTTTAAAGTATCTTGCTTGCACACCCCAAATTCATGCTAACCTTTCCATTATTGCACATTAGTGAAGGTAAAATCTCCTGAGTTTCCTTTCTTGATTTTTTAAGCCAAATCCTTTCTGATAAGACACCTAGGAAGGATAGAACATATTTCTTATAAAGATCAACTCAGCTAGTGAAACATTAATCTGTGCACATCTTGCACTCCATCGTTTTGGCACATCAGCATAAAGGGGAGAAAAATCAGTTACAAGCAAGCCATTCCCTTATCTCATTTCCACTCTTTTTTTGAACATACACACAATGAATAATCCATTATATCCATTATCCAGCCATCAATGAGAGGATAGTAGAATAGTAACTGAGAATTACAGAATGGTTTAAGTCCAAATTGCTTGGAGCAGAATATAACAGTGGAGCCATGAATATGGAACCAACTTGTAATACTGAGTACCTGCTTATGCAATAACCTTTAAATGCTTAGGTATTCCATAATCTTTATCACTCTTTGCTAGTGTTCTGCATTTCAAAGACAGCGATGCAACAAGTTCAGAGTGAACTTACAGAAAACCTGTAACTATTCAAATAAGGATTCAGGGAGAGGAAGAGGGCTATTTAAAGCATACAAAAGCTCTCAACAAGATAAAGCTCTGATTGCTGAAAACAGAAAAGTGGATTAAATAACATTTGGAAAAAGCTACATTCAGGGGAGGGAAAAAAAAAAAGTTGTAACTCCCCTGAAGCATGCCATGGTCATTAAAAACCTCAAACATAGCTTTAACGCTAGGGTCAGCTTGACTATAGATGTTCTGTGTGTCAAGAACCAACTTCCACAAGTCTTACTGCATTACTAATAGCACTGCTTCTGTACTGTAAACCCCACAGGGTTCGACAGACAATGTCCTTGTACTGCTGCGTTTCTACTTCAACCAATACTGTGAGTGACTGAGGGTTACAAACAGCTGAGAACCCTCAGCACCTTTCCAAAACTATCACCTCCAGAGATCAGTTACAGAATGTATGTAATCTTTACCTGTCTATATTTATCTACCGTTCTGAATCTCTGCCACCCAGAGAATGAAAACAGTTGAAATTGTGTCCCCTCCCACCCCCCATCCCAATTCATTTGTCCTCAGTTTGGGGGGAAACCATACTAAAATACCATATATACCAAATACTTCTAAGACTATGTCCACAATGGTTATTAACACTTCTCCCACATAAGTATACAAAACCTGCTCAAAATAGAATTTTCCCTTTTTTCACTTGCATGTTTGTATAGCTGATTGATGGATTACAAAGGAGAAATGTAGTAATTTCATTGGCTGCTTTTTGTGAGCAGATGGTTCTTCAGATTCTTCTGATTTACCTTTAAAATGAATATAAATCCAACCTGCAAAGAGCATCATTTTAAAGTATAATTACGGTGCAAAAGCCCATTTTCAAAATATACATGCATGGAAGAATAGTTTTTATCTACAGAAGTGGTGAGTCTAGCTGTCTGGATAACTAATACAAAACAGAAGAAAACACAAGGGAACATTAGATTCATAGCACAATCATCAAGAAAGCATTGCTACAGTATCTCCCTTTAATAAAGCTGGCAGGTGTACAGGGAAGTTGCCTTTCCCCTCTCCTTTAGCTGTGCCTTGTGAAGGTTAGGAAGTCTGATTAGCAGCAGCTGGTTTGCAGCAAATTCACAGCAAGGTAGAGACAGAAAAGTAGTGCAATACAGCCTGGAAAGAAAAGGTGTTCATTCCATGGAGAACAAGGTCACTTCCTTTTTGCACTTCTAGCACCATTATCCATGAGCAGGTGCACATCCTATGACAGCAATCTTTAGCAAGTGAGCTATTTTTAGAAAACACTGATATAAAGTTTTTAAAGGACCCTCATTTACTAAACCCAGTGCAAGAGAGAGAGAAAAGACTGGAAAACAGTCAGGTTTGGTAATTCAAGGCAGTGAAAAGTTACTTCTACATATTTCTTAAATGCAACTGCAACTTGGAAAGCCTGGTGGTCCACAGTCAAAAAACATGAAATTTAAATAAAGTTACACCATCTAAAGGTAATCCTGATCCTTCACATAGTTTCAGCATCATGGTTAGCCGATCCACAACAATCCTTCTGATGAAGTTGAGCAACTAGATTCTGAACCGATCCTCGATCACAATCCCAAATCAATCCACTAATTCTGCCCCAAAACCACTACTCCCTCTCTCCAGTCTGTACCTTTACATATACACACTCCCATTAACTTCCCCAGAGGAATGCAACTGGCATTGTATCCTAACTTCTGTCTAGTATGTTCAACTAATCCAAACACAATTATCATTAATCTCTTAAAAAACGGACAGGGATTACAAATTAGAGTAACTTGCAGAAAATAAACTGAACATTTCGCATTTTTAAAAGTTACCAAGAACTATTTGCAAACAGAACAAAATCAATTTAAAAAGTGGGTAATTGTTAATGTCAGGACTATTTATAGGAAAAAAAATTATAAAACTGAAAACACATTCATTTCTCATTCATCTCTTTCTCTTCTATTAGAAATTTACTACATATCTGCAATACCACTTCTATTTCCAGAAAACAGAAGAAAAAAGTACAGCTTGTGCACTGGAAATGACCACTGAGTCACTGAAATAATAGCATTCCTTTCCTTAGGAGTAAGGTGCATTTACTCTAGCTTGCTGGTGGGGAATATGGTCATGCTTTGTTCAAAAACAAATCCTGTAGATATTTACTTTTATCCATTCAAATTTCTCTGGCCCAGCTAAGGGTCTAAAAGCAAAATCATTTCCATAAGCATTGTCTCCAGAACAATGTATTCATCCCACCATCCATATTTACATACAGCTCAGTACAGCTATTTGCTTATATAAATTTCAATTACAGAAATAACCTGATTCAATTATTTTGCCTAAGTTAAATTCTTTAGTCTTTCTGCCTCTAAACTTCTTATTTTACTACTAGTATCTACAATTTTCCCAGCCTGACATCTTTAAAAGAATCCAAATTGGTTACAATGATGGCACAGACCTGACTGGAACCCTAATCTGTTTTATAGCAATGAGGATATGTAGATAAGAAACCCATAACAGAAGAATAACTACAGAATGTGACTCTTCAGGTCACAGGCAGCAGTCTCATAATACGACACAAACTAAAATTATATATTTATCACAAAGAATCCTCACAGATATTAGGAAAGATATTGCACAAAGATCAAGGGTGAAATGCAGTCTTTCCTTATTGCCAACCTTAAGATAGAAAATAGACTTTTCTTAAGCCCCCTTATTCCTCCTTTTTTGCATCTCTTCTTATCAACATATTAATTTTTCTTCCCAATTCCATTTTTGTTTTTTTTTCCACTGACATTCAGTTCATGAATTCTCAGCTCAACAGGTTTATCTCATTAAAAATATCAACATGTAAATAGTTAATAAAGACTGGTGAACCATTATTGGGATTTTACTATTCTCTCTTTACCAATGTAGGACATGATAATCCCATTCAGTTACTCCTTTATCTGACTACATATATACATAAAGAAGACTTAATGGCTTCTTTTTGTAGGATTTTCTATCCACACCTTTCCTGTGTTTTTTTTATGTTAAAGGAAATTTTAAGTTATGCCTGATTAACTAAATATGCAGAACACATGTACTGTGTAATGGTTCTGCACTTGACACTCCTAAAATATTGCAAGTATTAAAATACAAGCATAGATTATTATGGCTATGGATTTCAAAACTGGCTGGTACAATTATTTCTCTAATGTCACCCTAAGGTACTACTGAGAGTAGTTTTATAGCATTTAATTTCTCCAGTAAGTACAGCATCAGCCATATAACTTATGAAAACAGTACTCTTAGAAATATGATGAAGCACAGACTCTTCCAGCTCCAGTAGCTTCAAATATCCCCATAGTATGATATATAGTGATTGCATGCAACAAGCAGAAAGCATGATTAACTTTTCAGCTTGCATAATGTAACCCACAGCAAGGAGAAAACTATGCTGGCTACTGAGCACATTCACTTCCTTTTATACCTGGAACTGATGATGGATGTTGGTGTCTTGAAAAATAACAAGGCCAGAAAACTGGATTCAAAACTCTCCAACAGAAGTAGTTTATTATCTAGCTCTGCCATAAAGAAAAGAAATTGCAGACTAAACAAAAAATATTTTAAAACTTGTAGTGGAATATATGCATTTACTCCAGCCCCAGATTAGTCTGGAATAGGGTCAGGATGTCCATTAGATTTCTTCCTGTTTCCCACTGACCAATAAATGGTACATTAACTATGTTTCATTAAAGATAGTCCTTATATGAATTCAGTCATATACTGTCAAATACTGAATAGGTAAACTTGTGGCAGATACACATGAAAAGTGGACAAAGGTGTATGAAGTTCTAAGTCAGTTACCAACGATCCAGTAGAGCATGGTTTGTATCAACTGGAGCTTTAAGACATAAAGTCAATGCAGTATTATTCCATGAAAGCGTCTTTATATCCCAGTCCTGACTCCTTATCTTTCCCAAGCAAGCTTAAAGAAATAAAGTAAATAAAGAAACTCAAGTCTTCTTGTATTATGACCAATATGACAGACTTTCTTTTTTCCTCCACTGAAGTATTCTGAACCACAAGCAAAGCTCATTTCACTGGAAATAGAGCAAAGTTCTCTATGGTAAATGTTTCCTTTTGCTCTTTCCTCCCTGTTTAAATAAATCTTTTTCAGAACTGTAGATATATATATACAGACATATTATGGTATTTAGAAACTGCAGAAAATAACATTTTCTCCTTTTGCTTTGGCTAGATGTACTAGAGGAGGCATTCTGTGTGTGTTTCACTTAACAGAATTCCATAAACAACACCTGAAGAAAGAAAAGTTACTAAGAGAAAGGAAAATGATGTTTATTTCCTTTATATACCACTGGTTGCCAATTATAAAGTTTCTGTTGACTTTCTAAAATCTAAAAAAGGGAAAAGTTTTTTTCTCAAATGGTTATAAATTTGTATAGAAAAGACTTAAATATGCATTAATGTATACAGTCTACAATATTAATTAGCATATTAAATACATTAATACGTAAAAAAATGAGGTCTTGAGTTAATAAAACTGACATTTTGCCAGACATTTTGGCATTTTACCAAAATCTGTAGCACCTGTAGGAAAAAGTATTTCAACAAAACCTGTAACAAAAGAAGCCATGAATACATGTCTGTATGTATGGGTAAGGTGAAAACATTTCTCATTTGTCATTCAAGGAACATACTTGAATACAGTGCCACTTCTTAGGAGAGTTTGAATGTCTCTGATTATAATGTTTCCAATTCTAGCTCACCAAAAAGCTAGTGGGATGACTTGGGTGTGAAAGCACTATTTGTCACTTAACAGATATATCTTATTCACTGCTGTCACAAACTGTAAATTTCCCATTTGTTCCTGTAACATGTTTTGTGTTCCAGATGCTCCAAGCTTTCAGAGAGGCTTCTCTGCATGCAGAGTAAGCCCTTTGAAACATCTGAAACAAATCATGTGTCTTTGAGGGACTAAGCAAAAGGGTCTCCAAAGCCCCCATCTCACACTGGCCTGTGTGGTGAGAATGCCACTCACTTCTTTGTCATTCCACCCAGAATCTCCTGTAGATTTTGTCCTGGGCTGGTCAGAGGTAAAACTACAACAAAACTGTGAAATACATAGGTCTCTGGCTGTTACAAATCAACTGTTCCACTGATTCTTCAAAATTAATTGTCCCAATTTATTATAACATTTTACCTGACCCACAGTTTTGTTATGTTTTTCCTTTCTTTTTGTTTCACTACTTAACTGCTGCATCACTGGAAATTTCAGAAAATTTACATTTTGTATAAATTTTACTTTACAAAACTTAGATTTGTCTAATAACACACATTCTTGAAATACTTCATCATTCCACACCCTACATTGACAAAAACCAGAAAATCTCTTGCTTCCCTATGCAGTTGCATCATTTTGCATTCTGTCAGGGACAAGGAAATTCTTATGTATCATCTTGATTCTGACAGTGGTCAGCTTAAACTTCGGGACACAAATCTGAAGTTCTACATTTTACAATGCCAGCATCACAAATTAACCATTTCAACTACTGTAAATCCAAAGTCTAGTTGATGCTATGCAACTGACTTTATGTGGGATTTTTTTCTTACTTTCCTCCTAAAGAATAAAATATTCCTTCCAAAATTACCTGTCAATGAATATTTTTATCTTAAAATAAAATATCTGTAGCAAATTACTTACTGCATTTCACAGGAAATTGGCTTTATAAAGCTGTTCTGCTGAGAGGTTTTGTTGTGAGTCAACAAGTTGTGTCCTTTTGTTAATTTCCTTTATTAATGCAATGCTGCATGTCTACTAAAGGTACTTAGAGATGATTAGAAATCGTTGCTTGAGCTGAGGTCTTTAAAATGGGTCCTTCGAGTTTTGTTCTGTGCTTCTATGGTCTCTCCTTCTGTTTTATGTACTTTAAATTGCAAGAGTTTCCTTACTTTTTCTCTCAAACTCTGATACTTCAGCTAAAAACAGAACAATTTTTTTAATATCCAAAAATCCTAACAGTAATTAAAAGGTTTGTCATCCTCCTAAGTCACTGTGGATTCATATAGCTTAGTCTCACACTTCTAGAGGCAGCTCCAGTTTATCTGTTTCATTTCCATATGGATATGTACCACGTGGCCTTCGGAGCAGTAGGTTATAGTTTTACACTTCCCTGAAATGAACTATATCTCATAATAAAGGCAAAATCCTTGTATGGAAATTGTGCTCCAATATTCAAGGGGTTCAAAGAGGTAAATCTTGTTGATTCACACAAATGGCTGCAGTGTCCTGTTTATGACATTTTATAATTAAAGCCAGGAATTAGCAAAGTTCTTAAGTATGTGCTTAAATTTTAATTCAATAGAAGCATTCACCTGTTTAAAATGCTTAAATGCTTTGCTGAATTGTGACCCAAATAAAGTGAACAAACAATGAAAACAACACCAATAAACTTTACTTGTCCAGTAAATAGTCTGAAGCTGCCCCATCAGCCAGCTATGCAGCTGCAGCCTTCACAGGCTGCAAGTGTACTCAGATTTGTTCATGCTAATAGTAAAACCGAAGCACTCAAATCTGTTTCCTCTTCTCTCTCTTCCCTTTGCCAAGGACATGCATTATCTCTCTTTCACTCTGCATAGCCATCTATCTTGAGACACCTATGTTCACTTCCCTGTACTTCTATGAAACTTGAGAGAACACATGGTGAGGAATTAAAGATGAGGTTCTGGCTCCTTTGCAGTGCTTCAGCAAAGATAGTCATAATAAAGGAAAAGGTTACTGTAACACTGGGACGTGTTTCCAGTTAAAGAAGTATTCCCAGGTAGGTTTTCTAAACATACAGCCATGCTTAAAAGCACTTTGTAGACTCCCTGGACACTATATCCTTCTCCCATGAGTAAACTCCCAAATTGCTATTAACTCTGCCTTTATCTGTGGTTTCTCTTTAGCTTTCTATGGCTATTTAAAACTCTCCCATTTATCAAAACATTTTTTACTAGTGATATAAATAGGATTGATCTTACCTCTTCAGTCTTGATTTTGTCTTTCATTTTGAGTTACTTCATTCTCATGTGTCATTTTAATTTGTTATTCTAAGTACTTGCCAAATAAATAATGAGCTTTCAAATGAGTCCATATGTAATAAGGCAAGGATTCAATTATTCTAGCACTATTAACATTTCACTACTGCATCAGAGTCATGGCTGAAAATATGATAGACACCTTTAGGATTTCCAAGGGCTTCAGTCTCTTACTTGTGAACCAATATCACTGCTAAGACTGGCATCTAATGATCTGTAATAATGAAAAAGAAGGGGCAATTCTGTATAGTGATCCCTGCAACCAGACACTCCTGATGTCATTTATTTCAGTACCAAACGTAAACTATTATACATTCCTGCCTACTGCTGAAAACTCTTATTTTGGAGAGAAGGAGAATCAAAAGTCTAAAATTATGTAAAAAGATTTTTTTTTTAATTTCCTTTCTTTTTTTGAGCAATAGATATCTTTGAGTTAATTTGGTTTCCTACCTGAATGTCCTTAAAACCTATATTTGCATGACAGTCATAGGTAAATTTAGCAGCTGCATTTGGGGCCCTACTGTGTGCAAGCCTGTGTGTGAATTAAAAGTAGTCTCCTGTACAATCTGCAGAGATGACAGATCATAAGGGAAAAAGGAATAGAAATACAAGCAGATGAGATGACACCATACCACCCACCAGAGGTATGTAGGAAAGGGATTCATGCATCTTACTCCCAGCCCCTGAAGTGGCCTTCACTGCACTGTGAATACCAACATCTGGACTAAGGCAATTTGAGGTATTTTCTTATTTATTTTTTAAAACTGTTGCCTGTCTCCTGGGACTGAGTCAGATCCTGAGATGTTATAGGATCACTCACAAATTCCTTTGAGAATTCTTTCAACAGTACTGCAAAAAGGTGGAATATTATTTTCTTGAACAAAAATAAATATGCAGTTCCAAGGATTTGATTTTTTCCCTCTTTTTCTCTAGCCATTTTGCTGACAAAATTGAAACAGGGTTATTTGAAAGTACAAGATCAAAGAGAAAAACCTGTCATTTACACATATTTCAGAAATTACATCCATAATTACACATTCAGCTCTCTCCCTATTCTATCTATATCATTAGCAATGGACAAAAGGAAGCAGCCAACAGGATTGCAAAGTGCAGTCCTTTGCAATCCTTGGAAGTAAACAATAATCTAGCTAGATCAATATCTACATGTCCTTGCATACTGCCAGACAGAAAGCATTTTCAAGACCTTGAAAGAAAATAAAAGCTGAATGTCCAAAACACACAGCTATAAGGTGTCACAGCAGAGCAGGAAGGCTCAAGGAAATCACCAACATCCCAGGTCCTACCAGTAAGAAGGAATTTATGACAGTTTGAGGCTACATTGCCAAGATTAACCATCAACTACCCATCTGCTTCTGGAGATTTGGAACCTGAAAACTCAAAAAATATGTTTTGTACAGTGACACAGCTCCAGTCCTGCCATATGAATGAATCCCTGCACCTAGAGACTCCCAAGTGGCTAAAAGAGGTGATGTCTCTCAAAGAGGCCAACCTATGAATACTGGTGCTGAATACCAATATCTGGTCCAGGCAGCAGTGAGGTAGAGTTCTGCTGCAAGGGATGTGCTCTATGCTCAGTTTGCACAGAGGGATGGAAAAGCCCAGTAGACCAGTATGTCTGTTTAATAACCATTAAAATGGTGATAATGATTGTAGTAGACAGAACAGAGCTCCTTAGAGATCTCTGAGTGGCTGTGCATTTTGGGTCTTTTTATAACATATATATAACTGTTTTTAAATGTGCCAAATAAAAAAACCAAACCAAAAAAAAAATCAAAAACAAACCCAGGAAAATATAGGATTATCACTATTGATCTTGGTACTGTGGAACATTGTTATAAATCATACCATTGACAAACCTAGTGGAGAGTGAGGTTATCTAACACCATCTCAAGTTCAATTCTTTCTTGTTTGTGTATTAAATTAATTTTCTTTCAAAAAGTCACCTAAAAGGATGTAGTGTGCAATTCACTAAATTTAGACCCTAGACCCAAATGTTGTTCAGCTCACATGTGTACACATTAGATGTTTTTCACCTCTTCCCTCTTCCCCAAAACTTCTTGTGTTTGCTTGGTTGCATTGTTTTCAGTGGTTTGAGTGGTGACAAAACAGAATTATACTTGCAAATTTCCCCTTACAAGTAGCTGCCTGAATGCAGTCCAAGCCAGAATACAGCCCTTGGCACTGACAGCCTGACAGTAAGGGAATGCTACTTCCATTTGCAGTAAAGGAGTTAATGGGAAAAATCCATGTTTAGAGCAGTCATCTGAGGTCAAAGACCATGAAATGGTGTGGGGGCCAAATTGCCTTTCTGTGTAGGAAACAGACACCATTTCTCATGTAATTTCAGAAAATAACACTTGATATTTTCCAGAAAAAACTATGAAAATGTAGTATAAGTGAATTTCAATGTGTTTGTTAATGAGTAAACTACATCTTCAGCTTAGTTTGTTAAGTGTAATTATGCTTCATTCAGTCATTTCTTTTTATTGGGCATTTTATATTACTTTAGTAATTATAGCCAAATACATTTGCATGGGGTTTGGCAATGGAAGATGTGTTTATTGCAGAAGGTTTGTCACAGAAAAAGTGGACTTTAGAGAATCTGATACTATATGATTGTTACTGACTGCACTTGGAAAAGTTACTAGGAATAAACTAATTACTTTAGCATTCATAGATTTGTCCAAGAAAAAAAGAAAATAGCTACACTGTGAAATGGATGAGTCAATAAAATATAAGGTGTAGGAGAAGCCCTGGTAAATACAGTCGAAGATTTTGATTACTCAGAACTAGACTGGAATACATTAAGGAAGATATAAGATTCATGTGGATTTGGTATGAGATTGCTTTGAAACTCCATAGGTTATATGTGAGTGCCCAGCAGTAAGACAAGAATATTGCTGTTATGTCTGGGAAGAAGTACAACAAAAATTATGATCTGTATAAAAGTAGTGGAAAAACTAAAGAACAGTTATTTCAGTCTCAGTAAGGGTCAATCTCTTAAGCTCTTGCACAGTTATAGCCAGTACTTATGCATGCAAATCTCTCACTAACTTCAAGTTTTACCTGAACTGAAGAAAAAACAGTAACAATTGCTGGACAAAGATTATTTACCCATCTGGCAAAAAATGTGATACTTTGTGGCATGGGAAGAATCCATAAAAGTGAAGGTTTTATACAAAGATCAACAGTGCACAAAACACATTTCGGTCAAGTCAAATGTGGTTTCAGAGGTAGGATCTGAAATGGTGGGGCAAGGTGGAAAAAAAAAAGATGTAGGAGCTTCCCTTCTGCAATAAACTCCCAAGCAGAAATTACCAGTAGATATACCAGTAGAAATGAAATGTAAGAGGCCTTGAAAGCTCACACTTCATTTATTACCATTAGCAAAGCACTTATACTAGTAAAATAATCACCCTAAATGGAAATGTTCTTAGAAGGCAAACTGTAAATGTCAGGCCATCACAGACTCTTAGCATACAATTGAAAAGTTGCATTCAGGAACAGAGGC